>CM076580.1:809650831-810182535 GCA_034641835.2 Pinus albicaulis | reverse complement strand
TGTATAACAAATATTATTCATACATTAAAGCATACACTAACACGTTTATTTCGGGAACGGCATGATACTTCTGTATTATAAAATAGTACGTACAAAAGTAAGTGGAGAGATCACCTGATCCTTCCAAGGCCTTCGCAGACCGTCGTCCGGATCCGTCCAGCCCTTGCCTCGCTAAGACTCCTTCCAAAGGAGTGCATACGAGATAACATATAAAGGGATGTGTATCTCAAGGAAACAAGGGTTTCCTGAAATGAACTGGGAAAGTGCAGGAGGCACGGGGAATCAGACTTGGATAGGGAACCAACAGAGTATAATAATAATAATTCTCTCTCTCCCTTAGGCCATACATATGAGGTCTTTTTATAGTCCCTCGAAGTAGTTTCAGCAGTTGGAAACAGTTGGCCACGGGCTGGGGTGGTTGAACTACCTGAGTAACCATCAACCCAGCGCGAAATTAGGGATTTTTTATATATTTTTTAATCATTTTAATGGAATACGCGGAAAAGTCTAGCTGTACTCGCGTATACACGCGGAAAAACATGGGCATAGTCGCGTATGGAGGATTTTACACTGTTTTTAAGTGAATTTGTCCAAGTCTGTAGGAATGGGTGCCCAAAAGCCATAAAGCAATCATGAATCATGTCAAGGTGAGAAATGATGCTATAACAGATGCCCCCTAATATATGAGGTCAGAAGGGGTACATGATGGCCGAAATGTATTATGCACATAGAAAGAACTTAGCAAGGACAAGAGAGGACTTCACCAGATTTCAGCCTGCCAAAAACCAATGAAAGAAACCAGAGAGTCAACTCATGCTGAGGCGGGCATACCCATGCTCAGTCAAAAATACATCATATATATAGAAAGTATTGAATAGATCCAACATGTATACAAGTATAACTGAACTGAAAGTACATAGTGAATCATCTGAGCAGGGCCCGGAAATACAAGTCTGTATCAATGTCCAAGTATCACATATAGAAAGCTGAGAAAAGATGGTGCAACTGGATGTCTGATCAAATAAGTAACTGAATCTCCAAGTACCGGATCATAAGTGGTGGATCAAGCGGTACAATCTTCTTCGGGGATCAACATATAAGATCTTAACGTGTTTGAGCGCAACATATAAGGGTGGACCAGCAACAATGACGGCCAGAAAAGGTTGTCAGCGGTGAGCAGAAATCGCGTGCAACCCGAGGTCTTCACCGATCACTATGGCACAATTCTACATAATGGGAATAAATGAGCTGAAGTTGACCATGTGAGAAATCGTTGGATTACCGGTCAATGATGTATACCGTTAACCAACGTGAGACAACCCACCGATAATGATAATGAGTGTCAAGGTGCCCCAGTACAATCTGACAAGTGTGAATGAATGAGTTGAAGTCGAACACTTGAAAGAATCTACCAATCAGGAGGCAATGATGAATCCCCGCTGTCGATAGCGAAGAGTCTGCCACTGATGACTGCAAACCCTAAGGTACTGACAAAAAGACTCTAGACCTTATTCCCAGAGCAATGAGTCGGAGTCGATGGGAAAAGATCTACTGGAAGGAAGGCATTAAGGCATCCCACATCAGTCCAGCGCGAGTGTAACCCGCAGGCCAAGATTTGGAAGGAATCGGACGAAGGAGAGTGATGGAACCAAAACCGAAGTACGTTTCCGACGTGCACAAGATGGAGCTAGCGCACGGAAGAAACCCTCTGAACCAACCAATAATGAAAGCTGACACAGAGGCGAGAAATCCACCGATAGGGTCAAATGGAAATCAAGGTACTGCACGAATCCCAAGTGTGATAATGTGTGTTGAAGTCGAACACAGGGGAAACCACTCAGTCAAAGACCCATAATGATGATCAAATGCTGAGCACAAGGTCACCTATCAATGATGGAAATAGGGCCAGGGTGCGGCTCTAGGCTTGCTCTCAGAGCAATGTGTCGTAGTCGATAAGAGACAAACCCGCCGGCAAGAAGTCAATGTGGACCTTCTCAAACCAGCACGAGCAGAAGATCAAAACATCTGATGTGATAGAACATGATACTGACAAGACCGGGAAGGCCGACTGAATAATGAGTCAAGAGACACCGCAGAATGGCCGACTCAGGCTAGACTTCCCTTGAACAAAAACATGACTCTGTGATGACCATGGCAGTAAAAAGTGACACTGTATAAGTCTGTCCTGCAGGAGGCAAAACAAACTCTCCATATGATTGGAAGAGATAACCAACCGGGGGAGAACTGACAAGTGAAACATGGTAAAGGCTAAACCTAGGTCAAAACTAGAACCATCCCAAATGAAGGAAATATATATAAGTATATGTGCTTTGTTCAAGGGCGACAAACTGACTCTGTACTGCCATCAAAATAATGAAGATACATCCCGTTCCCGCTCTTTTTTTTATATTTGATTTTTTTGTCTTTTTCATATAATAAGCCTGAAAAAGAATAAAAGAATGCTATGGTACAATGGATAGAACGAGTATCAAGAAATCAGATGCACTAGTTCCTGGGGTTGGAACAATCCTATGCTCAATGCAAGGTGGCGAAAACTGGTAAGTGATACTCAGAGGAACGTTCCATCCATGGGTACGAAGGTGTCAAGTCGTGATAGCTAAGTGCATGCAATGGTTAACTTGTACAGAAAGTCAAGGTCAAAAGTTGGCTTAAACATCGAGTCCAAATGAAGCCGGCTAAAGGCCAGGACAAACAAGTAGCCAATATGCAATGCAGTAATACAACTTAACGACACCAGGGAGCCTCTAGGGTATAAGCCAGAAAAATGATAAGTGATGAAGGAGAAGAATGAAGCTTCAACACGGAAGACATGGCGGGACTAAAGAGGACTCCCGAGCCTACATAAAAAGCAGCATGGGCAACAAGTGATAGCGAGGAACTAACTAGGAAGCCCATGTAAAGGAAGGCTCTACCATCAAGTCATGATTAAATAATCGGTGAGTGAAATGGGTGTAATACTCATGACTTGATGGGATCGACCCTAAGGCAAGTGATCAGTATGGAGGCTAGAATGCAAGATGCAACGGAAAGTGATTCCCTAACCTATATGCCAGTGAAGATCATATACCTGCCGTGAAGAGTCTGAAATCATGGATCAAAAACCGGGAAAAGTCTCAAAATCGTCAAAATGTACCTGAAATATACCAAACTGGGCACTTCCAAGCAATCGAGTTATACAGCATAAGACAGATCGAAAAAATAAGCATAAGGAAATTTTTGCAAAATTTTTCAATTTTTAGCCATAAATACACAAATTACCTCTCAATTGGTTCATTATTGCATAGCTGATTTGGAAAAATTGCTCTGGAGCTAAAAACTTGTTTCGTCAAATCAGGAACAACCGACCGTCGGAATTCAGCGAAACTTCAGGTAGGCTCCTTAATCATCCTGTTTATTCATTTTGTCCATTTGAAAATTAAAATTAAGTGAATTTTTACCTTGAAACCCTTATTAAAAAATGCGTATCTGCGCATACGCGGGTTCAATGAAGGCAAGTCGCGTATACACGCGACTGTGCACAGGGAAAGTAGCGTATGCGCAGGTCCGATTTCAAAAAAGTGTTTCTAATGCAAATTTTGATGAAATTTCTCAGGATGACCATCTCATGGAGGGAACGTGAGCATAGCGCAGTAGACCAAGAGGTCATGCGGGACCGCGCAGCACAAAACATCCTCCGAAATTGCGGATTTTTGAAATTCTTTAAAATGCCCAATATGAAAAGTAATGTGCGATTGCTTGAAATGCTCGTAAATTACTGGGAACCAGATCAGGATTGCTTCATAATTGATCATATGCCACTACGTATAGAAGTGGAGGATATATATTTCATCACTGGACTCTCCAGGAGGGGAGACCCAGTAGACCTTCACGGAAAACCCCTGGGAGGGTTAACTGTGGAAGATTATGTCCACTTATATTGCGTAGATAATTCCAAGAAGGTTGGAACGCAGATTGCAATTAGAGATATCAGGGATTTGCACATGAAGATCCTCCTTTTCACCATCGGCAGAGTGGCAGGATCTGCCTCACTACATCAGGCGTCCAGGACGCAAATGAGTATAGCTGTAGAGTGTTTGATTCACGTCTACGATTGGTGCACAGCCCTGCTACAGAACATGAAACAACAACTGACCTCCATTCGCCAAACAAAGACAAAACACTTTGGCTATGGGACCATTTTGACAACATTCTTCTTCGAGAGAGTTCCAGCTTTGAGACCCAAAGTCATCTCGACTATCAGCAGCCCTCGGGACCCAAGAATCGCCCGTTGGGCAGACATGATGAAGAGACTGGGGGGCAGCGAGGTACCCCGCACCACCTGGGATGATGAGTTCTTCTTGTGGTGGAGAGAACAGATCATCGCAGTGGATGACTATCCCTATGTCGGGATGGATTTCCGAGGAGATCCAGATATAGTACTTCCACCCGGTGCAGCATGGGGAGCAGTCGGTAAGTTTTTTCAAAAAAATTTAACTTATATGATTTTTTTTTTGAATTTTCAAATATTTATGAAAATGAAAAACAAACATGTTTTTGGATTGGATTCATGATGACTGACAAATGAAAAATGATCATGTTTCAGATGTTGGACCAGTTCGTCCCGAGGGCCTAGCACGTCACAAGTGCCGCAGAGGTGAGGCAGAGACAGCGGATTCTGACCGGACCCTCCAGGCCGTGCAGAGAAACTTGGAGGGACTGACCCGCCAAATCCCTCTGGCTGCTGTGGAGGACTTGCCAGAAGCCGTCCAGAGACGGGTTGTAGGAGTACCCCGGGACTGGGTTAGACTGTTCCGCCGTGTGGCCACTGCAGTGATGTTCTATAGGAACACGACTTCTGGGCAGGGTCCTCAGGAGTAGACAGATTTTATATATTAGATGACTGTATATTCTTTTTGAGACTGAACATGATGGGGCATAAGCCCAAGTTTTGTACGAGATTATGGATCCAAATTTTGTAAATTTTTTTGACACTCCGATGATATATATACGGCGATATTTGATGTGATGTGATAAATGTATCAAATGTATGATGTTTTTGATGATTAAAATTTATTTCATTGAATGATTAATATGCCAATCCAATGCTTGATTAGCTAATGAGTCAGCAAACCAATTGTCAGCTCGAGGAATATGAATGAATGTTAAAAATTGAAATGACCTTTGTAACAAACGTACCCTCAAGAACAATCGTAATAAAAAGGGATCTCGTACCCGATAAGTGTTGTTCAACTGCGACACCACCAGCTGAGAGTCCAAGAAAACTACCAACGAATCAACACCCAAAGATATTTCCTCCGAGAGTAGATGAACAACTGTAGTGTATTCTGCTATATTATTGGAAGCAGGACCAATGCAGACCCCTCTTGATACTAACAACTGACCGGATGGATAATGAAGCACCCAAGCCGCGGAAGCTAAGTTCCGGGTGTGTCTACTAACACCATCGGCGAAACCAAAATGACTCATGACATCCAACACAACCTGCCAAAGCAGATCAAAAACATCACCAACTCATCAAAGATCGAAAATCAACCAGATATGTACAAAGAAAAAACTACTATATACAAAAGCAACATGCCAGGCCGAAGCCTAGGCATAATACTTCTTCAAATAGAGCCCATTTCGGGGCTCCAACAACTCGTTCCCTTCGAAATCAACCAAGGTATAAGCTCCTTTCTTAAGGACTTTTTTAACGATATAGGGGCCATACCACATAGACTTAAACTTTCCTGCCCCCAGGGCATCCTTTTCTTGGGCATAGACCAAAACAAGGTCACCTTCCGAAAAGACCCTAGGCTTGACCGCCTTATCGTACTGAACCTTTACTCGGTTTTTATGTGCTTCATTCATCGTGGCAGCATCTCGACGCTGCTCATCGAGATGTTCCAGATGAAGAAGCCGTTCTGCCAGACTGGAAGTGTCAGGAAGAAGCTCAAAAGCTAATTTAAGAGAAGGAATCTCGCATTCAATAGGAAATACGGATTCCACCCCGTGGACTAACTGAAACGGAGTAAAGCCAGTTGCAGTTTTCACTGACGTCCTGTATGCCCAAAGTGCAGGATATAGCATAATATGCCAGTTGGATCTAGATTTATCAATTGTCCTTTGAAGAATTGTCTTCAAGGATTTATTCACGGCTTCCACTTTCCCATTGGCCTGAGGATAATATGGAGATGAATGCTCCTGCCGGAAACCCAATTTAAGAGCCAACTCAGCCATCATACTGTTCTGAAAGTGACTGCCATGGTCAGTGACAATCTCTCTAGGTATACTGAAACGAGCAATGACTTGGTTGAAGAAGAAAAGAGCTGCAGTCTCACCATCGTTCCCAAAAGTAGGCATAGCTTCGACCCACTTCGTAAAGTAGTCTACCGCTACGATAATGTACTTGTGACCTTTTGCCGAAGGCGGGTTACAAGTAGTATAATTCATACCCCACTTTGTAAAGGGTCCGACAGTAACGACTGGAAAAAGCGGAGCTGGATGAGCGCGCATTTTTCGAGTATACACCTGACAAGGATGACACTTCTTGACCGATTCAATGCAATCTTTGAAAATCGAGGGCCAGAAGTATCCTGCACGCAAAATCTTTTGGGCTATAGCAAGCCCTGATAAATGACCCCCACAAGCTCCACTGTGAGAATCATTGAGCACAGCCTCCGCTTCTTCGAAAGTTAAGCAGCGTCTTAGGATTGAATCAACCCCTCGACGGTACAAAGCATCACCAATAATCAGATAATTCTTGGCTAAGTGACGCAGCTTATGACGCTCATCTTTCGAAAAAGAAGAGGGAAACTTCGCAGTCTGGAGATACACAATGATATCCCCATACCAAGGATCTTGTGGAGAGATTAGAAACAAGTGTTCATCCGGAAAGGACTCATCATAGATCATCTCCTCTCCACAAGGCAACTCGGAGATCAATTCCGCAAAGACTAATGACTTCTTGGATTTGGCAGACATGAACTCTAGATCAAATTCCTGTAATATCACAATCCATCTATTATATTTGCCCCCAATCACTCGCCTGCTGAGGACAAACTGAAATGGATTGGCAGTTGCCAAGACATAAGTTTTGCGAAGAATAATATAATGCCGGAGTCGCTGCACAGCATGAACTGCTGCTAAGGCTAATTTTTCTATCGGGGTGTATCGCAGTTCAGGTCCTACCAGTCCTCGACTAAGGTAGTAAATAACATGCTCAGCCAGAGCATCATCCTCCTGAACCAGAACCATACCCATGGTAGATTCTGCTGTAGCCAGATACAAAAGAAAATCTCTGCTATAATCGGGTGGACTCAGTAAAGGAGCAGAGGTCAATGCCTTTTTCAAGGCATCGAATGAGCGTTGAGCGTAGTCGTCCCAAAGAAAAGGAACTCCTTTCTTCAACAGTCTCATATGTCCCTTTGTAATCTCAGCATAGTTAACGATAAACCTTCGAAGAAAGTTAGACTTCCCTTGGAGACTTTGAAGTTGACGAATTGAAGACGGGGGAGGCAACCGAAGTATTGCCTCAACCTTGAAGGGATCTACCCTTATCCCTTCACTAGACACGATAAATCCCAACAGCCGACCGGATGTTACCGCGAAAACGCACTTGTTTGGATTCAAACGAATTTTATAAAAACAACATCTCTCAAATATTTGCCGGAGGTGTCCTGGATGATCCATCCTCTTTCGAGAATGAGCAGCTAGATCATCTAAGTATGCCTCGATAATTTTCTTGATGTCGTGGAAGGCATAAGACATGGCCCGCTGAAAAGTGGCTCCAACATTTTTCAGACCAAAAGGCATTTTCTTATATGCAAACGTACCCCAGGGACAAATAAATGCGGTCTTATGTTGATCTTCTGGACGGATAGTAATTTGATTATAACCCGAGAAACCGTCCATGAAGGAGAAAATCTCGTTACCGGCACACTCGTCAATAATCTGATCAATGAAAGGTGTGGGGTAATTATCTTTAGGACACGCCTTATTCAGGTCTCTGAAATCGATGCACACTCGAATCGTTCCTTGCTTTTTATCAACGGGAATGGGGTTTGAAACCCATTCAGTCAGAGGAACTGGGAAAATGAATCCCGCCTTAAGCAGCTTTTCAACTTCAGCTTTGATAGCTGCTGCCTTCCTAGGATTAATCGGACGAAGTTTTTGCCTGACCGGCTTAGCGTTTTCATACGTCTTGATCTCATGCTGGACAATAGATGGGTCTATGCCAGGCATTTCCTCATAAGACCAAGCAAAAACATCCCTATACTCTTTGAAAAGCTCGGTATAGATTTGAATCTCTTCACGGGAACATTCAGCTCCAATGAAGACATTCTCGACAATATTGGGATTCCTGGAGATGTTCACCGGGATAGTAGGAGAGATCACAGCCATGTTCCCTTCAGCATAAACCTGTGTTGGTGCCAAAGGACTCAAGACTGGGTGAACAGGTCCAGGAGACTGAGGACTTGGAAAACTTGTTTCGACTTCGCTCAAGTCAGGTAGGAAGTAAGACCGATGATGCAAATCATCCCACGGTCTATCTATACTTGTCATCGCTTCCAGGATGGCCTCTTCAGATGGAAGAGTGGTATCTAGACAATCCTGGGCAGAAGAAGAAGTAAGCGTCCAAGCCGGAGCCACATCACCATCCAACTCTTCCGGTGAAAGAGGAGCTGGATCAGATTCTGCAGTGTCAACAATAGACTGATATGCAATCTCAGCTGCAGAAATCGGGAATTCCATTCCACCCACTTGACCTTCCGCTAATGTGGCAGTAGGGGAAGGTAAGGTCCAAGGGTCCGAAAAATAATGAGTTCGGAAGAACTCTCTTCGAAGGGGAGCCTTGGAGGATGAAATAGCATTAATATGCACTGTAGGAGGAGGAAGATCGAAAGTACCCATCAGGGAAGAATACATTCCAACTCCTAGATTCTCAACAGGCGCCTTAGTATTATCCAACTTAGGAACGGATGAGTCAGAAGGCGCATTCAGGTCTACCTGAGGACAGTCCAGTTGATCCACTGTGACAATCCTCCCTTCGTGGGGGAAACATACAATTCGAAATAGTGAGGATGCAATGGCATCCATCTCATATATCCAGTTCCTCCCCAACAGAAGGTTGTAGTCCAAGGCTGCATCCACTACCTCAACCTCTATGTTAACGGTTTTGCCCCCAACACAGATGGGCAAAGCCGGGACAATACCATGGGGCCTATGAGAATGGCCATCGAATGCAGTAAGAACAGTGCTAGATGGAACAGCTTTGGGAGATCCAAGTGTCTTCCAATATGCGAGAGACATCACGCAAGTAGAAGCACCCTCATCAACAACCGTACGAAAGATATTAGTCTTCCGGTACGATGATTTAATATGGAAGGCCATATGATGAGGAAGTCTCTTCTTAAAGTTAGCCATATCAAAAGTAATCAGAAGAGAATTTTTCGGATCAACAGCCCCAATGGCAGTGAGCAAAGCACTGCGCTGAGCCGGACAAGACTGGAGTACCTCTAAAGCTGACATAGCACAAGGACTCTGTGCCAGATCTTCTACAATCGAGTAGTTCTGGGCAGCCCTCACGTTCGGATTAATCGTTGACCGCTTAGAAGATGCTTTCGGCATCTGAGGCATAGAGTCAACAGTTGGCTTCGTGATGTGAAGCGGCTCAGTAGCATCAGGAACTTCCTTAGCTTTCGAAGATTCCTCTCCTCCATAATCACGGGATCTCGTAGAGACATCCACATGAGCACTCATCATAAATATATTCGATGGAATTTCCCCTTCCTGGGCACCTCCAGAGGAAGCCCCAGGATTTTGATTCGCGCCAGCAATTAATTGCTGCCCTTGGGGAAAAGGGTTTGTTAGCACAGCCTGGGAACTAGAAGAACCCTGCTGAGATAACAGGCGCTGAGCATCCTGAATTTTTGGGCAAAGGTGTGTGAGATGGTCTCCAGTACAAAGCATGGCTTCCCACTTTCTTTTTCTCCTTTTGCCCTTCACTGTACGCTCATTTTTTTATTTGCCATTGCCCTTCTCATTCTTGCCCTTCTTCTTGTTATTTCGTCCCTTC
This sequence comes from Pinus albicaulis, assembly GCA_034641835.2. NCBI lineage: Eukaryota > Viridiplantae > Streptophyta > Pinopsida > Pinales > Pinaceae > Pinus > Pinus albicaulis. The sequence goes on along the minus strand of CM076580.1, from coordinate 810,172,457 downwards.
TTCTTCCCATCGGATTGTTGGTTTCCTTTGGGATGCGAAGCTTGGACAACATTTATGGACAAAGGCGGGGAAGGGATGAATCGGCCCAGGCACGGCGACCCCGGAAAGCCCAGTTATGGGAGCACAGTAGCACTGCCAATTGAAAATAGTGGGCTGCACTACTATTGGCTGGGTAAAGCAGTTCGTCGACATCATGAACCAGGTTTAGTTTTTGAAAAATCTAATTTGGAGCGAGGAGCATTGGGCAAATACTTATAAAGTACCCCAGACTGAGAATAGATCAGTTCTAGCTGTTGGGCCCTAAAAATGGCCTGCTCCTCAGAAAATACCCCAGATAGGGATACATCTTTTGAAATATCTGACTGCAGAGATTTCAGAAACCACTCGAGAAGGAATTCACCTGGAATATGAGCTTTGATAAGCCTCTTCCTTCTCCTCCATTCCTGAATGTGATCAGAAATGTGAGTTGCCTCATCCTGCTTAAAATTAGCCAGGAGTTCGGTCCCAGCCTCATATCTGACAGGCAACTGAAAATGGTTAAGAAAAGTGACAGCCAGTTCTCCAAATGTGGTGAAACTGCCCCCAGTGAGCTCTATATACCATTTGGCAGCATTCCCAGTTAGGGTGCGTTGAAATAATCTCAACCTAATCGAGTCATCGATCAGGGAGTTCGATGAGCACCATAAGTGGAAAGTGGTGATGTGGTCTGCCAGATCTTCACCATTCTTACCTTCAAACTTAGGAATGTCTGAAGGAAGTTTGGTTGGGACCGGAGGCCACCCTGGACTATACCGAATCGGGTCATTAGTTAACTTCGACAAGTCTGGCAAGTTTAACGTTGCCAGAAACGGTAATCGAGGCGGAGCCTGAGCATTCCATCCTTGATGGGATGGATTTCCAACATTCTGAAAAGAATAGCCTGGATTTGATGAGGCACCAGGCTGCCAGAAAGGACTCGTAGAAAACGGAGAAGAACCTCCTCCCCACGCCGAGTTACCGAAACCCAGACTAGTTCCCCCCGCTGAAGTATTGACTGAAGAGGAAAGCCCCTGGTAGGGGTTCCATGCATTAGACAGAGGAGAAAAAGACTGATAAGCACTCGATGCAGGGAAAGAAGCATTCCCTTGATGACTCGCGAAGAACTGATTCCCTGCCCCCGACGTTGCAAACATAGGATTCCATCCCATAAAAGCAGTCGAACTTGGCCCCCCAGACCAAGGGTTGAAACTATGGGTCTGGGACGTAAAAGGAAACGACCCTAAAGAAGGATTGGGACTGGGAATATGCCCAGTCCCAAAGGGGAAACCCTGAAACGAAGCTGATCCACTAGCCATGGTAGACATGGGCGTAGATCCAGCTGCACCGGCGGTAAAGGAAAAAGAGGGATTTCCAGCAATGGACATCTCCACAAACGAAGGGTCCGAGAATGAGAAGCATATACTGCAGGTGAACCCGAGCGGACATAGCGATGCTAAACGATCGAAGATGAAGCAATAGTGCCCCATGCCTCGACGGAAGCGGTCGGACATCCTGCGGCACTCACGGTAGAAGCGTTTGATCGGTAGCCATCGAAGATAAGAATGATACCGTCCAAGCGGTCTCTCGGATTGGGTCTGATGTCTTAGAAAAAGAAACAAACGGATGATCGGGAGGAAGAAGGAGGGGAGATGGACTGTGAGGAGGCTCGGGTATAATAACTTGAAAATCTTCTTCTGAGGAAAAAGAACTGAGGTGAGCGGGGCAGTCCTCTCAAGACCATGCGGAATCAACAACGAAACCCTCGGATCTTGGCTGGAGATCACTCTCCTTTGCGTCGAGGCAACCTCTCTGGGTGTGCCACCGGCTAAATCGCTCCTACGCCTTCTCGAAGAGGCTCTCTAGCCTCTCGGAGATAACTCCGGACTCTCCTCGAACGTCGAGGCGCTTGATCAGCCACTTTTACAAATTTATTATATTAGACTCAAGAAAAGTGAAAAGCTAGGCAAGCTAGGAGCAAAGAGCACACACTAAAATCAAAAACCCTGAGAAACAGCAAGCAAACAACCTCCAAGTATTTCCGCTTCGGGTGATGAGGACCGGACACCAAAATACAGGAAAGCGAAGTATAGGACCTTCCGAAAGTAGTCTGGGATGATTAGGGCCCATAACAACTAGCGAAGGTATCAGAAGCAGTTACGCCGACCTCCTAACAACAGCCTTTGCCGGCTCAAGCACCCAAGCTTCGCAAGGGCACCCCCCAGAAGTACTGCTGGAAGTGATGCGACGTCTGTCTCAGGTACCACGGGTATTCCCCCCCGCAGTCACCTGTGTGGAACCTAGGAACAGAAACTATGGACACCAATCCGTATCAGAAGCTGGGCGGAACGGTCTTGAGGTCAGATTCAGCTAATCGGAGGGGGGGTATCCCTCTTCTTAACCTTCACTTCCCCTCGCGCTTGACTCTCGGATGAGAGCTTTCCCAATCCACCTCACGGAGTTGGATTTCGCTCAATTAATCAACTTCTATGTTTGTTTGAGCGGCCTTGGAGAGTTAACTCTCCACTCACCTATTCCAAGGCCCTACAACCTAGCTAGTTGGTGATTGACACTTAGAAAAACTTGCTAGTTGATTTTAGATTAAATCGATTATTTTAAGGGCTGTTGTATTAAGTCACGAGGATATGGAGATGAAACCAATGATTTTTTGACGCAAAAGAAATTAATAAAAACCTGACTACATGCACATGCAGTTCTTTGTCTTTCGATGAAAAGTAATCTCTATAGAGGTTCTACGAGACTAAAAATTTGTATTTTTCTTTTCGAATTACAAACTCACACTCACAAAAACTAAGAAGCTAACTAAATGATTCAATGCACCTAATGCAAATCACTACAAGCATGTAAATTCTAAGATGCAAAAGTCTCTTGAAACAAGATGAAATTTCCCAAAAGGCTCCTTCAGTTTTAACTCATCTTTTGTTGTCCAGAAAGCCAATTCTTGAAAACAAGAACTCTTAATATAAGACCCCAAAAACACTTAACAATAAGAAGAAGAAACCAAATGACAACTTCTCCTCAAAATCAAGCCAAAAACTAGAAGCAAGAAACTTCACAAAAGCTCCAAAAGATATGACCAAACGAAAATGAAAATGCAACAACAAAAACAAAAACAAGAGACAATGTTTTTTGAGTTTTTGATATGCAAAAACAAAAAGCAAAACAAATGTTTTTTGGACTTTTTAGTTTTATAAAGCAAGAGCTCAAAAAGACCAAGCACAACTATCACAATCCAAGCCAAAACGAGACCGAATTTCAAGCATAAACTTCAACAATGCTCCCAAACCTTATAAAGCTAATGATAGCAAGACCAATAAGAGCAACGGAAGACCAAAAACTCAATCAACCAGCCTAGACAAATAGTGCAAACTCGTTGCAACAAAAGACTCCAAAGAAGCAAGAAAAGTTCTTCGAAAATTGCAACAAAACCCTAGCCTATGAAACTCAAGAAAACCAATCGAAAACAAAGCAAAAACGCAATGCAAAGCACAACAAAAATATAGGAGCGAGTCAGTGAGCAGAAGCTCTCTGTTCTGATAAAGCAGAACAGCCAAGAATGCTCAGAAAGCGATCTTGGAACTCAATCCAGGAGTGCTAGCACCAGCAAGAACACTTTGCCAAAAAGATTAGTTTTCGAACAAACGAAAGAGAAACAAGACTTGAAACCACTTCCTTCACACTCCAGTAAATACAGAGACACTGTAGACACAGGCCTCCACAGCCAGAAAGGACCAAAAAGCCAATAAACTCAAAAATTCAAAATCTGCATAGGTATACGCGACCTTGCAGTTATGCAACCAGCGTGTATACGCGTCTGTGTTAAGGGAAACTCGCGTATACGCGGATCCTTTTACACAAACTCGCGGGTATACGCGACTGTGTGCAGACAAAAGAGCGTATACAAAGAAAGATAATGAAAAATAAAAAGGACAAGCCTGGGAAAAACACCAAGACTTCAGACTGACTGCAAGAAAACAAACTGGACTGTAAAAGACAGGAAAAACTGTTGGCAACCTACCAAACGGCTGAAACAACCCAACAGGAGAATCACAAGAATGTGATCCCCAGCGGAGTCGCCAGTTCTGTTTCGGGGAATTAACACCCTAGAGGTTGGTTGGGATACAACCTCCACAGAGCAGGGGCGTACTACTTAACAGAGACTCACACAATCATGCACGTTCAGAAAAACCAAATAGAGTAAGATGAGAGATTTACCCGTGGGTCCTACGTTTGAAGTAGATCCACGTGGAGTCCAAACTCCCTGCAACCGTCCTTCCTCCTTAACCTGAAATACAAGAAGAAACCAGCACAAAGGACAAGTTGTACAACATATTTCTACTCTAAATGTTAGTGAGATTCATATAAAACATTAAATAAATCATAATGAATGCTTGTATAACAAATATTCTCATACATAAAAGCATACACTAACATGTTTATTTCGGGAACAGCATGATATACAGCCATTATAAATAGTACGATAAAAGTAACGAGTGGAGAGATCACCCGATCCTTCCACGGCCTTCGCAGACCGTCCTCCGGATCCGTCCGGCCCTTGCCTCGCTAAGACTCCTTCCAAACTGGTGCATACGAGATGACATATAAAGGGATGTGCATATCAAGGAAACAAGGGTTTCCTGTAATGAACTGGGAAAGTGCAGGAGGCACGGGGAATCAGACTTGGATAGGGAATACCAACAGAGTATAATATCAATAATTCTCTGTCTCCCTTAGGCCATACACATGAGGGCTTTTTATAGTCCCTCCAAGTAGTTTCAGCAGTTGGAAACAGTTGGCCACGGGCTGGGGTGGTTGAACTACCTGAGTAACTATCAACCCAGCGCGAAATTAGGGATTTTTATATATTTTTTAATCATTTTAATGGAATACGCGGAAAAGTCTAGCTCACTTACCAATGAAAGATTGAAGCTCTTTGATGTTCTTGGGATGATTGATTTGAAGTATGCCCTCAATCCTACTTGGATCAATTTTGATTCCTTCTTCAGATATAATTTGGCCTAGAAGCTGCCCTTCTTCAAGACCAAATAATGATTTCTTGGGGTTCAAAGATAGTCCAAACCTTCTACATTTCTCAATACTCTTCTCAAATGGGCCAAATATTCTTTATCAGCTTTTGAATATACTATAATATCATCAAGGTAGATGACAATAAAAAGACTAATCTCTTCTGAAAAAGCAATGTCCATTTCTCTTAGAAAGTAGCACCAACATTAACTAATCCAAAAGGAATTTTCACATACATGAAGGTCTAAAAGGAGTAGTAAAATTTGTTTTGTGTTGATCATCAGGATGCACCAACACTTGATTATACCCTGAAAAACCATCTAACAAAGAAATCCTTCTGGAGCCCACTACCCTTTGTAATATATGGTCCATATTTGGTAAGGGGTAGTTATCTTTAAGTGATACTTTGTTTAGATTTCTAAAGTCAACGCAAATTTTGATTTTACATGTTTTCTTTCTTACAGGCACAATATTGGATACCCATTCTGAGTATATTATTGGGACTATGATATTTGCATCATACATATTTTTGATCTCCTTCTAAACCAAGGGCATTAGGACAGGATTTATCCTGCACAGTTTTTGTTTGAAAGGTATATGTTTCTCCTTGATTGGAATCTTGTGTTGTATAATACTAGTATCATAAGATCTCAGAACCTCGTAGCTCCAAGCAAACACATTAATGAATTCTTTGAACAAAGCAATGTATCTCTGTTTTGTATTCATTGGCAGTGTATTTGATAACTTTATCATCTTGGGATCCTATTCACTGCCTAAATTTCATTCCTCAATGTTTGCCTCTATAGGTTCCATCTTCATTTTTCTCGCCACATCATTGAAATCAAATAGTTCCTCTAAAGGGACAAGTCCTCTAAGTAGGACATTATATTTGAATTGGAGTACTTCAAATTCCTCTTTTTTTGGGTCTTTATGAATCTTTGTTCTATTTAATACTCATTTTCTGAAATATTAATATCAAAATCATGAGTTGGTTCAACCATACTCATTTGTCCTTCAGTGGGACAATCCTCTTCACAATCTAGGTCCAAGCTAGAATCTTCAAACTCACCTTTAGATTGCAAGAAATTTTCAATCTGTTTGTCATTAACAAAGACTTGCCAATATCTCATATTATGAGGGACTATTTGGCGGTGTTTAATCTGCACATTGTATTGCTCGCTGGGATGAGGTAACTGACAAGTGCTTGCTAAAAATGCTAAACCATTGGCAAGGATATTTTGATTTATTGGAACAGCAACAAGGTCATATTCTTCAAATTTTTTCAGGAGGTCAAGGGCAGTGTTCCTGTATGCTATCAATCTGGGATGTTTGGCTAAGTATTCTCCCTTGATTTGTTTAATAACTAGCTCATATTCCTCATGAATAGGAATTCTTTTGGCTCCTAATATTTTCAACAATTGTAGACCCAAAAGGAGTGTCTCGTATTCTGCTATGTTGTTGGTGCATTGAAAATTTAGTTTGTAAGAATGACCCTATGCATGGTTGTTTCCAGTATTACAGACCCACACCCCCACTCTTGAACCTGATTTGCCACAAGAACCATAAAAACTCATGTTCCAAAAAGGTTCAGATTTAGACTTATGTTGTATAATTCTCAGTTCATCGTCTTGGTCTTTATCCTAGTCCTCTTCTTCTCCAGCTACTTGTGCATCACTTTCTGTATCATTGTACGGAATGAATGAGTCAAGTTCAGAATGAACAGATTAAAGGGGATAGTTTTGTGGTTTCTCTTGACTTCTCACCATCTATTTCATCAAATTTTCCCTATACGTTCTTCTATGTTGGCCAAATATTGGTATGGTAGCATAATTCATATCCATTTGGAGAGTCCCTTGTATTTTGGCTCCCCATGAGCATGATAAAAGCATTCCATACTTAGGAGGGATGTCATACACTACTATATCCATTACTAGACTCTTTGCTGGGATTTGAGCTAAACTAATACAGAGATATTTGATGAGACCTAGGAATTTGACTTTGCTTGAGTCAAATGAGTACAAATATTTGTAGAGTCTAGTTACCTCAAGGCAAAGTTTCTCCATAGCAACCTTTGGCATAAGATTATGCAATGCACCTAAATCTAACATGGCATTCTGTAGGATTTTTTCATGAACATTCAGACTAATATAAAATGGGGGAACACCTCCCTCCTAGGATTTACCATCTACATTTGGCCCAAAAAAAAGTTCAGGTTTATCATCATTTAGATTGACAGTGTTAGTAATTTCTCCTATGTTCAGTACCTTTAGGACTTGAGATCTGTATACATACTTATTTACCAATTCAGTGAGAGGAATTGAGATTTTTATTTTAGAAATTTCATTCTCAATGCTGAATGGTGTCTCTATTTTTAACAGATTTGAACAATTCGTCTTCTCAAGCCCTATTTTTTTGGTAATCTCATCTTGTTGACTTGTGGTGGGGATATCAGATTGAGCAATTTTGACAGGGCTAATAGCTGGTTTACTAGTGCTGCTTTTTGTATTATTCTTTCCTGGGATGTTAACAACTTTCCTTGAACCTTCTACTATTTTCTTTGGATTAGATTCTGGAGCCTTTTTGGTAGAAATTCCAGTATTCTTTTTCATGGAGTTATCAAATTTTGTCTTGTATCTGAGGTTATATTGTCTATGTACCTCCATGATGGAATTTTCAAACCCTTTATTATAATCCTCAAACTCTTAAAATTCTACTTCAATTTGAGTTAGAGAAAATAAACCTTGTTCTTCTTTACTAATGAAAACTGAATCTTCTTCATTAATTCCCATTAGATTAATTTGATTTTTTTCTAGTTCTTTGACCACTCCCTCATCTTCATCAGCATAATTCTCTTGGAATGGAGGCCAATTTTTCTAGTCAGGGCCTCTTTTTTCTCTTTTTCTTATTTGAGGGTGGTTTCTTCTAAGGTTTTGATTTATGTTTTGAGGAGCTGGATGATTTTCCCTAGGAATTGCTCTCTCATTCAGGCTAATCCTCTTTGTTAGTATGAATCTTAATTCCAAGTGTACAAGAAAATACCACTTTATCTATGAATAACAAACATCCCTAACAACAAATATGGTTGCCAATATCCTCAGATCTGTAGTTAGGTGATAAAGATAACTGCTGCAAAAATCTAGATCTATGCATCAAAAGACATTAAGCAGTAGAAAAACAAGATTTACTTATGCATCCAATAGAAAATACAAGAATATGTTGAATGAATTTTGTATTAATGGAAAATGGGAGGAAAACACAGAAGGATGTTACCAGTTCTCCTCAATGGGATGGGTTCTTGTAAGTCCTCAACACTTCATATCTAAAATTCCTCTCTTGATGTGTAGAAAACCCAGAAAAAAATGGTAGAAAACTATGACTATGATGGTGGATCAAAGTCAGACCAAAAGTATAGATCCAGAGTGATATTTAGGCAACAAAAGGTGGTAAATGAATGGGAAAACCCTTCTATTTATAACAAAATATTTATATAGTCTAGATATTGGTGCATAGTTAAAATATTATTAACCAAATCAAGATCCAAATTTTATGGAATATTTTATTATATTTGTTGGAGGGAAAAGGAATTTGACTTGGGTCAAATCCCTTTATTTGTAAATAATAAATAAACAAATGATTTATTTATCATTTTAAGGATGTGGTTGAGTAACAACCAAATACATAATGATTTATTTAATTAATTATGGGTGATTTAGTCATATTTAACAAAGAATATTATTTAAATAAGGTTTAAATAATTATTCTTTAGAAAATAATAAGATAAATAATGATTTATCTAATTAATTTCCTTGTTTTAGGTTAAATATAACTAGGAATATTAATTAAACTGTTGTTTAACTAATTATTCCTTGAGGAAAATCAAACAAATATAGATTTATTTAATATTTCCTCATGGGGTTTCCTGTTTGGATCATAAACAACTTAATAAAGGTGGTTTACTAAGCTATTTTCATAGCGAAAGCAATTTTACTTAGGGTAAAATTGGTCTTATATGGTGTACTTGGGTCCATATAATAATAATAGATTAGATGACCAAAAAATGGTGTAACAGATTTCCCCCCCAGTGTGCGAGCGTTAGGAGCTAATCGTATGACCGAAGTACATTGTAAGAACTCAATCACTAGACACTAAAGGGGAAGTGAGAGAGAGAAATATAAGGTAGACTAAAGAGCTAAGAGGAATAGACCCTGAGGAGGCGAGACTTATAGGTGCAAAAATTCTCTTTTATGAGTGAGTACCTGTGCTATAGGTGGCGAGGGGGGCATACCTATTCCCGCCGAGACAAATTAAAAAGAATAATGCGTCCAGTAAACAAATGACTAAAAAAAATAGTACATGCTGGCATAAACATGAGCCAAATAAACAACATGATAATGAATCCCACATACATACTATGCCTGGGATAACAGCCAAGACTTGTACAATAATGTATGAGTACATGAGATACAAAATACAAATCAGATGCCCCTATAAACAATAAAGGGCTCTGATAATCTGACTGATACATGCAATCAAAGAGGCGCTGCAAGCGGCTAGGGCCGACATCATCAAATCAATGGAGCTGCATCAAAGGATGAAATGAAGAGGTCATCTAGGAATGTGGGGGGCTACCTGTAGGGCCATCCCCTCATGAGGGTTGAGACATCTCACACACACCTGGGAATCACCAGTCCAATCTACTGCATCATTGAACCATCGAGTATATGGATCTCGATCATGATGAAAGGAGCTGGAGATGAGAAACAATCAAGTCAAAAGGGCTATAAGGAGTCCCTTTACCTGATCTGAGGCATCGAACAAGAGTGGAAGCCATATCTTCTGGAATAAATGATCTGATGTTGACAGAAGGAGGTCCGCCATAGGTGAGGAAATAAGGGGTCCTCAAATACAGCACGAGAGGAAATACTAGAGCGACTGACAGATGGACACCAGAGGTGATGAAATGGGGGGGGACTGAGTAGCGGACAGACGACTTCCCTTGTTAGAGCATAAAGGGAATGGATGACCTGGCATCGACTGACACAATATCATGAGGGATAGGAGAAAGTGGGACTAGAGGCCATAATGTGTGACATGAGAGAGGGACCAAGCAATGAAGGATGGAGGACTATAGTGAGATACAAAGGGACTCAGGATAGACTCCATGAATGCGATGATGACTCAACTCGGATGCTCTAAACAAGGGCTACTCGATGGTGCTGCCACACAGTAAAGGTCCAATGGGGAACCATAAAAATGTGGGTACAAGATGGTAACTCATGAAGAAGATAGATACAATCATGGACAAGTATGGAGGCAAAGTGGTGCCCCCGGTATGAGTGTTGCAAGTGAATAAATTCGATTTTGAGGAGGGGTGAAGTGATGCTTCTTGGATAAAATGTGTCTAGGTGAAGTATCAAATCACTAAAAACTAACATATACCCATTTGAGGGCTCAATGAGAGCTTTCCAATGGTATAGACGGTTTGTCAAACTAAGCTACGGTTTAGCCGCAGCAGGCGAAAGAAAAATTAGGGGTTTCTCTTTTAATAAGGAATTTTCCATCCAAATTCACTCATTTTCATGTGGAGATATGGTGAATGTAGAGAGGATAGAAGGCCCTAAATCTTGCGGCGATTGTAGCGGACAAACCGACCGTTAGAATCGAGATCCGTTAGTTGCAGGTAAGAGGCATAACCCTACTCTTTCATTTCAGTGGATTGAAAGTTCAGTTTATGTCATCAGGGCTCAGAAATAGACCCCTACTCCTCTTCACGGCTGGGTCACACTTTTTGGGGCAAAAAGTGTGACCTAGGTAATAGGTTTTGGGAAAAAAACTACGACCTATCCCAAGTTTGGGCCTGAAAATTGCAACCTGTCAAGGAGGGGTTTTCCTGTGTTGTTTTTTTGCTGAGCATTGGGTTTTTATGTTGAAATACAGTATTTCCTATCTATACACTGAAAATTATGATGGTTTTGTGCAGATATGATAGAATTATGGATCAACTGGAGAGAGAGAGACTTGGGCACATTACAGTCAGAGATCCGGGAGGATCAGGGTGTTTGCAGTGCATTGGCCAGGTTTTGGGTTCTAAAGTTTGTGGAGAACTCTCTGAAGAGAGCTGGAGAGCCCTTATTGGCCCGGATTGTCAGCTATTGGGATCCGTACCATGAGGTATTTATAGTGCAAGGGCACCAAACCGAGTTGACGGTCCAGGATATATATTTCCTGACTGGTCTTCCCCCACTTGGAATGGTTGGGAATATGCATCCAATGTTACCAAAAGGGTGGAACATCATGGATTTTATAGAGCATCATTGTGAACCAGGTCTCCAAGTGAAAGGGACTCAGATACCCATTGGGGATCTAGAGAGGTTAGAGACCTGTGTTGTGGTCGCAGCGGTGCTGCGGATCCTGGGTAACCAGGCACTCCACCACATCACTGGAGGGTAGATGATTCTTATGGAGAGTGTTTTGGGTGGGACCTACTATGGGTGGGCCCAGATGATGTTGTCATTGTTGAAATGACAGTTTTCACTATGCAGGCGGCAAGTGAACCATGACTCTGCATATGGGATAGTTTTGTGTTCGCTCTTCTTTGAGAATATCCCGACACTTCGACATCATATATAGCTCCAGGATGGGGGCCCAAGAGAGCCCAGGATGCGTCGGTGCGGGCGACTACTGTGTATAGGAGGAGGTGGGGCAGTCAGACGTGTGTTCCAACTTGAGTTCTTAGTATGAATCTTAATTCCATGTGTATGAAAAAAGACCACTTTAGATGTGCATAACAAACAACCCTAACATCAAATATGGCTACCAATATCCTCATATCTGCAGTTAGGTGATCAAGATAAATGCTGCAAAAATCTAGATCTATGCATCAAAATAAATTAAGCAGTAGTAAAACAAGATTTACTCTATTCATCCAATATACAAGACAAGAATATGTTAAATGAATTTTGTATTAATGGCACCTGGGAGGAAAACACAGAAGGGTGTTACCAATTCTCCTCAATGGGATGGGTTCTTGTAAGTCCTCAGCACTTCAGATCTAAAATTCCTCTCTCTTGATGGTGTAGAAAACCTAGAAAAAAATGGTAGCAAAATATGACTATGATGGTGGATCAAAGTCAGACCAAAAGTATAGATCCAGAGTGAACTTTAGGCAACAAAAGGTGGTAAATGAATGGGAAAAACCTTCTATTTATAACAAAATATTGAGTTAGTCTAGATATTGGTGCATAATTAAAATATTATTAACCAAATCAAGATCCAAATTTTATGGAATACTTTATTATATTTGTTGGAGGAAAAAGGAATTTGACTTCGGTCAAATCCCTTTATTTGTAAATAATAAATAAATAAATGATTTATTTATCATTTTAAGGATGTGGTTGAGTAATAATCATTTATTTAATTATTTATGGGTGATTTAGTCATATTTAACAAAGAATATTATTTAAATAAGGTTTAAATAATTATTCTTTAGAAAATAATAAGATTAATAATGATTTATCTAATTAATTTCCTTGTTTTGGGTTAAATATAACCAAGAATATTAATTAAACTATTGTTTAACTAATTATTCCTTGAGGAAAATCAAACAAATATAGATTTATTTAATATTTCCTCATGGGGTTTCCTGTTTAGACCATAAACAACTTAATAAAGGTGGTTTTCTAAGTTATTTTCATAGTGAAAGCAATTTTACTTAGGGTAAAATTGGTCTTATATGGTGTACTTGGGTCCATCTAATAATAATAGGTTATATGACCAAAAAATGGTGTAACACTCTCCATCATTCTCTCCATGGTTCTAACTAGGTTATCAATCTTAGCATCAAATGTGGAAGCTACTAGTTCTTCCCTTATAATAACTCTCTTCTCAGTTCTCATTCTAGCCCTCTTGGCAAGCAGGTTGGATTCTACTCTTACTACATCCCTCTACATTTCCTCCAATGTTGAAGGGTCTCTCTCTTAGTTGATAAGCCATTTCTAGATCAAAACCATCTGGGAACTTAACCAGGGCCAAGCCTTGTGGGAGTTTCATGTGAGCAGGGAGTGTGTTATATACACTGTTAAACCTAGTGCAGTAGTCTTGGACACTCTCTCCAACATTTCTCTTGATGTTTTGATATTCTGAGAAGATTTGAACAGGGTTTTTCTTAACTTCCCATCTATTGATGAATAGCTGGTGAAAGGAAGGGAGGTCATGGATACTATTTTGATTCAATCCCTTAAACCATTGTCTTACTTCTCCTCCCAAGCTTTGGGCCAACATCCTCAACTTGGTGCTTTCATCATCGATCTCTTGAAGGTAAAAATATTCATTCATTTTATCGACATGCTGTTGGGCAGTAGTAGGACCAGTCCCATCAAATTGTGGAATTTCGGATTGATAATCTTGTGGCATGGGTATCATAGGCGGTGGCAGCACAAATGCAGCATATATGGCTGCCATGATTGGTGGTGGGGGAACCCAAGGGGAGTTGACAAGAGGAGGGTTGACAAGGGGAGGTGGAGGATTAAATGGACGAAGGTGGACAGTGGGTGTATGAGTGGTGGTTTTGGCACTCTAGTGGGAAATGTTCAAGGAACTAGTAGGAGCTGCAGATACACCTAGAGGGCTTGACTGAGGATGAGCAGAATTTCAAATAATAGAGGGAGATGTTGTAGTCAAAGCGGATAATTCTACATATTTTTTAAGGTAACCATCATCGACAGTTGAGGTGAGTTCTGCTGTAATATCCCAAAATGGGAATGTAGAAATGCATAAGCACAATAATGAGAAATAGCTCATAAAATTTGTTTAGAAACACAAAGCCATGAATTACATGTACAACAACAAGAAATCAGATCTATTACATCAGCCAAAAGTGGGGAAAAGCAGCAATTTATGCCCTAAAAACGTTATATTCAGGAAATTGTGTTATATTAGTGGAAAATAATGTTGGGATCCCTTAGCATATGTAATTTGGGACTCAGCCAAAAAATATTCCAAAAAAATTCACTTTTTCTTATTTAAACAGATCTCTCGGTCCCAGTATGGCTTAAAAAGGCTAAAATCCCATGACTTGACTAACCAGAAAGTTTTTGAAGCATGCACAACGTCATTTTAAGAGGTTTTCTGATACAATATGCTAAAAATATCATATCAGGAGTTTTATTTCTCAAAAAATGAAGAAAAATGGAGAAGGCTTGGCCCTTTCCCTGAGAAAGCAACTCAATATTGAGGGGGATTAACCCTCTCACTACAACACTATGAAGAATTACGTAGTTCCCGCAAGGGACTATGTTGTAGGAGATGTAAAATACATTGGCCACATGAAAAGATCTAAAAATTAGCTCAATGACTTCCTTACTGATCTCCCAGAGAAAGGAAGGCTTCCTTCTCTGAAACACAAGCTCCGAAAGTGGTGTTGTGAACCCTCACTGCAACACCCTGCAACACAACATTATAATGCTACAGAAAAAAATCTGTAGCTGAAGGAGGATGCTTTGCCTCAAGCTTGGATGTGAGGAAAATCAGTACAATCTCCTTCAAGAGGCCTCTCAAGAAAGGATAAGGATTCCTAAACACGAAATCCTTGTGCTAAGTAGTACAGTAACTCTGCTAAACAACAAGAGGATATAGAAAAGTCTAAGAAGACAAATCAAATATCATTCCAAATATTTCTTGCTATGGCTTCCTTGCCCTCCTTTTATACATGCGTGAGCCTTCTTACCTTGGGCCCCAGTAAATTAAGGTTTCCTCCACCAAGGAATATTCCTCCCACTATCCCTGTGTTATCTCACAAGATGCTCTCCACCTCCTATCCCAGCATTGTTGACTTGGTCAAACTTGACCTTGTCCACATGAAAAATTTCATGTTCACACATGAAGGTGTGAAATCCAGCCTTTATGTTGATCCCTTTTCACATTATGAGGGATTTTATTTAGATTTTTATTATGTATGGGCCTCCTTACCCATTTATTCATCTCCTAAGTGAAATCAACAAAATTTAATATTCCAATTTGCTACGTGCAAATTTTGGAATATTACAGTCCTCCCCTCCCAAATGTTGCTTTTCCTCAAGCAACTACAAGGATAGAACTGAAGAGTCTCCCTTCCTCCTACTGTAGCATCCACATATGATGTACTCCTCCAAGGAATGAGATGTTGTCTCAACAAGATATCTCCAAGTTGTCCCTCCCAAGTATGTAAGCTAGCTTTTGGTGTGTATCCAAAATAGCTATCATCATGTAAAACATCCATGGGGGCAACAATGGATTGTCTAAAGGCCTTCTTGAGGCATGAGTTTTGATATACATTTGGATCTACCATCCCCATATGAATCTCCCATCCCCAAGCTATCAACTATACAAAATGAGCTACCCTCCAAAATGGTAACTCATGCAAATAAGCCTCCACCTTGAGCTCTGGAAATGTAGGTGGGCTGAAAATATGAACATGGTAGACAAAATAGCTTACCCCACACTGTATTCCTCTCCAATTATGACAAGTGTAGAGTGTTTTTTGATCCTGGGCTGCAATAATTTTTCCCTTAAGAGGCAAGATGAAGACTATATCTTCAAAGATCTCTCTTCCAATGCTATGAATCAAGTTGACCCAAACCATCTAATATAGGACATGTTCATCATATAGCATCCAAATGAGAATATCACTGAAGGTTCCTTATATTTTTATAGGGTACCAATAGTCTCCCAAGTGTTTACAGCGCATTTTTTCTAACTGCTGCTTCAGACAATGACATGGCAAGATGTTTCTTGAAAAATAGCTAGTTGTATATGTCAACACCTTTACTAGTGAATAGTAAATGGTTGGGTGAATCAACTGAGCATACATAAAAGAATAATGAAACATTTTCCCAAGGCTACATAAGAGATGGTTGTCTCGATCACAATATTTGATCAAAATATGACCATGGAGCCCAAAGAGAAGCTTGCCCTCTTGTGGAGAAATTCACTGAATAGAAATGGTAAGAAAATACACATACTATGTTAGATAATCCATGTATGTAAAAGAAAAAATATCACCATGTGCTAGAAGTAAGATGATATATGGATCCATGAATAAGTTCTCCATAGTGGTAGGACATACTTCTATGAAGAGGAATGGACCATGTGTTGCATGAAGGCCCTCCTTCTTATGCTTGGAAATCCAAGTTAAGAATATCACACCTTGGTAATAGAGGTCTCCATCCACTACTCCATCACTCTCATATCCTTCTTGTCCACCAAGTGCATCATATGTGAATTGATCATGGGAACATTCTATCAACAAATCCTAGCTCCAAAGTGACAGTGTTGTTGGCCTATGAACATAAGCTCTTGCCATCTCATAGCTCCATTCTTTGACATGCCCATTGTCAAAGATATCTCCCACAATGTTGCCATATATAGAAAGCACCTTCCAAAGTGGAAGCACCTCCTAATCATCTAAGGCTAAGGAGTAGCCCCCTTGCACCATGATAGTACCATCTCCTACTCCTACAACATTATGCAAAGTGTGAGAGAAAATATTCCCTTGCTCTCCCAAGGTCCTCCAAAGCAGCAAAAGTTTTTGTTGCCTCCTCATACCTCCATCATACAAATCATGTGGTGAAGACATAAGGATCATATCATCATAACGCATCCACACTCCTTGCTACCCAATGATGCAAGTATCCTGCCAAGTTCCTTCCTCCCCCATACCCTTTGAAAGAGGATATGTCTCAAGATGGCCAAACTCTTTTAAGAGTAGCCAACGCATCCATGCCTCCTGCTACCTAGTGTCATAAATCTGCAAGTAGCTTACCAGCTTCTTGATCTCCATCCACACCCATTCATCAAAATGTGGGTGCCTCCCATCATGCCCAATCTTGGTACCCTTCCCATGAAGGCTACCATCCTCCCAAATCAGGTTTCTGTCATTGCATTTCATGGGATATTGAAATGCAATCTCCTCAATGACCAAGTTGATCCAAAAAGGATCCAAATAGGTGGTAGGAAAAAAACTCCCATCATGATGTGTAGGGCTCATCAAGAAGTATCCAGCACAAACATGAGATATGTTATCCATCCTAAGATTTCCTCCATCATCTATCTATTCCCCTTTGGTTATGTATATGGGAAGGTCATTGGAATATTTCAACAATGGTTGGGTCCCCAACTCATCATTGTTGCTAAATGACAGCATTGTTAATCTTTCCAATGATGTACCTGTTGCCTCATGCTCTAACTCAAGGATGAACATATGGTTTTGTGTAATTTTGTTTGGAACAATATTCATCCTCTCCTCCAAGTTTTCAAACCCCAACCTCAAGTGTGGTATAAAACTCATCAATGGAATATGAGGATGATGTTTCCTCCCTTCCTTGAACAAGTCAAGGTGGCACAACGCAATGAAAGTCATTTTCTCTAAATAAGCAACATGCAATGGTTTACAACCCTCCATAGAATTTGCTGAAACAATAGGAGATAAAAACTTAGGCATACCTTGGTAAAGTTTGGAAGAATATTGTAGGGTTGCAAGAGTTTCTTCCTCTAATGTGTTGGCTCCCCCAACTGCTGATGTGGAACGTTTCTCTCCCGAGGTTGTGACAGCACTGGTACAAGTCTCCTCCAGTGGTGGTGAGGGATTCTCTTCCTTTAATTCCTCTTTTCCAAACTTTTTAATCAACGTTTGAGTAAACTCAGCAAAATTATGCACTCTTCGATGACCCGATTGGTTGAATCACCAAATATTGGCCTCACCCTCAAGTTGCAGTGCTAAAATTTCTACAACTTCTCTCTCTACCACTGGATGTAGTAGGAAGAATGCATCAATTTTTCTTTCCTAAGCCCTTGTTGAATATTATCCATCAAAATTAGACAATAGAAACCTATTTCCATTCATTCTTCCTGTGCTGCAAGGTCTCCTTTCTTCCTCTAGTTGAATGAACTGTGGGAAGGCTAAGTCTCCTTGAAGGCTCTAGGTTGAGTCTTGTACTGAACAAGGTATTCACTTAGGATATTGTGATCCAAGTGTCCTTCATCTTTCTGTAATTTGTCCTCTCTTTCAATGGAAAGGGTATAGTCCCACTGCTTCTTCTTTGCTTGACCTCCTTGTTGAGATCCTTCTTGCTCCTGAAAAGAGATGTGAGAAGGCTCATTCTCTCCATCATTCTAATTTTATTCTTTTCTTCTGATAGCATAATGGCTGAAACTCACAGACTAAGCCAAGATTATGCTCTGATACCACTATCATATGCCAAAATGGGAATGTAGCAATGCATAAGCACAATAATGAGAAATAGCTCATAAAATTTGTTTAGAAGCACATAGCCATCAATTACATGTACAACAACAAGGAATGTGATCCATTACATCAGCCAAAAGTGGGGAAAAGCAACAATTTATGCCCTAAAAACATTATATTTATAAATTGCATTATATTAGGTTAAAATAACATTGGGAACCCTTATAATATGTAATTTTGGATTCACACCCAGAAAATATTCCAAAACAAATCACTTTTACTTATTCAAACAGATCTCCTGGTCTCAGTATGGCTTAAAAAGGCTGAAATCCCATGACTTGACTAAATAGAAAGTTTCTAAATCATAAAAAACGTCATTTTAAGAGGATTTCTGATAGAATATGATGAAAATATCATATTAGGAGTTTTATTTCTCAAAACATGAAGAAAAATGGAGACCTAGCTCCTTTTACACATCAGAAAGATCACTAGGCAAGGGTTTCATGAAGACACAAGTACAAGATGCATAGATCTACAAATCTAGATCTGAAATAACGCAGTATACTGAAGCACTGTATATAAATGGCTATATAATACAAAAATGAAGGAGGATCCTTCTTACAAGTCTTTCCAGGAGAAGGGTTGGCCCTTTCCCTGAGAAAGAAACTCAAGGTTGAGGGGGATTGAACCTCTCACTACAACACTTCAAAGAATGATGCAGTTCCTACAAGGGACTGCATTGTAGGAGATGTAAAATACATTGGCCACATGCCAAGATCTGAAAATCAGCTCAATGACTTCCTTACTGATCTCCCAGAGAAAGGAAGGCTTCCCTCTCTGAAACACAAGCTCCGGAAGTGGTGTTGTGAACCCTCACTGCAACACCCTGCAACACAACGTTATACTGCTGTAGAAATAGTGTTGTAGCTGAAGGAGGATGCTTGGCCTCAAGCCTAGATGTGAGGAAAATCAGTAAAATCTCTTTCAAGATGCCTCTCAAGAAATGATAAGGATTCCTAAGTAGGAAATTCTTGTGCTAAGCAGCACAACAACTCTGCTAAACAGCAAGAGGATGCAGAAAATTCTAAGCAGACAAATAAAATATCATTCCAAAGATGTCTTGCTATGGATGCCTTGCCCTCCTTTTATACATGTGTGAGCCATCTTTCCTTGGGCCCCACTCAATTAGGGTTTCCTCCACCAAGGAATCTTCCTCCCACTATCTCTGCATTGTCTCACAAGATGCTCTCCACTTCCTATCCCAGCGTTGTTGACTTGGTCAAACTTGACCTTGTCCACATGCAAAATTTCCTGTTCACACATGACGTTGTGAAATTCAGCCTTTATGTTGATACCTTTTCACATTATGAGGGATTTTATTTAGATTTTTATTATGTATGGGCCTCCTTACCCATTTATTTATCTCCTAAGTGAAATCAGCAAAATTTAATATTCCAATTTGCTGCATGCAAATTTTGGAATATTACATCTGCTACTAGATCTTAAAAGGAGTCAAAGTGTTGGAGAAGATGAAGGTCAACTTGGGTGGATGTGGAGGCTTCCCCAACTGGACTCTGTTGTAAGAAATATGGGTCATAAACTATCTAGTTTGTCCAATTCGGAGATTTGGTCATGAATAAGCTTTGTTCAAAATTTAAATTGAACTGGATGCCTTGCAAGGTTACAAGGTTTCCAAGGAGGGAACTTGCTCTGTGAATGGGTTTGCTACCAATTTAACTCTCAGTCCTGGGGGTTTTTCTCAGGATTTTCTCTATATTGTCAACTATTGTAGGAGGATTTGGGTCAAGAGGAGAACTGGAAAATATTCTTCTGGGAGCCAAAATTTAGACCCAGAGCATAGACAAGATGAATATTTGCAACAAGCTAAAAAACCAATTTTAAAAAATACATGATCATACAATGTTTTAAATAGGGTTTCTGAGTTTTGATGAAATTTCAATAGTTTTAATGGGCCTCGAGTATGGTCGCCATTATGTTTTGGCCCTATAATTTATAAGATTGGCAAGAATAACTGATAGAGGACAACATCAAACCACTTTGGAATCCAAGACCTAGCCTTCCTAGACTCATAGAGGGCTCTCTATATTTATAAGATTTAATTTTTCTTTAATGTTATGAATGTTGATGTTAGGTTAGTTATAGTGGTGGTGGTATTGGTTTTTTTGCTTGATTTTGTTGGTTAGATGAGCAGGTGTGCAGAAGCTAATCCATTGGTCTATGGAGTCAAAAGGGATGGTTTGTGACATCAATTTTTCAAGAGCATCACATGGCAAGCTAATTTTACTAATTGGATATTTAAGGCAATATGAGTTATGATATGGAGAAAATAGTGATATTCAATAATGATTAAAGAGAAGATAAGAATTCCTTAAACAAAATTCAAAATATAACATTCAGATGGTAAATACAAACAGAATTATGGTGCTCAAACAACAAATCTTAATCTAAATTTTATGTTTTAAAATCATATAAATGGATGCACAGAAAGGAAAACAATGGAAACATTTAACACAAATAGCAAACACATCACCATTTAGCACAACTTAAGTATCTTGTAAACGGTCTCTTATTATTGATGCCTAGCTCTAAAAATTACAACGCTCCAATACAAAATGTTCTTACAATGCAAGGTCCAACAAGGTCCAACCTCTTAAACTTCCAATGCATGCAATATTTATCAAAAAACTAGATTGGTTTCCCTATATACTTCAGCAACTTCTCATTACTTACAATTAAACAAAAACTAGACAAGTGTGGCCATGCAAGGCCCGAACAAAATATTTCTGACAGAACACCGCCTGTGGAATTAATCTGGGTAGCTTCATGAATCCAAAAACTTCGGTAGATCTTCATGAATCTAAAATTAAGCTGAAGGTGGCTGAGGTGGTCACGAAGAGGAAATTATGGGTGGCTTTGACATCTGGCTATACCTTTGTGGCCATTGCTGGATTATTAAATATGATGCGGTGCTGGAAAAATTTTGTCGATCGATGGCTGTGCTGATGTGTTCACTGCCTTTTCTATTTCTATTGTTATATCATATCAGTTCTATACAAATTCCTTTTTCCCGACTTGACCCAGCTGGCACGTGTCCAACAGTGCCACCATATCTCCTTTTTCTTCGATCTACCTCTTCTGCTCGTGTCGGGTGCCTTACCCAAGCCTTTCTACCCGCGTTCACTTTCCTTCATAAAACAATGTAACTACAAAGAAACCTCGACCTTAAATAAATTCCAATTAACCTTTGAACTGCCTCACATCTGGTCCCTTAATCTCATTTTGGCGATCCAATTATTCTCCTCCTATGTTATTCGATGTGATTTAACAAAGGCAAAACCACATACACCCAGACTTGAAATCCTTTAGGCTTCAACGTTGACCTGCATCGCATCCTCTTCATTATTGCACTTCTCACTTCAGTGTTTCAACATGATTCTTGAGTGCTTATCCTTTTGAGCTTGCAATTTGCGATATGTGATTGGGTCCCACAGTCAGAATTTAATTACTTTAGATTCTAGCTTTGAACCATATCGTGTTTGCTTCATTATCGCACTTTGCACTTCAACGTTTCAACATGATTCTTGAGTGCTTATCCTCCTGAGCTTATGATTTGCGATATGCGATTGGGTCCCACCAATATCGCAAATCACATATCGGGGAATGAGGTGGAAGTATGTGCAAGTGGAAAGTAATATTTGTGAACTTGCGATGCGAAAAGGTGATGGGTCCCAGCCAATATCACAAATCGCATTTTGGGGGTTCTTTAGGATTCAGAAATTGTGTTATGAATGGAGTTTAAAAACTACGATAAGTGAATTGTAATGAAAGTTAAAGGTTTTAATACGGTTAAGTGTCGAAAATGATCAATACTATATCATATATGTAATCTATATATATATATATATATATATATATATATATATATATATATATATATATATATATATATATATAGATATAATGTTTGTTGTGGTGTAGGCAGAGCTGTGATAAAATAAATATATGGTAAGTTTAAATGGAAATATGATATGGATGTTAGTCGGTGAGCAGAGCTTCTTTTTAACTATAAAAATTTAATTTTAATAGTTAAAAAGGGGTTTTGAAAGAAATGAAGCGTTGGACTTTAGTGTTTGGAAAAATGAAGGGTAAAAGAGGGTAAATGAAATGAATGAGGGAAGAAATGAAGTTTGCTCACCATTACACTTTATTAGCAACACTTTCCTCTTTCAACTGAACTGAAAAGGCAGACTGATTCCTTTGAAGTTCTAACAGTTGGGATTTCCCTTCATTTTTCTGGAAATAAATGAGAGTCATGAAATATTATTTTCAATATAAATGATCTAAACATAAATAATCAGTCACCTTGTGATATTGTGAATTACATGAGTCTAACACAACTCGTGAAGGGACTTTTACCCACCCCAAAGTCCTTTGACTCTTCATTTCTTAGTGTGCATGACTCAAAAACTAACAAAAATACTATTATTTAACCCCAAAATTGCAGTCCTAAGGGACCTTTCTCCAACATGTGACAATGATTTCTAGCTCATTATTCCCCCTTTCCTTGTCCTACACCCATTATTCAATGTGGACCACATTCAACCATACTTCCCACCATTGTTGGACACATTAGACATTTTCAAGAAATTGACACCAATAAAGCTCAACCAAATTTCATTGAATAAGCCACAACTGATCAGATCACAAAAATTAATAACACTCACCATCATAGGCTCCAACTATATTAGGTTTTCAATTCCATGTAGCTCCTGCACCAAGGCAAGTGGATCACAAGGGACCAAGTTCAGTAAAAGTTCCATCACCTCATGGAGGCACTCAACGCAATGGGGACCAGTTCTTCCTAAGTGGCGAGGATTGATATAGGTGGATATTGGTGGCCACCCACCAATTCCGCTTGTACCCCTAGCACTATTTTCTATAAGTTTCCTATTTTTCAACACAATTTCCTATTTCATCAATTTTCTGTTTTCGGTGGTTTTAGGGTCTTGAGCTTCTAGAGTTGTTTTGAGGCCTTAAACGACATTTTTGGGGAAACAGAAAAATGAGAATTTAAATTGATGTTTGCAGTATAAATTTGTTTTCCTTAAAGATACTTTTATAATTGGATATTTTGTGGGTAAAACACAGATCACATGCCAAAGTTATGACCATAAGAAGTTGACATTCCAACTAATACCATTGGGGCCCATAGCATTTCGTGCTTCATCTCCTAAGGTTAGTTTTTGGATGTTTAGGGTTTATCATTGTTTCTCCTTGTTTCTTCATTATAAAAGGGCCTTCAAGCCTAATTGTAACATTGTTCAAAAGGATTTAGCCATCACATCACTTCTTAGAGATAACATACTATCATTCGAGCTAGTTTGCTTTAAGTATGCATGTAAACAATTTTCAAAATTTTATATTTATTAATTGAAGTTTAGTTTCATTTTATCTATTTGTTTTTTTTTTAATATGTATTTTAGTTCATTCCTTCATAAATCCGGATCATTCTTCTCCTTTGGAGACTGTTTAATCCTAAAATTACACCCAAATTTCTTGACTATCATATCTTTACCATCAATTTTGTTTCCATGTCATAAAATCCCACAACTTTCATCCTTTCATTTCAACCTTGTAATTTTTGAAAATACACTTGAATTCCTTTTTATCTGGCTCCATCCTCTTCTTATTCAAAGAATGGAAAAAATCCTCATAGGAAAAGATCCTAAGATGTATGAGTGATGGATTTTTACCAAGCCATACCTTTTTTGGATTCTTATCGACCACTTCTAATGAAGGAGACCTATTCTCCATATAAATTGTGTTGATTATTCCCATAATTCTTGTGCCAATCCCACACCACTAAGAATGCTCCTTGCATTATCTATCAACGGAATATTTGTTCTATCATTGACTCCATTATACTAAGGTCTATATGGAGTTGTTTTTTTGTGTACTATCCCATGCTATCTACAGAAATACTAAAACTCTTTAGAATATAATTCACCTCCACTATTAGTTTTCAATACCTTTATCTACCTATCTATATATTTTTTGAAAAAACTTTTGTACTCTTGAAATTTCTCTAAAATCCCATTATTATTCTACAAGAAATAAAAACATGTCATATTAGATAAATCATCAACAAGATAAAAATAATATATTTATCCACCTATCAAATATTAGTACTAGACCAAATACATTTTCTTCAACCTAAATCTCCCTTTGGAGAAATTAAATTTATGTTTGTTAGTCTATTGACCTCTCATAAAAAGTGCATCCTTGTTCAACCCTTCCATGTTCTTTCTCCTTATTTCCTCCAACAACATAGACGTGACCACATCGTCAATGATTAATATCATCATACTAATCCCAATAGTCATTAGTAAGCTATCCCATGAGCCTAGAAAATAGCACAAAACAATGATACATTTATCCTATTCCTTTCCATTGATATCCACACTCAATAAA
Organism: Pinus albicaulis; assembly: GCA_034641835.2. Taxonomy (NCBI): domain Eukaryota; kingdom Viridiplantae; phylum Streptophyta; class Pinopsida; order Pinales; family Pinaceae; genus Pinus; species Pinus albicaulis. Next base: position 810,147,685 of record CM076580.1, on the reverse strand, counting down.
TGAATAATAATAGTTTTGAATTCATTAAGGTGCTCTATTATTGAATTAACTTATCTCATCCTTAGAATATAATGCTTCTTTTGCAGAAACAACTTGCTAAGTAGGGATTTAAACTAGTACAATTTTTCCAACTTTCCCGTAGTTTCTTATCAATTTCTTCCTCCAATACATTCAACGACACAAAATCTACAAGACAAATTCAAATGATACAACTTGTTTTCCTTTCAAGTTTCTCCCAATCCTTCACCAACATGGCATTCACAGGTGTTCTGAGTTGGAAAATAATCTATTACTCTTAATCCATAAGAATATATTCCATTTTAAGATTCTAGAGCTAAAAATTCTAGCCATTAAACTTCTCAATCTCAATTCTTGCACAATTATCCATCCTTATGTAACTAAAGCTATATCTTAAAGCTCCTACTTGAATATGATTATTTCATATCTGATCAAGACATCAGATCCAAGTCCAAAATCACACAACACTTGACGTTAGAGGAATCCTCATGAAAACAAAATACAGTCTAACGATAGATGTTAGATAACTGAGTCCAATTAATCAACTCTTATGTCCAATTATAGAGATCAACCAAATATATAAACTAGTATAAAATTCTTAATTAACATAAAACTTTAAGAAGATATTAAGAATAGAAAATAAATATGACATACACATAAAGATTTACATAGTACATAGAGCTTTTTCCTTTTAAATCCTTAACCAAGAAAAAAACAAACGTTGATCTTCATTTCTCTCTTGATTAAATATTTAACTAGATTATAATGAAGATCAACCTTGGTACACACCTAAGAACCAATGTGTTCATACATCACCTAGTATTTAGAGATCAACAATTATTCATTACATTCCATCAACCTTGCATCATTCTCTATTGATAGACATAGAAACTCTAATTCATAGTTTTTGAATCAGTTACATATGGTTGAATTATATAGTACAAAATCTAGGAATTTACAGATTCCTAACCATTTCTAACATATTTTTACTATAGTCAATATAATCAACCATTAATCTTGGTCGACTAGGCATATCTACAATTGTGATTAGTATAGGATCCTCTAGCTAGCCATCAAATTTTGTCTACTCCTTAACTGCTTCATTGATTTCAACCATAATTACCTTCACTATAAATCCTCTAACTCTATCCATCAACTTGAATTTGAGCGTCTATTCAATTATGCTCTTAGTTGATTTCCCCAACTAGTTCATTTAGGTTCACCCCTAGTTAATCCACCCAACTAACCATTCAATCAACTAAACTCTAGTCAACTTAGATTCCACTAATAAGAGTATAATAACTTAACAAAGGCCATGTGGCAAAAAAAGATAGCATATCATTGATGCCACCTCTAACCGCTTGAATGATAACCAATTCCCTATAAATTTTATAAGTGCATGTTGGGTCATGATTAATATTTTTCCTCACCTTAACATGGACTTGGGGGGGTGAGTGTGAAAAATGGTGTTTGAAATGCTATAAATATTGGTAGTTCCCTATGGAGTGAAGGTTTTGGAATATTTTAACTAAGGTTACATATATAATTTTATAATAAATACGTTTGCTAATTTTCTTATTAATAAAAATCCAATCCTGGCCCATTTTTTGCAATGGGAATTCACACCTGTTTGGACTTGTGTGCACTTTGTTTATTTATTGCGAATTAGATAATATTTGTTTGTTTATGTAGAATATCTCAATTGACTAGTTATGCTCCAACTTTCCACATAATGACTATATCAATAAATTATCTCTATGGATTCATGTGATAATAATTTATGAGTTGCTCCCCAATGGGGGTGTGCACACATCACAAGGGGGCTCGAGGGCGCGTTCCAACCACCTCAACCACCTAACCATTATTAAATGAATGAGGTAGGATGTGTCTTGGTCATGTTGTTGCATGCAACCACCCGAGAGCTAATAAATATGGACATAAAGTGATGGTTTGTGTTTTCATTTGGGAGGTGGAGGTGGTGCACTACCACAGGCACGAGGTCGAGGAGTTAACCTCCCTGCAACTATCCCTTTATATTTTCTTCATCAAGGTGAATTCTTGGATCAATTCCATCCTTTTTCTATGCTATGTGAGAGATTTTTCCTGTCTGGTGTGGAAGAATTGCGGGGAGGAGGCTATCTCAAATGTCTATGGCATGGTGAATTTATGGGTCAATTTTGTCCCTATTTTGTATTATGCAAGGTGGTTTTTGCGTCTAATTATAGAGAAGTGGTGGGGGGAGGGTGCCTCTAATAGCAAGAGAGGATTTTAATGGTGGAATATTTGTTCTGCCTAGTGGATCTTAGGTGCGGTAAGGAAAAGGAGGTCCTTCCAACCTGGTGCTAAACTAAGGAGGAATTTTCAATAGCGGATATTGTGCCACTAGAGGAGGGTCTTGTATCTCTCATGGATTCATGAAAAATAGTGGGTGGTATTTGAATTTGACGATAGAGGTTGGCGCTAGAGTGAAATTGGACATGTGAGTAATAGTTTGTTGGTATTTCTTTCCCATATTTTATTTTCTTATCTTGGAAATTCCCCTGGTTGTAGTAGTCATGTTATTGTCATCATGTCCTCTATTGTTGAGTATACCCTTATATTTGGTCTTGGGCCTGGTTTGGCTTGGGTTTAGTCTTGGGTGTCTAGAATTTGTGGGTAAGGGCCTTCTGTTGTCAAGTCTATGGCAGGGGGCTATCATTCTCACACCCTCTAACATTGACACAAGATAGTGTAATTTACATAAGCCAAGTATTTTTTGGTGGTGGGTTTTCGTTGTTATTTTTCTTCCATCATTGAAAACTACAAGATCCTCATATTGCAATTGTGACCTTGAAGAGTTTGAAAATAGGGCTCACAAGTCTTGCTCTAGGTATTATATATCATGTGAAGCCATGAATATCATGTTTATTTATCCTCTAGTTTGGAATTGATTTGGGTTAGATTGTTTTCATTTTCATGGTCATGGTTGGTTTAGTTTTTGTTTTAAGTGATACCCACCCTGTTATCCATGCCTCCAAGACAACAGATGCACTGCAAAAGGGTTGGTGATGGCAGCAACCCACCAGGTTAGTGGGGTGCCCTTATTTTTTCTCACGACTTTACAAAAACGCACTTCATAGCGGTCCCTCATAAGGCTAAGAGAGAAATTAGGAAGGTGGATACTTAGACAAGAGTGGAGAGGTAATCCCACCCTAATTTAGAAATAATGGATGAGGTATCTTTCTTGGTGCCAAACCTTGGTCATACTAGGGATGGAAAAAATAGTATCTAAATTCTATAGCTATTCATTGGAAAATGAATACCTTTCTTGGTCTTATCTTGAAATACAAGGAGATTGAATGCTACAATGTATTTTCTACATTACAATATATCAAGAGGATGTTGCAGAATCAATGCTTCACTCTATACAAGTTTGATTCAATATTTTCTCATGTTGAATATCATCTCCTTTATGAGTCTAAAAATGTTGCTCCACTTGGATCGAGTGGCAATGATCCTTCACCCATCTCTTTATCTGATTCCTAGTGTTTTCTATGTATCTTTGTTGTGGATAGTTATATGTTTTGCGGTGTAACAATGTACTAGTGAGTCTGGGTTTTGATATTGGTTGTTCTTCTACAGGATATTGTATGATTTTTGTAATCTATCAGCTTTGAAATATGTAATCTGGTTCCAATATAATATATGAAATCCCATATTCTCTAGGAGCCAATAGAGTTCTCCCTTGTAATTAGGTTGTATTAGATAGTTTTAGCTATGTAATCCCTATGATTTTCTGATAATATAAAGTATTTTAATTTACAAAAAAAATATAATAATTTACATGTTGTCAAACTATTTTGTGTAGATGCATATTATTTTTCCCTATTAGAATAGATGTTGTGTCATTTCATTAGATTATTATCTTTTAATAATTTTTATTCCTATTGAAATAGTGTAGTCCTTTATTTTCATCAATTGGTATAGATAACAATGTTGCCATTTGGTAGATTTATATTAATCATGTTTGTTGCATTATTATTCCCTTGATTTATAATTCAAATAATAGTGCTTTTAGGGATATCAGTTGTTTAGTATTTATTTCCATTGATAATCCCTTCAAATTTGGTTGCTTGGACATTAAATTGGAGGATTAAACTATTTTAAACAGGGGAGAGTCTAGTTAGTCCTCTCTCTTGGGTTAAATCCCTTGACTTATTGGTCATGCATCTTATCCCGTGAATATTTCTTTAGCACTAGGGGTGAAAACATGTTACACATTTTATGAAATATTATGAAAACCATGGTGTTCAACCAAAATATCAAGAAAATGAAGTCAAGTTCAAGATCCCAAACAATGAGGAAAATATTTTCAAGAGTGTTACACACTAATGTGCTAGTGAAATTTTCATTTTATTCAGCTTGCGTCTTATTCCACATCGAAGCAAGAGAAGAGCACCAAAAATATATCAAAGATGTTAGATCTTGGTTCATGACATTTAATATCTAGTATATCTATCACTCTATTATATTAACTATTGTTTGAACTAGATTCCCTCATCACCATTAACTAGGTCAATCTAAAGAAGAGGAAAATGATAGAAATTATAGGTCTAGTCATAAAGGTATAGAATCCAATACCAAAAATTATAAAGGATATTTTTTACTTTGAATATAACATATGATAATTAAATTATCCTTGGTTGGTTAGGGATGTGGTTTCCATCCTCAATATAACCCATAATCTTCCCAAAAATCCCAATAGGTTGTTCCCCAAAATTGAACAAATCACCCTCAAAAATCCCAAAGACCATATTAAAACATTTATTTGAGCTATTTGGTTTATTAACATATAGCATGAGGATGTAATATGCCAACATTTCCCATACACTTTTGAGGACAAGGCATCCACATGGAATTGTATCCTAACCACTAGGTACATCACTAGTTAGAATACCTTCCAAATTTTATTTTTGTAGAAGTTTAATGAGCCAATCATGATTGTATCCCTAATGGTAGACCTCATTTATCTAGGCATGGAACTTGTTAAGAAGGTGAAATAATTTGTGCAAATATTTATTTTGACATTGAATATATTTAAGGAAGGTATGAAACCCTCCACTGAATTATAAAAGGAAATCATTTCTAACACCCTACCTGGCTTAATGTACATGTGGATAAAGAGATATACTAGGGAAGCCTTATCTTAGATGATCACTGAAGATAATATAGTTTAACTAGAGATGATGGGTTTTAGGTAGAATAATTTTAAGAGGGATTGACATTGGAAGGGATTGAACTCAAATAACACTCCACCCAAATTTAAGAAATGAAACAAGGAGTTCCTTGAACTTGGAAATATCTAATGAATGATAAATAAACTCACCAATGAGGTGATTAACATAAAGAGGCATGTAAGGTAAGTTGCATATAGCCATATACCTTACAAAACCTTTATTATAATATTGAATCCTCCAAAAAAAAATTAATATTCCTACTTCGCCTAAGCTGAAAGGGATACGCAATTTTGTCTCATTTTCTGTTGCATGAATAATTGAATAAAGGAGGACATGTAAAACTCAAAAAAGAATGAATAAACAAATGCCCATATGAACATGGATAAATCTGGGCCATGTAAATAGATCACTTGCAGGTGTGAAAGGAGTTTGAGCTATGATACTGGATCAACCTTGACTAAATCTACAACGTTGTCTAGATTCAATGTACCTCATGAAGGGACAGCGTAGCTCTAGAAGGAGGCCCCTGATGTGAAAGGAGCTAACTCATCAAGGTGGTTTAGGGTTTGAAAAGGCTCTCATCTTATAAAAGGAAGGGGAAGGCAGAAAGAGAAGTTTTTTTATTTTCTATATTTCTGAGTATCTTGTCTATTTATACAAACATTATTCTCTATTGTTCAGTGGAGAATTGTGCTACTTAGTACTTGGAGTTCCTATGCAGGGATTTCACCTCTGTCATTGAGGATTCTTAGATGATTCTTGCTGATTTTATCCACTATCAGGCTTTTGGCCAAGCTATACTTCCAAATAGAACGCAGATACAGTGATGGTTTGTTTTCTTTTGTAGGCTGTAGCAAGTGGAACTCTAGATCTGTTCAGATCTAGCTTGTATTTGGAGCCTCTTCTCAGCGAGTGTGTCTTTCAACCTCCTGGAAGAGTGCATCCACTGTTTGAGCTTCATATTTATATCTTGGCATCATGCCATCTCTGTTATTGAAGCTATAGCCCAGTTTCCCTTGAGGTACTGCGTTATTTTCATTGGAGGTTTTGCAGGTTGTTTTGACCCCATTTTTTATGAGATATATCTGGTGCTGGGCTTTGTCTTTCACTTTGGTGATCCATGGATTATCTTGCTGATCCGTGTTATATTTAGATCTGATATGTTTCAATGTAAATTCATCTTTAGAAATTTTTGAATAATATTGCAGATCTGCAACTTAAAACTCAGATCTACTCCTTGTATTGCATGTTTTGGTCAAAACCCCAAGGGGATCTTGTAATAGTGCCTTTATAGTTTACAGATCTGAAATGGATCTGACATTTTATCCATATATTTGTTCTAGATTTGAGATGTAACATTCAACTGCTACAGCTCCTTAAAATAATGTTGTTAAGCAATTTTGCAGTTTATATATGTGTTGCAACCTTCTTTTCTGAATATTTCTTGCTCTATTGTCTTCTGTATTCTACTGTATAATGTAAGAGCATCATTTTAATTCTGATTTGCTGTTGTATAATCATAATTTGGTATTATTTGATGGCCTCCTACTCATGATTTCAAAGACTGTGTTATTTCTGAAGCATTTTGTTGTGCATAGCTGTAGCCCCTCTTGTAGGGTGTTTTTCAGCTAGACTAGGTGGTGGGAGATCTGTTTACCACACCTAGTTTGATTTGTTTTTTATCCCCTTTTGGATATAGACTCCAGATATGCTTATCTAATGGATCCAAGGGCTGTAAACTCATTTATGTGCATCAATATCCTAGGAGTGTGTTATTTCAGCAGGCTTACTGTGCCATTCCAATTTTGGAATATTACAGTGGTATCAGAGCTCCTTTCTTGGCACAGCCTGTGCTTTCATTGGAGCACCATAGCCATGGTGCATTCAAAATAAGATTAACCTCTTACTGATAGGGATAATAGGTATCAAAACATAATTCAGAAGAATTTTGATTACACTACTGATGATCAAGACAAGGGTAAAGCCCCTTAAACTGCAAGTGATAAAGAAGGAGAAGAGTTTGCAAGAACTCTTTTGGTAGCCATGTAAGATCTTTCTAGAGAGATCAAAGAAATGAGGATGGACAGAATGAGGGAATCTCATGGGATATTTCATCTTGGGGAAAGCTCTGACATGTCTCACCACTGGAGTGGTCAACCAGTGAACTAGATACAAGCCCCACAAGCTCCACAACACTCCACTATGCCTACCTTCTTGGCTATGGAGAATGAAGGACCACAAGAGCAAGCATCCCTTGAAGACTACTTTATGGAATATGAATCTTATAATCAGAGATTCAGAGACCACTTGAGTTTCCAAGAGTTTTGTCACCTCAAGGACAAAAGAAGACCAAGGCAACAATATAGAGATGGTGGGTTCTTTCATAATCATGATAGACACCACTCTATGGGAAGATTATTTTTTCCCAAGTTTGATGGGTCATCCACCAGTTCTGCCAAGGCATGGGTAGAAAATCTGGATATCTACTTTCAATTGAACAAAGTCCCTAAGATTGAAGCCATCAAGTTGCAGCACTGCACTTTGAAGGTGAAACACACAATTGGTGGTTCCATGGGTTGTCTACATTGGGCCATGCCAATGTGACTGCCTACTTTGAGTTCACTAGAATACTGGTGGAGAGGTTTGACAGAAAGGATCTGGAAGCACCTTTCATGAGCCTTGCAAAGTTAAAGAAATCAGGAAATGAAGAAACTTATATCTCTGAGTTTCTAAGATTATCTGTTATGGTTCCTGATATTTCTGCAACAAGGAGGGTGTACATGTTCATCGATGGCTTGGATGAACCTTTACATGGTTTGGTTAAATCTACCAAGCCCATCACTTTGCATGATGCCATTGAGAGGGCTAGGGACCTCAAAGATGCCTTTCCAAAAGCAAAGGCAACTTTCCAGAGCAAGGCCCCTCACTTTTCTAAGGGGAAGGAAGAAAAAGTTGCTCCTTCCAAGGAGAGCTCATTCAAGAAGCCTCTTGATATTGAACTCAAGAGAGAGCTGACAAAGAAGAGACTATGTTTCACTTTCCAAGAGTCATGGGCACCTAGACATAGATGTGCTTCTGGGAAAGCACACCACGTAGAGGTCTTCTTAGATTTTTATGAGGAATATGAAGATAATGAACCAAGGAGGGGTCACGGCGTTGAGGATCTTGAGGGAGATCCAACACCATTTGGAGATGGGGATGGAGCCTTTGCTCCAATAGGTGGAACTCTTGCATCTTTTAGAAGAGTGCTTAAGTACTTGACCCTAAGAGTACAAGGTTCAATCATGAATCATAGGGTATCTGTGCCGATTGACAGTGGGGCAACCCACAACTTTATTGATGCTCATCTTGTGTAGAGGAGAGAAATCCCCACTAATACTTTTGAGGGATTCTCTGTTTTGGTCCCAGGAGATAGGAAAATGCAATGCATGCAATATTTCCCATCACTCTCAGTCACTATGGGGTCCTACACTTTGGTGGATCACTTTTTTGTAGTTGACATACCAGACACCAATATCATTTTGGGTGTCCAATGGTTGATTACATTGGGGAAAGTCACCACTGATTGGAAAGCTTTGCAGATGGAGTGGGTGGACTTGAAGAGTGGTAAACCCCATATGATCCAATGCATGCATACTTATCCCTCACCTAGCACTTCCACACAAACAATAGAGATGGATTTTCACAGTGGAAGCAAGGATCTCACAGTCCCTTCTCTTATGTTCATGAGAATTCTGCAAGGTAAATTCCTATCTAGTGGCAAACCACCTGGGAGGCCACCAGATTTAGATCTTGTGGGGGAGGCCTCACAAAGTGCTACTCCAGATCTATATCCAGGAGGGATTGGAGCAATGGGAGACCAAGCTACAGCGCTGGATGGCTTGGAACAACTTAAGAGTGAGGGGAATCTTCTTCCTGCATCACTATCACCCTCTCTCTTTCCTATATCTGCACTGTGGGAGGAGAAGAATGGGAGGGATAAACTTCCAACGCAAAACTTTTGCATGAGGGATGTCAAAGAAGAAATTAGCAACATGACATACACTTCCATGGATGTATCATTAGTGCTGTCATTTTTGAACAGTGTGGATCTGTATTGGAAATCTCAACTTCTTGTAGAGTATTCCAAAGATCTCCACACAGGTATGATACTAGATGACATGTAGCAAGAAGAAGGCTACTTAGTCCAAGGGGGGGTCATCTATCATCATGGTAAGGTATTCTTGGCTAGAGCTTCCAAGCTCAAGCAGAAGATACTACAAGGGCACATAAAGAATTCTTTCTCATCCATATGCATTCAATTAAGATCTATACCTTGATCATGAGGAGCTTTGATTGGGAAGGCTTGAGAGAGGAACTAAATCAACACTTTCAAGAGTGCATGAGCTATGTGGATTTTGGACAACCAATGGAATCTATGCAAGAGTAATTTCATCCATACCTTCCTTCTTTTGAGAGGATGGGAATGCCCATGCACAACTCCATGTGTATGAGGAACTTTGATGGTGAAATATCTGAACATGTAGAGCAATATTTATCCTCTTATTTTTCATATTATTTTACCATGTTTTTGTAGGATATCACTCCTAAAGGGAGTGAGAGATCATGTGGATCTCATGACTTTTGGTGGGACAATAGAAATTTTGAACTTGGCCACTCCCTTTTTGTGCAAAGGGATATTCCTTCTAATGATGGGTGCTTTCCAAAAGCACCAAACTTATCTAACATATTCAACCATGTTAAGGTGACTCATGCAGCAAATGTGTGGTGGGAATTCCACTTACCACACCTTGATCTAATGCAGGCAGGAGATGCACTGCACTGGCATCACATGTTGGATTTTGACCCACCTCCTCAAGCTCATATTGATGTTTGCATATATGTAGTCTTGCTTCCATACGTGGATGATATAGTTGTACTATTTATGGGATTGTATGGAGGGAGGATGCACAATTTGTATGTACCACATGGATTGGAACTTCTCCTTGTACCTCATGCTACATGTTTTAGATGGAGCATTGCTCCAGCCATGTTTATTTCTGTTGAATTTTTCACTCCTGGTGGGATGGACTATGCACATCTTATGTTGACCTTGGAGGAATAATTCCTGATGTATTGGCTTGATGAGCACTTGGCTTATGATGAGGACTTGATCATTGATGATGTCATCAATGGAGGAGGGGAAGTAATACAACTCTCACCATATCAACTACTTGAGGACAAGCAACATTTTGGAGGGGAGGACTATAATATTCCTACTTAGACTAAGCTAAGAGGAATATGCAATTTTGTCTCATTTTCTGCTGCATGAATAATTGAATAAAGGAGGACATGTAAAACTCCAAAAAGAATGAATAAGTCAATGCCCATATGAATATGGGTAAATATGGGCCATGTAAATAAATTACTTGCAGGTGTGAAAGGGGTTTGAGCTATGAGAATGGGTCAATCTTGACCAAATCTACATCGCTATCTAGATTCAATGTACCTCATGAAGGGACAGCATAGTTCTAGAAGGAGGCCCCTCATGTGAAAGGAGCTAACTCATCAAGGTGGTTTAGGGTTTGCAAAGTCTCTCATCTTATAAAAGGAAGGGGAAGGTAGCAAGAGAAGGTTGTTATTGTCTATATTTCTGACTATCTTGTCTGTTTAGACAAATACTATTCTCTACTATTTAGTCGAGAATTGTGCTGCTTAGCACTTGGATTTCTTATGCAAGGATTTCACCTCTTCCATTGAGGATTCTTGGATGAGTCTTGATGATTTGATCCACTATCAGGCTTTGGGCCAAGCTCTACTTCCAACTACAACGCAGATCTAGTGAGGTTTTTTTTGCTTTTGTAGGCTGCAGCAAGTGGAACTCTAGATCTATTCAGATCTATCTTGTATTGGAGCCTCTTCTCAGTGAGTGTGTCTTTTAACCTCCTGGAAGAGTGAATCCACTATTTGAGCTTTATATTTGTATCTTGGAATCAGGCCATCTCTATTATTCAAGCTACAATGTCGTTTCCCTTGAGGGACTGCTTTATTTTCAATGGAGGTTTTGGAGGGTGTTTTGACCCCATTTTTTATGAGAGATCTCTGGTGCTGGGCTTTGCCTTTCACTTCGGTGATCCATGGATTAGCTTGCTGATCCATGTTATGTTTAGATCTGACCTGTTTCAATGTAAATTCATCTTCATAAATTTCTGAATAATATTTCATATCTACATCTTATAACTCAGATCTACTCCTTGTATTGCATGTTTTGGTCAAAACCCCAAAGGGATCTTGTAATGGTGCCTTTCTAGTTTACATATCTGAAATGGATCTGATGTTTTTTCCATAGATATATTCTAGATCTGAGATGTAACATTAAAGTACTACAGCTCCTTAAAATAACGTTGTTAAGCCATTTTTCAGTTTATATATGTGTTGCAGCCTTCTTTTCTAAAGATTTCTTGCTCTATTGTCTCCTGTATTCTACTGTATAATGTAAGAGAATCATTGTAATTCTGATTTTCTGCTGTATACTCATAATTTGATCTTATTTGATGGCCTCCTACTCATGGTTTCCAAGACTGCGTTATTTCTGAAGCATTTTTCTGTGCATAGCTACAACCCCTCTTGTAAGGTGTTTTTCAGCTAGACTAGGTGGTAGGAGATCTGTTTACCACACCTAGTTTGATTTGTTTTTGCTCCCCTTTTGGATCTAGACTACAGATCTAATAATATAAGGGATCCAAGGGCTGTAAAATCATTTATGTGCATCAATCTCCCAGGAGTGTGTTATTTTAGCAGGCTTTTTGTGCCATTCCAATTTTGGAATATTACAAAAATCTATTGAGCATCCACCTTATAATTTCAACATAAACCTGGATGATGTTTCCTTGGAATATTTCTATCATTACCACTAAGGAAATAACTTGATGAAACCTTCTCATGATGGAAGGAATTCATGAATCTAGTGGCCAATATATGCATTGATAATTATTTCCACAAAGACACCCCTACCCACACTCATGAGAAATTTTTCCCAAAGATGATGATCCCCAAGTCAAAGAATGAAAATTTCTCTTCAAAGGATTGTTAAATATAATTAATTTTGAGGAAAGGGATCTTGAATCCCACATCTAGGTAGATACACCATAAAATTAAAGGCCCTACTCCAATTCTACATAGCCTTATAATCACCTAACCCAAGGCCACAAAAACTACTCCTCCACATTCCCTACATAATGACACCCTAGGATACTATGTATTACCTCTAACACATAAACCCCATCCATGAGTAAGACAAATGTGTCCCCCACAGAATACATTTTCATAAAATATATTAAGAAAATGGAAGTTAACATATTATTCATGGATGTACAAAATGAGCTCACAACAGTGTGACTTGGGAATTAAATATATCACACAAGATCAAGTTGATTACACTGAGAAAAGTGTCATGACTAATATGCAACATTATTATAAGAGAAACAAGATCCACACTTCTCCATATTAATAACTTTAAAATATTTTATCAGAACATCCAAAATTTCTTTGTTGATTTTGAGACTTCTAACAATTTTATGTCCTATTATGTATACCTAAATCTTGCAGTTACCCATATTAAGCACTACACAATAATTATACAAATGGACTGATCTAAGGTCAAGATCATAGGAAAATCTAAGATGTCATTATATTGGCTAGAAAACACCAATTCCATAATATTATTGGAATTTCTAGTAGGTGATGTCTCAAAATATTATGGAATGTTGTTGAGTGGGGACTAGTCAAGTAATCCAGAAGGATATTCTAATTCTAACTAGTATCATTTATAGGTCCCATGGAAAGGAGTACCCTAAAATATCAAAGTAATGAAGGATTAATATAAGAATCACAATATCACCCAACTTAAGGCTTCGAAAAAAACATCCTCTACAAAATTATTAATAGTATGAAATTACATAATATTCTTCTTCTTCAGAGGCTTTGAAACTCAAAAATATTCATTCCTTGAACTCCAAAATTCGTAACTCACTCTAATATAATATGATTCAAGGGAGGTCAACATTGTATTGATAACATGGAAGGTATCCCTCTATACAATAATACTTTAAATCCAACTACTCATGAAGATATGGAATCTGATATTTGGAAATTATTCTTTGGCATATATAAATTCATTGAGAGTGAAGGTTATAGGTTTCAACCCTGTACAGAAATTAACTGCAACGATTTCTTAAAAACAGAAAATAAACAATAGTGATATCATAAAACATAAAATAGATATACACAGAGCATTTCCCCTAGATCCCAACTTGGGACTAGCAGATTGATTTTTCACTATATTCCTTTTAGTGTTACAACACATATATATACATGTCGAAGCATTCATAAACCCCAATCCATTAACCCTAGATTAGAACATAATCGTACTTCCCTTGACCGGGTCTACAAAATACCAAGAGCAGAAAACCATCATGCCCAAAACCATGTGCAAACCCATGCACAAAATCATAGGCAGGTCCACCCACCTAATATAGCGCCCAAAAAAAATTTATCGGGGCGTTGCGCCGCACACAAGTGAAGGGGAGCTACCACCCCCCACTTTGTGCCTACTTCTAATGTCAAAAGAATATAACACACACCCAACATTCTCCCACTTGTTTTTTTATTTCCACGGGAGACTTTAGTCATTGGTCTAGCCCTACAACACCCATTGTTTCTCTACACCAAGAGAACTTCTCAGTGCTCACAAACTTCATCAATGCATCTGCAACATTATTCAAAGTGCCCACCTTTACCAGTAACACCTTCTTATCCTCAACCATATCTTTCACAAATTGATACTAAACATTAGTGTGATTTGTCTTTGAATGATAAGTAGGGTTCTTAGATAATAAAATTTCACTTTGGCTATCACAGTATATCCATATAGCTCATTTCACCAACCCCATACTTGAACACAATCTCTACAACCAAATTGCATCCTTGCTTGCATGAGTGGTTGCCATGTATTCTACCTATGTAGTTGAAAGAGCCACTACATACTGTCTTATACTCATCCAACTGACTGAACCTCCAAAAATGTTAAATACATACCCACTTGTAGATCTTATTTGATCCATATCTCCAGCCCAGTCTACATCAACAAACCCATGGATGTCCAAAACTTTGTCCAATCCTGGTCTTCCTTGGTAACATAGACCATAATCACTAGTGCCACGTAAATATCTAAAAACTCACTTCACTATTTTATGATATCCAATGCTCCTTCCTTGGTTTTGACATAAACCTGATCAATACTCCCATTGCATGTGCAATTTCTGGTGTAGTACATACCATTGCATACATCACACTACCCACTGCACTTGCATATGTAACATGGGACATTTCCTCTTCTTATTCTTGTGCCTTGGGACACTGTTCAATAGATAACTTCACACCTACAAGAATAGGAACCTTTACTGGTTTACTATCCAACATATTGAACCTCTACAATATTTTCTTGACATATTTTCTCTGGTTTAACCAAATCTTCCACTTTTCCTAATCTCTCTTAATTTCCATGCCCAAAATATATTTTGCTACACCAATATCCTTCATGTCTAATTGGGAGAACAATTGGGTCTTCAAATCCTGGATAATTTCTTTGTCATTCCAACCAGAAACATATCACCCACATACAAGACCAAATAAATAATAGGGTTACCAATTAATTTAAAATGCACACAATGATCCTCTTTGCTTTTGTTGAAGCCAAGTCCCTATATATAGTATCAAATTTCTGATACCACATCCTTGGTGATTTTTTTAACCCATACAGAGACTTCTTTAACCTTCATTCCAGTTCTTTCTTACCCTTCACTAAAAGTCCTTCATATTTCTTCAGGTAGATATCCTCTTCTAGATCCCCATGAATAAATTTTGTATTCACATCCATTTGTTCTACCTCAAAATCAAATGCAGTAGCAACAGATAAAAGTAATCTAATAGAAGTAACCTTGGCAACTGGAGAAAAAGTATCACCAAAATCAATTCCCAACACCTAGGAATAACCTTTTGCTACCAATCAAGCTTTGTATTTCTCCACCTTGCCTTATGCATTCATCTTCTTCTTAAACACCCATTTTCTCCAAATGAGATTACTTCCAAAAAGCAACTCCACCAGATCCCATGCCTAATTTTTGTGAAAGGATGCCATTTCATCAACCATAGCCTCCTTCGAGAGGTTTCCATCCTCTGAATCCATTTCCTACCTAATAGTTTTGGGATCATCATCAGTGACAGTTAAAGAAAATTTTTAATAGAAATCAGATGGACTATACCTTTCTGGTTGCCTTCTTTCTCAAACTAATCTTCTCATAGCTGGAGTTTGTGCCTCTTCCTCTTCTGAATCTTGTTCTGTTATAGAGTTTGATTCTTCCTCCTTTAGCTGAAACTCTATCTTCTTAGGTTCTTTTGGTAGGAATTTATCTTTAATAACAACTTTCACCTCTCTAAAAACCACATCTTGGCTATACACAACCTTCCTTGTTTATAGGTTCCAAAGCTTGTAACATTTTAAACCATCCTTATACCCGATAAAGATGCACCTTTCAAATTTATTATCCAACTTGGTCATTTTCTCCTTTGGAACAAGTACACATGCATCACATCCAAATACCCTTAGATGTGAAAGAGGGGGTTTCTTACCAGTCCATAACTCATGTGGAGTCTTATCCTCCAACACTGATGAAGGTGATCTGTTAACCAAGTAACATGCAGTCTCCACTGCCTCTACCTAGAATTCATGTCCTAACCCCATACCACTTAGCATGCTTCTTGCCTTTTCCATCAACATTTTGTTCATTATTTTTGCAACTTCATTTTGTTGAGGTGTGTATGGATTAGTATTCTACTGTGATATACCACACTTCTTATTGAACTCTTCAAATTTATTCTTTCAGAACTCTCCACCATTATCTATCCTCAACACCATTATCTTCTTCTCTGTCTAGTTTTCAACCAGAGCCTTAAATTCCTTAAATCTTTCAAAGACTTCATATTTCCTTTTCAAGAAATATATCCATGTATTCCTTTAGAATTCATCTATAAATCAAACATAGTACACAAACTTACCCAGTGATAGAATCGACACAGGTCCAAACACATCACTATGCACAAGCACTAATATCTTGTTCGCCATATTAGCACCAGAAGGAAAGCTCACCCGATTATGCTTACCATATACACAATGTTCACAAAAATTGAAATCGAGAGAGAAATTATACATACCTTCTACCATACCATTAATATGTAGTATCTAAAGGCCCTTCTCTCTAATATGTCCAGGCCTTTGATGCCATAGCATGGTATTTTCTCCAGATACCACTAGGCTTTCTGCTCCACTTTCAAGAACCACAGAACTATTGCACTCATCAATAACAATGCTTCCTAGAAGCTTGTAAAAAGTTCCAATCTGAACTCCCCACATTATTACCAATTCTCCTTGAACCATCTTGTAGGTATCTTTCTCGTAAAATTTTTTAACACCTGCATCATCCATCTTGCTTATAGAAATCAGATTTCTAGCTAATGCAGGAATATGAAAAACACCAGGAAGTGTTCTAATCCTTCCGCCCCTCGACTTCAGCTTGAATTTTCTGCGTCCGATGATTTTGGCCTTCCTATCATCCCCTAAGAAGACATCATCACGATAATACTTCTCATACTCGCAGAACCACTCCCTATGGTGAGTGAAGTGAAAGGATGCACCTGAATCAATCAACCATACCTCATGATCTACATTTTTTTTTGAAGAAGAAGCCAAATAAACATCCCCACCTTCATCTAAGTTGGTTTTTTCCTCTGCAGAAGGAGCACTATCAGATCCATTTCCTTTCTTAGGAGCTTTAGACATGCAATAATTTTGGAGGTGCCCTTCCTTTCTGCATTTCTAGCTGTCAGACCAATTTTTGGTCATCTAACCTGTTACTTTAGATGGACTAAAATACACCATGTAAGACTAATTTTACCATAGTAAAATTTCTTTCACTGGGAAAAATAATTTAATAACCCATAGTTTGTTATGTTATTTCTGGTCTAAATAGGAAACCACATGAGGAATAATTAAATAAATCCTTATTTGTTTGATTTTCCTCTAGGGATAATTAATTAAACCAATGTTTAATTAATATTCCTAGTTATATTTAACCCAAAACAGGAAAATTAATAAGATAAATCATTATTTATCTTATTATTTTCTAGGAATAATTATTTAAATCATTATTTAATAATATTTGTTGTTAAATTTGACTAAATAATTTATAAATAATTGAATAAATAATTATTTATTTAATTATTACTTAACCACATTCTTAAAATAATAAATAAATCATTTATTTATTTATTATTTATAAATAAACGGATTTGAACAAATTCAAATTCCCTTTCCCTCAAACAAAAATAATAAAATATTCCATAAAATTTGGATTTATATTTGGTTAATAATATTTTAATTATGCACCAATATCTAGACTAACTCAATATTTTTTTATAAATAGAAGGTTTTTTCATTCATTCACTACCTTTTGTTGCCTAGAGATCACTCTTGATCTATAATTTTGGTCTGACTTTGATCATCCCATCACTGTCATATTTTTCTAATTTTTGCTTATGAGCTCCCTTTGGGTTCCATTTTGTTTGGGTTTTCTGCACCATAAAGAGAGAGATCTTAGATATGAAGCACTGAGGACATACAAGAACCCATACCATTGAGGGGGACTGGTAACATCTTTCTATGTTCCCTTCTCAGGTGTCATAATACAAAAATTCTTTAAAATATTCTTGTCTTTTTCATTGGATGTGTTGATCATATTAGCCTCCCCTTTCTAAAATTTTGTTAGGCAACACCATAAAACCATCCGAAATCCTCTCCTTTAGCCTTAAAATTCCATGTTTGGGCCTGAAAAACTCAGTATCCACCTATCGTTGCCTTCTCTTGGCCTTGAAATTACATAAAAAAGGTCGCAAATTTAGATCCGAAAATATAAAAAGGCCCAACCCCTTTCAGTCTTGAGCCCCTCAAGTTTTCGCTTCATATAACCCAGGCACTCGACCGAGTGCTAAGCTCTATATGTGCTTAATAAAACGAATATCAGGCAACCTCCGAGCCATCGATCTGTACAAATCGGATGAAGATCATTCATATCTGCCATACCCATAACCCACCTGCCTGTTGTCCGATCAAATGATAAAATCAACGGTCCGCAGTCTATCTATCCTTGGTGGTCCCCACGCTCCAAACGCTGCTCCAAAACCAGCAGTTTATATCGCACCGCCTTTTGGCGGTAGGCGGTAATTCTCCACAGGCCAGCGATTCCATTCAACGCCTGCCACGCGTCCCTGCGTACGGCCCTAATACCGCTCTCCATCGCGCATTATCATTCGGACAAAGACGCGCAACAATATTCATCACCGTCGTCCGATCTGGGAGCCTTCATCCGACGGTCACCGCGCTCCTGAGCTGCGTGATGTTTAGTCCAAGCCCATCGTACTCCTAGCCCACTGTCTCATTTCCCTCCGACACAGTTTTAACCGTTGATCTTGTTTGAGATTGTATGGCCCAGATCATTTGCATGATCAGTGATTCACCAGGTCTTCTTCCACGTCAGCATCCCACATGTTATTGCATTCCCCCTCTGCCATTTATACATTACATTCATATGTTCATTTTATTGTTTCGTATTACAAATTATGGCCAGCCCTTCCGCCACTATTTCCACTGCATTTTCTTCATCACCACCCTTCATGTTTCCACCACTTCATCACGTTGCTCTGTTACATAGTTGCTCCCACTGCATTTCCGCCCCCCATGCGTTGGTTTTCTTCACAGTTTTGTGTGTTTTACAGGTTGACAATGGCAGAGAATTATCATAATTTGCAGCCTCCATTACAGGAGCCGACCACACGACAAAGGACAATGGTTCAGAGGCAGAATTTGTGAAGAAAGATTTGGGAAGCTGTTACGACACGGCTTTCATTAAAGGAAGCAGGGTTAGACTCTATCAAACCCTCCGGAGTTATTCAAAGCGCAGATTTTTGCAGGTGAAAAAATTAATGGAGCAGCAGAGGAGTATCAATGGAAGATCCAGGAATTCAGTGTCCAATATTGAAGATTTTCAATCTTAATTCAGGGTCCAGCCTGCAAAGGGTACGATGCACAAAAAAAAATACCCTCCAGGTCCTCTTGCAGCCGAATTTTCTTTCAGGAAAGGACAGAACGTTGGTATGGTTATCCCTATATCATGCTCCTGAAGAAATTTTCACCAGTGCATTTACTTCAGAAGTCAGGCAACATAGTACAAATAGCACAACGCCGTCAAGCAGTATGGGTGGGCACTTCTCCACCATTTTGTTTTAATGATACAATTAAATGTTCATCACCTAACTCTTTTACTGGGTTTTTGTTTCTTCTATAAAAACCATGAAGAAACGCATTGTAAGGGTTCCAGATTTTTATCAAAAAATTATGCAGTGAAAGGATTTTTATATACATTTTGTAAAACTCTTGTATGAAGGCTCAGAGCCCATAGGGTTTCAGTGAAGAGGAGTTCTATCTGTTAAAGAGGATTCTGGTCTATGGTATTTCACAGTCTGTAACTCTCTTTTATATGTTATTTAATATATCATTTCATCTCATCCATCTTTCCTGTATCATGTTTTGGAATGCGAGTGGCTCACTGATTTCTGGTAAGGATTCATCCTATTTTATGCCCATACTTAGATCATTCAAGCACTTTAAATATGGCTCATGCATGATATGTTGTTTCATTACTCATCTAAACCGTGTTTCTGCTATATTAGTTGCTTTGGGAGGATGCTTTTAAAATGCTATTATCATGTATGGATTCTTAGATTGGTAAGCCCATGCATGGTGGTATTGTATATCTGGGTATCAGCTTGATGTTAACTAATATCTTCTCAATATTTCTTTCACTACATACACCTTCTGATAATTTATGTCTATGAATTATTTCTGAATCGGCCCGCTTTGCAGTAAACTGTCTCTGAGTCGTCTGTTGCTTTTGTATTAAGGGTTCTACATTTTGCCTCTGCAGTATCCCTTTTCCTGTGTCAGTTTCTAAGATTTTGGTCCCATTCTATTTCATTTCCCTGTTTACAGGAGATAGCATGTGAGTCGAAGCTGACAACTTCACACATCATATTATATGCTCCTTGCTATGCTAAGATGTCCTAGGCACTGGTCTATCACAACTCTAGGCTGTCTCTAGGAGCTACAACATCTTTCTGGCGCCGTTGCAGAGGATGAATTTAAGAAAATTATAATCCCTAGGCCTCTACAAAATTCTATTCACTCTCTAAGTAGGTGAGCACAGAGAGTTGAGAGTTGTATATCCCTCACCTTGGCGACTCAACAGTTGTTATTTGATAAATCTATTTGCATTCCTGGCTCCTCGTAAGCCACACCTGAGGTCAGATTCGTCTAAGCCAAAGACACCTTCAGTGTCTGACCCTGACCATATTATACATAGAAGAAATTAGAGGGAAAGGAAATCAACCCATTCCCAAATCCCTGAAGTGCCTATAGAAGATTTTCCTTATTCCTCCTCCCAAGATTCTTAGTTGCAAATTCCAGACTCCACTGTGGGAGATACTGATTACTATTATTCAGATAGTCCACCCCGAGAGGGTATCAGAAATAAAAACAATCTTCACCCTACTCCAGAGGCTGAAGAGGTCAAGGAAGTAACCAAAGTATCTGCTGTTAACAGACCTTTGTTCCCCTCAACCCCTCAAGCTGCAGTTGAGTATATTCCTATTATAGTTCATACCCCACTTCCTCCTCTTCCTCCTCTGACTCATCAAACTATTGCACTACCTCCACCTCCTCCAATGGCTAATGTTCTAGCCTTTTTGATGAATAAATATGCTCCCCTAGCATTACCTCAAGTGCTGAATGATATGCCCCAGGATTATCTGAAGGTCTTGCCCAGATTCAATGGAGAAAATGAAATTGATGCCCAAAAACATCTTGAGACTTTCTGCTCCTTTGCAGAGAACTTTAGTGTTGAACATCTAGATGTGGTCTTAAGACTATTTGTGCAGTCTCTTGATGGTGAAGCTAGAAAATGGTTTAAAACCTTGGCTAGCCGTTCTATTACCACTTGGGATAACATGGAGGACACTTTTCTCAGGAAATGGGGAGAGAAAAAAGATCATGGAAATTATCTCATTGATTTCAATACACTAAAGAAGAGACACAATGAGGGAGTGTTAGAATTTATCAAGAGATTCAATAAATTGTATCCAAGTCTCCCTGCTGATATGAAACCCCATCAAACTGCTGCTAAATTTGTTTTTGTAGCAGCCTTTTATTCAAAATTTGGTTTCTCTCTCATAGAAAGAAAGCCTGCTACTCTGGATGATGCTCAGGCAGACACACTAGAGTTGGAAGCAAGCTTTGACTCCACCGGTAAATTAAAAGGAAAATCAGAACAAGATTCCAGAAGAAGGCGTAAAGAAGAGGTGTCTACTTCTAACCAAGACAGAGACTAAGACAAAATGGAGGAAATGAGAAAATTGATTAAGAAAATGGTCAAGCTTGAATTGGAAGCCAAGAACTCAGCCTTCAGAAATTTCCAGAATGCTCCAAACAGAGGTTACAATCCTCAATATAGGAAACCACCCTTGCAGATATTTCCAAGGGAAGCAAAGGAGCAGCAAGATCAAGTAACACACCCATTGTACTTAGAAGGTCCAGCGGATGGCCCTGCTGAAGATACTGCCTATGAACTAGAGGATACAAATCTTGCCTTTTCAAACAATGATGAAGTAGAATGTCCATTGCAAGGAGATGAGAAGGCTAGAGACACAGAAGACTCAGAGGTTGACTATTATTGTAAGAAATTTGTTTATTTCATGCAAGCACAATTCAATAGAAAATATTACCTCAGATCTTCTAGGAAGAGGACTCGTACTAAAGATCAAGAAGAAGAGCCACATCAGAAGGAAGCACCTGCTCAGAAGGAGTCAACAATACAGAAAGCCACAGAAAAAGGTAAGGGGCCTATAAACAAACCTTTGCAGTCTAATGATCAGATTCCTTCTTCTTCAAAAGTAGTCACTTCCCCTAATGCCAAACCTGTGTCAAAAGAAGCCAAACCCCCAGCTGAAAATAAAGAGCCAAAAGGGATTGTGATAGAAAAATCCCCTCCTGCTTTCAGTCTACAGAAAGAACTAGAAAAATTCAAAATCCCAGTTCCCTTGACTGAGCTGTTGAAACAACCAGCATATAAATCTCAAGTCACATCTTTCATGCTCCCTCCAGAAGCACCAATCATCCCAGATAGTCTCAACCTTCAGGAAGAGAGACCCATGGTAGTTTTTGGCCCACATGTTGAGGAGATAGATCCTTCTACTCCTCCCTTCTATGTGTCTCTAGTAATCCATGACTTGCTATTACATAATTGTATGCTAGATTCTGGAGCCTCCCACAATCTTATGCCTCTGTCAGTCATGCAACAGCTAGGTTTACAAATCACACGTCCATATAAAGACCTATACTCATTTGATTCCAAAAGATTTAAATGCTTAGGGATGATCAAGGATTTGGTGGTCAATTTGGCCCAAATTCCAGCAAAAAGTGTGGTAATGGACATAGTGGTGGCTGATATTCCAGCACACTTTGGCATGTTGCTGTTAAGGTCTTGGGGAACAAAAATTGGCGGATCAATTAAGATGGATTTAACATATGCCACTATCCCATTTTTTGGTGGCCAAGAGAGGAGGTTATACAGGGAGACTAGATTTGTCAAGATGGTGACAAAGGCTGACAACTCTGTGAATTCACCAGTCTACAGTAAGGAAGGATATTTCTCATGCTTGATGTTGGAAGAATATCATGATTATGCTCATGAACCATCCTTTCGCCAGATCAAGAGTGAGCAGCCCTTAGAAAACATGGAAGCAGGAATATGGACACTACATTTTGATGGAGCAAATTCAAGAGAAGGAAATGGAGCTGGAGTGCTACTGATTTCTCATGCATGAAAATGGATCCCACTGTCTTTTAAGCTAGAATATGAAGCCACAAATAATGTGGCCGAATATGAAGCACTTCTGTTGGGACTGCAGACAGCCAGGAATATGAATATACAAAGTTTAAAAGTTCTGGGAGATTCGGAACTGGTGGTTAGACAAATCAGGAATCAGTGTCAGACCAAACATCCTAGGCTAAGGGCTTATAGGAATGAAGTTTAGGACATGGTAGAGAATTTATTCTTGGCATTCAATATCCATTTCATGCCCCGAGAACAGAATATGATGGTTGATTCCCTTGTTGTGGCTGCTAGTACATTTCAACCACCTCAGAACCCTCTTTTAAGATATGAAGTTGAGGTGTGTTATCGGCCTTCAATGCCGGATAATATCAAGCACTGGCAGGTGTTTGAAGATGAAGAAAAGATGAAGAGATTCCTGGAAAAAGTGGGAGAATTCTCTAATATGGAGATTGATGATGAAGAAGAGGTAGAATCCGAAAACACTTCAGAGAGAATTTGGGAGGATAAAGTGGCAGGAAACAAAGTGTTGCAGTTAAAGGGAAACGTAATACCTAGAGGGTTGGTGCCTCTAGAAATATTATTTGACAAAAATAATGTCCCACTACAGCCAAACAAAGTGGTCGAAGAAAATCAAGTTGAAGACCTAAATTTGGGTTCTGAGGCTGACCCCAAGATTGTCAAATTGTCCAAGAAAATCCCTGGAGAATACAAAAAGTTATATCAGAAACTATTTCAGTCTTACCAAGATGTGTTTGCATGGTCCTATCAGGACTTGAAAACTTTTGATATCAATATTATGCAACACAAAATTCCACTAAAGGCAAAGGCAAAGCCCCATAAGCAGAAGCTCAGGCAAATAAATCCCCTGTTGCTGCCTTCTATTGAGAAGGAAATCAAGAAACTGCTAAAAGCCAAAATAATCGTACCACTAAGGTAATCTGAGTGGGTGGCAAACCTTGTCCCTGTACGCAAGAAGAATGGAGAAATAAGGCTGTGTGTGGATTTTAGAAATTTAAACAGAGCATCCTTAAAGGATAATTACCCACTGCCTAAAATGGATCACATTCTACATAAAGTAGTGGGAGCTACCAGGATGTCAATGATGGATGGATTATCTGGTTATAACCAGGTGGTTGTACTTCTAGAGGATCAAAAGAAGACTGCTTTAACCACACCGTGGGGTACATTCATGTATGCCAGGATGCCTTTTGGATTGATTAATGCAGGGGCCACTTTTCAGAGGGAAATGGACATTGCTTTTGTTGGGGAATAGGATAAATTCCTGGTGGTCTACCTTGATGATATCACAATATTTTCAAAAAATGATGCTGAGCACATTGAACATCTACGGAGAACTTTTGAGAAATGCAGAAGGTATGGTCTTTCCCTTAATCCTCAAAAGTATTTATTTGCATTAGAATAGGGAAATATTTTGGGCCATGTCATGACTAAATATGGGGTGAAGATAGACCCTAAGAGGGTAGAGGTTATAAATAATATTTATTTTCCCAGAAATAAGAAATAAGTACAAGTTTTCCTTGGGCGCATAAATTTCTTAAGAAGGTTTATCCCTAACTATGTTGAGATAGTTAGGCATATGAAAGATATGCTAAAAAATGATAATGAGGTAAAGTGGTCACAAGAATCACGGGAGGCATTTACCAGGATAAAAAGTGCTTTTGCAGAAGCCCCTGTGCTGGCTGGACCAGATTATGATAAACCTTTCATGATCTTTTCTTTTGCATCACCTCATATAATAGCAGGAGTTTTATTGCAGAAAAATGAGGAAGGTTATGAGCAGCCTATTTCCTTTTTCAGTCAGGCGCTCCGGGATGCAGAATTAAAATATAACATATTGGAGAAGCAAGCATATGCCCTAGTAAAATCTCTCAAAGAATTCCGTGTATATATCTTACAGTCCCACATTATTGCATTTGTACCTGCAGTTGTTGTAAAGGATATCCTTATTCAGGGGGGATAGTGAAGGGAAAAGAGGGAGGTGGATTGCTAAAATACAGGAATATGACTTAGACATCCGCCCTACTAAGCTCATCAAAGGACAGGGGCTTGACAAAATGTTATCTGAGTCAAACAATCAAGCCCTGGGCATAAATTTGTACATTATAGTAGGTGAGGAATCTGAAGAGAAAGAGGAGAGACAAGGAATTAGGGTAGCTACTCCAGAGATACATGTAAAGTACCTCACCAATCCATGGTACAAAGAGATAGCAGAATATATCCTTACACTCAGCCGCCCTCCAAGTTGTGACAAAGCTAAATACAGAGCATTACGGTTGAAATCATAGAAGTATATAGTCACCAATGGCCAGCTATACTGGCGAGACCCCTCGGGCATCTTACTCATGTGTCTCACAGAGAATGAAGTTGAGAGTATTATAGCAGAATTCCATGAAGGAATCTGTGGAGGCCATTACAGCTGGAGGGCCACAGCTCATAAAATTCTGAAAGTTGGCTTCTATTGGCCAAAGCTTTTTGGAGATGTTTTTGCCAGGGTAAGAGCATGTGATAAATGTCAAAAGTTTGCTGAGAAGCAGAAATCAGCACCATTTCCCCTGATTCCAGTGCATGTGGATGAATCATTCAAACAATGGGGCATTGATTTTATAGGTGAGATACATCCTTCATCAAGTGGACAACATAAATGGATATTAACAGCCACTGATTATTTCACTAAATGGGTGGAAGCCATACCTGCAAGGAATGCTACAGATAATGTGATCATAAAGTTCATGGAGGAAAACATCATATCCAGGTTTGGCTATCCTGCTAGGATAGTGACTGATAATGCACAGGCCTTCAAGTCTGCAAAGTTTATGAATTTCTGCCAACAATACAATATCACACTCAGTCACTCCACATCTTACTATCCACAGGGAAATGGATTAGCAGATTCTTCAAATAAAACTCTGGTGAGGGCCTTGAAAAAGACTATCAACGAAAACCAGAAGAATTGGGATTTCCAACTGAAATTTTCTCTATGGGCTACTAGAATAACCAGCAAGAGAGCAACTGGGAAATCCCCTTATGAATTGGTATATGGAAGAGCAACAGTTTTTCCTGTACAGTTGGCTTTACCGGTGGCTCGCTTCATGCAAGAAAGCTAGGAGGAACCTGATGACATGATCAGGAGAATCAATCAATTGGTGGAATTAGAAGAAACATGGGGCCAGGTGAATCAGAGATTGATAGAATATCAAGAGAAAATGAAGCACATTTTTTATCAGCACGCAAAATATAGGAAGCTGCAGATTGGTGATTTAGTGCTCAGGTGGGATATCCGGAGAGCTGAGAAAGGTAAACATGGAAAATTCGACCCCCTCTGGTTTGGTCCTTTCAAAATTGTGAAACAGGGGGGCAATAATACTTTCAGGTTGGAGAATTTACAGGGTGACTTGCTGGATGCCCCTGTAAATGGTCAATTTCTCAAGCCCTACTTTTATTTCTGATTCAGGCCAAGCAGCCTGATGTATTATATTGTATGATAGTTTCCTTTTTGTTTTAGCTTGAATAATGTGGGTGTTGTGATGAATTATAAAGTGAAAAATGAAGGTGTTGAAGAGTAGAGTCTGCATACATGATGATAAAAAGGTCTGTGAGTTCTCGACACATCCAGGAATGAATGTGTCGTCCCCAATTGGAGCCTATGTTGATCATATTAGCCTCCCCTTTCTAAATTTTTGTCAGGCAGCCCCATAAAACCATTCGAAATCCTCTCCTTTAGCCTTAAAAGTCCATGTTTGGGCCTGAAAAACTCAGTATCCACCTATCGTTGCCTTCTCTCGGCCTTGAAATTACATAAAAAAGGTCGCAAATTCAGATCCGAAAATATAAAAAGGCCCAGCCCCTTTCGGTCTTAAGCCCCTCACGTTTTCGTTCCATATAACCCAGGCGCTCGACCGAGCACTAAGCTCTATAGGCGCTTAATCAAACGAATATCGGGCGACCTTCGAGCCATCGATTTATACAGATCGGACGACGATCATTCATCTCTTCTGTACCCATAACCCACCTACCTGTCGTCTGATCAAATGATGAAATCAATGGTTCGCAGTCTATCTATCCTTGGTGGTCCCCGCGCTCCAAACACTGCTCCAAAACCAGTGGTTTATATCGCACCGCCTTTTGGCGGTAGGCGGTAATTCTCCATGGGCCAGCGATTCCATTCAACGCCTACCACGAATCCCTGCGTATGGCCCCAATACCGCTCTCCATCGCTCATTATCATTCGGACAAAGATGCACAACAATATTCATCACCGCCGTCCGATCTGGGAGCCTTCATCCGACGGTCACCACGCTCTTGAGCTGCGCGATGTTTAGTCCAAGCCCATCGTACTCTTGGCCCACCGTCTCATTGCCTTCTGACGCAGTTTTAATCGTTGATCTTGTCTGAGATTGTATGGCCCAGATCATTTGCATGACCAGCGATTCACCAGGTCTTCTTCCACGTCAGCATCCCACGTGTTATCGCATTCCCCCTCCGCCATTTATACATTACATTCATATGTTTATTTTATTGTTTTGCATTACAAATTCTAGCCAGCCCTTTCGCCACTATTTCCACTGCATTTTATTCGTCACCTCCCTGCATGTTTCCATCACTTCATCACGTCGCTCTGTTACACAGTCGCTCCCACTGCATTGCCGCCCCCCATGCATTGGTTTTCTTCACAGTTTTGTGTGTTTTTCAGGTTGACAACGGCGAAGAATTATCATAATTTGCAGCCTCCATTACAGGAGCGGACCACACGACAAAGGACAATGGTTTAGAGGCAGAATTTGTGAAGAAATATTTGGGAAGCTGTTACGACACGGCTTTCATTAAAGCAGGGTTAGAATCTATCAAACCCTCTGGAGTTATTCAAAGTGCAGATTTTTGCAGGTGAAAACATTAATGGAGCAGCAGAGGAGTATCAATGGAAGATCCAGGAATTCAGTGTCCAATATTGAATATTTTCAATCTTAATTCAGGGTCCAGCTTGCAAAGGGTACGATGCACAAAAAACAATACCCTCTAGGTCCTCTTGCAGCCGAATTTTCTTTCAGGAAAGGATAGAACGTTGGTATGGTTATCCCTATATCGTGCTCCTGAAGAAATTTTCACCAGTGCATTTACTTCAGAAGTCAGGCAACATAGTACAAACAGCACAGCGCCATCAAGCAGTATGGGCGAGCACTTCTCCACCATTTTGTTTTAATGATATAATTAAATGTTCATCACCTACCTCTTTTACTGGGTTTTTGTTTCTTCTATAAAAGCCATGAAGAAACACATTATAAGGGTTCCATATTTTTATCAGAAAATTATGCAGTGAAAGGCTTTTTGTATACAGTTTGTAAAACTCTTGTATGAAGGCTCAGAGCCCATAGGGTTTCAGTGAAGAGGAGTTCTATCTGTTAAAGAGGATTCTAGTCTTTGGTATTTCACAGTCTGTAACTCTCTTTTATATGTTATTTAATATATCATTTCATCTCATCCATCTTTCCTGTATCATGTTTTGGAATGCGAGTGGCTCACTAATTTCTGGTAAGGATTCATCCTAGTTGATGCCCATACTTAGATCAGTCAAGCACTTTAAATATGGCTCATGCATGATATGTTGTTTGATTACTCATCTAAACCTTGTTTCTGCTATATTAGTTGCTTTGGGAGGATTCTTTTAAAATGCTATTATCATGTATGGATTCTTAGATTGGTAAGCCCATGCATGGTGGTATTGTATATCTGGGTATCAGCTCGATGTTAACTAATATCTTCTCAATATTTCTTTCACTACATACACCTTCTGATAATTTATGTCTGTGAAGTATTTCTGAATCAGCCCGCTTTGCAGTAAACTGTCTCTGAATTGTTTGTTGCTTTTGTATTAAGGGTTCTACATTTTGCCTCTGCAGTATCCCTTTTCCTGTGTCAGTTTCTGAGAGTTTGGTCCCATTCTATTTCATTTCCCTGTTTACAGGAGATATCATGTGAGCTGAAGCTGACAACTTCACACATCATATTATATGCTCCTTTTTATGCTAATATGTCCTAGGCACTGGTCTATCACAACTCTAGGCTGTCTCTAGGAGCTACAACAGGATGCATGGAGCAACTCTTACTTGTTTTTTGTTGTTTAATGTCTTTAACTGCATAGATCTGGATTTTTGTAGCATTCATTCTGATCACTAACTGAAGATATAAGGAAATTGACAACCATATTTGATGTTATGGATGTTTTTTATGCACAAATAAAGTGAGCTTTTTTCGTACGCTTGCGATTAGAATTCACACTAACAACTCACAACTCCACTAGGGATTTTTATTACGACCGCTGTCATTTTTCAGATCCCTACATGACCAACTATTTCAACCCCTAGGGTTTTTCTTCAACTTCTTATTTTTCATTATTTGATGTTTTTTTTAACCTTTTTAACCCTAAAACAATAAAAATTCTAACTTTCGTAAGTTTCCGGGCCTTTTGCGCAAGTAACAGGTATCAACCACAGTAGAGATGGCACTTTTTTCTGAAACCTTCTCTCGAGACAAACAGAAGTGTAGGTCACACTTTTTGGCCCAAAACCTATGACCTCAGCTCTCAGGTAGCGGCAAACTGCCCAAAAACTGCGACCTGATTGGAAAACAGGTCGAAACCTATGACCTGTACTTTTGGCGAGATTTTTTCTATGGATTTTTAGGGTTTATCTGGGGCACTGTTTAGGGTTTTCTGACCTCCATCTTTCCCTGTATTGGACTTGTAATTTCTTATTTTTACTCCTCGAAGTAGAAACCAAGCCCCCTAGGGCTTCAGTACACTTCCACCTTGTAATATCCCACCTTACCCACCATCAATGAGATAGAGAAGTAGATGTCACATAATCACTAATACTCATTTCCACAAAATCCTAAAGAATTAGTCACTGTAAAATTGTTTCCAACAACAAGCCCTTTTTTTTTGAAAGCTTTAGATAATACAAGAAACAACTATCTTATTCACACTTCAGTAAATTAATAAATTCATTTTCACATTCATACTAAAAACTTGCAGACATAGGAAGCTACACCCATTAAATAGTTTATTTATAATTTATAGTAACATAAAAAAAACAGTAACTAAGAATTTTACACTAACAATTTATATGCACAAAAGCTACAGCCATTCAAGACTTTTGACAAACACTTTGCAGACATGCACCCTACACTCATTGAGCCCTTATGACCAACACTTTGCAAGCATGCAATTAAAAGTCATTGAGGCATTTTGTCAAACACTTAGCAATAATGAATTTAAGATTATTATTCAACATATTTATCTCATAAAATTCAGAATTGAAAATTTAAATGTTTCCATCTTAAAATAGGGACTAAATAATCTTAGTCTTTCATCAAAGACTCAACAAAGGGCGAACATAACTCACAACAGAAATCTGCCAAATCGCCCAAATTTCTGATATGGGTTCTGAAAAGTCTTTTTTTGGAATGAAATCAGGGGTTACATGACCAATGGGCATGGATACCCCCTGATGTTGGGTTGAATTGAATTAAAAACGCCCAGGAATGTGATTCTTGAAAACAACAAAATTTATAGCCTAATTGTTTCATTTATGACTTTTGTCAAACATATGGAATGAAAACTTACAACTACACCTCTATATGAGGAAAAAAAGCCTAGAGTTATGCTACTAAGATATGCTCATTGAAATCACACATTTCTAAATCCACCATATGAGTTCTTGAAACATTTTACCACCCACAAGCTAATTCATTTGACATGATTGACAAGATTTTTTCACCAATTGCTACAATTTAACAAACATATGGCAACCCTGAATGCTACAGCCATTAAGGCTTTCTGTCAAAATTATCATAGTACTATTACAACAACTTGAATAACAAAACATTGAATTATTGATAAGAATATGAAACAGAAGCCATAACTGAAATTTATCTCGAACTTACCTCAAGCATTTGATCTTCCAAGCCATATTTTAGTTTCCATTATTTTTGCATTTTCTTTTAAGGGCTGATTCTGTAATTCCTCCAGGTATGTTTTGGGTACATGTCTATTTTATTACTTCCGATGTAAGCTGCAAGTTAGCACTTATTCATGCATAAGTAACATTACTCATTCAAGGACTTTGTCAAACACTTTGCAAACTATCCTAAAACCATTTCTAAATCATGCATCTAATTACTTGAAACAAAAACATAAACTATGAAATACTTACCCAAGTCCTTTGGAATTTATTTATTGCAATTACCTTCAACAATATTTGGCTTTCCTTTCTCAAATGCTACAATACCAAGATTAGTAACATAAACTACACCAATAATACCTCCAATATTGAGATCTAAACATCCATACATATAGATTAATCTAGTCTTCATTTTTAACTAATCAATAATATTATAGATAACATAAGCCTAAAACAAAATTAGATGCTTACAACAATTTAAATGTCTACTTTTTATTTTATGCTAAAGCTATACTATAATTTTAGGACAATGGAAATTATACCTGAAGAGACATTCAGCTCCAATCTTTGAGAATATGATCCACCTTCGATCCCTTAACCAACTCATTTGAACCATCCAGTTTTCCACCCAACCGTATCCAGGGAGAACTCCTCCCCCTAGAACCCCCGAGCTGTAAAAGCTCACAAAAAGTACCAAAATACAACAGTAGAGAGAGAGATGCAAGGAAAACTAAGGAAGATATTTTTCACTTCCTCTAAATACCACTCATGTTCAACCTCAATAAATTATTAGTAGATTAATAAGAAATTCAGATTTGTTTTGGAAGTAATTGGATACTCTCCATAACTCTCCCTCTCACAATATTCCTGAAGTCTCTTCCACTCTTGGCAATACCCCTCTCCCCCCTCCAAATGAGAATACATGAGACTCATATATAGGAGGAGCAACAATCTCTTGTCATAAAGGAGTAATATGCATGCATTGTATTCCTTTTAGAGGAGTGTAACTTATGCCATTAAGGAGAGGTATGCATGCCTTATTTAAGGAGAGTGTAACATATGCATTAAAGTGAGTGTAAGAGGAATATTTTATGACACATATTTGATGAGTGTAAGAATATTTTATGACATATATTTAATGAGTGTAAGAGGAATATGCCATTCCTTGATGAGTGCATAAAAGAGAGTGTAATGTAATATTTAAAATAGAGAGAGTTACATAGAGCCATGAGAGTCATGAAGGAGAGAGGTGTGAAGTGATTGAGGAGATATAATTTTTTTTTAATAATAATATCATTGTTAAGTCCCTATATTAATAGTATAGCCCCTTATTATGTTAGTGTAGCCCCCCTTATTGTTATTATTGTACCCCTGTAACCCCCATATTGTTATTATTGTGCCCTTAAATTATTATTGTTAGGTCGGCTAGGATTACATTGTGGCCCACTAGAATTACATTATGGCCCCATGGACTCCTATATATAGAAAGGAGGTTTTGTAAATTGTATCATCTAAGAATTGTTCATTTATGTAATGTATTGGAGGTTTCCCCCTCGAAGTGGCTTATTTCTAAGGCGTTGATATCTCTTTTCTTCTATTTTTGGAGCTGGTTACACAACATTTGGTATCAGAACTTTGGATTCTAGGGTTTCGCTGCTCCAAACAGGTCATCGTGGCATTTTCGCTATAACTTTTTTTCTACGAAGTTTCAGAAGCTAAAATTTTTAGGGTGTGAAGACGAAAGCCTGAGAAATATTTTTTAAAAATTTCAGAGCTTGGTTCGCAATATTTTCGGAGATATGATCTGTGGAAGTTAGGTTTTTTTTCAGGCTCCTAAACAGGTCATCGTAGCATTTGCGCTATAAATTTTTTTTCTACGAAGGTTCAAAATCTGAAATTTGTATGGTACGAAGCTGAAATCCTGAGGAAATTCATCAACAAATTTCAGAGCTTGGTTCGAAACATTTTTGGAGATAGTATCTGTGAAAGGTAGTGCTTTTTCAGGCTCCTGAATTGCATCTCAAAGAGGTGATCGTGGGAAAAGTTCAATAACTCTCTCTCTGGGCATCAGATTAGAGTTCCATAAAAATTGGTCACAAGAAAATGGATTGTAGTTTCTTGGCTATTAATTTCAGAGACAAAGGAAGAAACAGTGACACGTGGCAAGTCGTACAAGTTCGCTCTACTGAACCAGTCCATAATTAGGTCATTGTGGGAGATTGGACACAACTTTGTCTTGGAGAATCCAAATCAGGTCAGACCTATGGCATTCAAAAGAGAATTCAGAGGGCTACTTCAGTGCTGAATTTTAGATATTTAATATCCACAATCATAGATATAATACAATTTCAATATTGAGCTTCTCAAAGTAAGTAAAAGGTGTGTATTGTTTTTTCCAAATTTCATAAGTCTTGTTTGAAGAATCAAGTTGAATTGATTGCAAGGGCCTATTGTAGAATAGATATCAATATTGGAGTCTAAAATGGCCCCTAAAAATAATTCCATACCCATTAAGCCCTCAGAAAGCTATACTATGACGCATGAGGAGGAGGAATTGCAATATGAGATATCAAAATTACGGTACCAAGTGCAACAAATTTTGATCTTACGAAGAGCAACTGAAGATGACATAGATGGTTTAAGAGCAAAAATGGAGGCTAATTTGGATGGTTTGAAGGATCAAATAAAATCTATTACGGATGATAAAGTACTGGAATATCACAATGAGCATCAACAACAAGTTCTCCAACTCTCAAAGGATAACCCAACTTTGGTGCAGAATCTAATGAAAGAACAGGAAGATCAACATCACATCGAAAGAAGTTATGAAGCAGTCATAGAAACAATAACTCAACAAGTACGATCAATTTTAGAGTATCTCAGCAAGTGGAAGAACTTTCCTGTAGAATATTTCACATGGGAGGATGAGAATTTTATACAGAAGCATCAAGAAATAATCAAGCGTTGAGGACAACACTTGTTTGAAGGAGAGGGGCATGTTAAGTCCCTATATTAATAGTGTAGCCCCTTATTATGTTAGTGTAGCCCCCCTTATTTTTATTATTGTACCCTTGTAACCCCCATTTTATTGTTATTGTGCCCTTAAATTATTAATGTTAGGTCGGCTAGGATTACATTGTGGCCCACTAGGATTATATTGTGGCCCCATGGACTCCTATATATAGAAGGAGGTTTTGTTCATTTGTATCATCCAAGAATTGTTCGTTTATGTAATGTATTGGAGGTTGCCCCCTCGAAGTGGCTCATTTCTAAGGTGTTTACATCTCTTTTCTTCTATTTTTGGAGCTGGTTACACAACAATCATAGTCTCATAAAAGATAATAATAATATTAATAATATTGAGGATTAAGTCAAGATTGAACTATTACAATTGATTAATCATAATTTAAGTGATTTTCCTTCAAGTATACTTGTTTACCCATTGATTGGAGGTGATTTACTATTTTTGGAAAGTCATACTTGAAATGGTAGACATGACTTTCTATTTTTAGAAAGTCACTCCAAAATTGTTTTTTTTTTTTTTGACAATAACGGATAATTTTATTTAGGGCGGCAAACTAGCTGCCGCATGCTCTTACATTCTAGCAGTAGCAGAGATAGATTCTCGAGGTCAGCTGATTGGAATCGTTGTCAATGAAAGCTGGAAACAGATCACCAAGAAAGGTTCGCCTTGCTTTATGGATAAGAATGAAGTTGCCAGACAGACAGATGATCAGGTTTGCAGAATTGATCACTTCGCCTATTTTGACAGGAAGGTGTCCCTCAAAGCCAAGAAAGGTGCGAAAGGGCAGAAGCAGCGCACAAAGGCCCAGAGCCTTCCCTGGACAATTCATGATTGTGGCAGACTCCTTCGTGCAGTGCATATTAACAGCGCTGCAGTTGGTTGGAGGTAAGTAGAGATTGTCCGCTTCAACTTTGAAGATGCAGCAGTTGGAATGGAAATATTCCCGCGCAAGGCCCATGTTTTGCAGCACATAGATATATAAGTCGAGATTGCAGCATTTCGGATATGAGAAGCTTTGAAAACGGATAAAATGGGCTTCAGGGTTGAGTGGATAGTAAACCTCCATCTTGGAACTGATATGGGATCTGGAGGGGCCTGTGAGGAATCTTGAATCAGAGGGCATCGACTGGAGGCAGAGGACATTGAAATAGAGGCTATCAGGAGTTAAGAACAGGACGGAAACCATCGAGATAATTAGATTGATAAAACAAGGAGCAGAGATCCCTAAGAGCAGGAAACTGAAGGGCAGAGAGGTAGCCAGGGGAACCAATGGGTTAGGAAGTCCGTGCTGCATGAGCATTAAGGAATGGAGCAGGAAGCCTCAATTGAATTGACCACCAGAGATCTCCGTTGACAGAGGGAGCCAAGGTTGGCCTCCATATCAGCCTGAGAGTTGAGGTGCCTTAAGATGTGGTAGAAGGAGATTTTTCTGAACTTGGACAGTAAGAGCCGGATTTTTTTGATAATAGAGGCTAAATGAACCTGATGGGGGGTCTTTTGGGAGGCCAACGCCTAGATGATAATTCTGGAATCTCCAAAGACAGAGAGAGAGAGGATATTTCTGTTAATCGCCAGGTTCAGCCCCTGCCACAGTGCTAGAGCTTCCGCTCTGTTATTGGATTCAATACCCAGACCCCAATGGAACCGCAGTTCAGTAGAACCACCAGGGCGAAGAATAACCCCACCACTGCCAGCAACCCCGGGGTTACCTTTAGAGGCCCCATCGAAGAATAAGCAATGAACTTCCAAGGCCGATCTCCACTTGAGAAACTCTAGTTCCTCCAGCCTAATCTCCCAGTTGGTATGAGCAAAAGCAGGAGGAATGGACCTCTCCTTCAGGTTCGGAATCAGTTCTTTAAGCCACAGCTCCTCCGTTTTGACCAAGCTCATTTCATTCCTTGAGGATGTATTGGCTTCCAAAGCCTCGCCCAGCAAAGCTTTGACTTTAGTAATAACTCTGGTGGAAGTACAGCTATCTCCTCTGAAAATTCTATTATTCCTTTCCAACCACAGCTTCCAGCAGATGAATTTAGGGATCCACATCCAGCTTATTTTAAGAAGACTTTTTTTTGTGAGGCAGAAGGGAGATAAACTGGCCCAGTTTTGGAGCAGAGCAGGAATGTTGTCTGGAAGGTGAAAGTTAGCTGGGCTCAACATCAGGACTCCCCTCTAGACTTCCAGAGCAAAGGGACAAAGTAATAGCAGATGATTGACAGTTTCTTCTTCAGACAAGCACAAGGGGCACCTGGAAGGCCCTTCCATCCCTCGTCTACGCAAATTATCTCTGGTTAAAATGCTTTGGTGCACTACAGTCCAACAGAAGAAGTCTATTTTGGGAAGAGATGGGAAGTCCCATATAAATTTCCAACGAGCTGGATCAGGAGGAGCATATGGAACAGCCATCATTCTTTTATATCCTTCGGCAGCAGTATAGGAGCCAGAAAGGGAGCCCCAGCCTCTTTTGTCCTTAGAAGAGGCCTTAGAGGGAGATTTGCCTTGAAGCAGATCTAACAGAAGAGAAGCTTCCCCCTGCAACCTGAGGGGAACCTCCCCCAGATTCCAACAATCCCAGAGTCTACCTGGTTCGTTCTTCCAGTCAGATATATCCCACAGAGTGTTCAAATTGCAGGATTGAAGCCAGGCTTTTATGTTTGCTAGACCTTCCACTTGATTCAGAGGCTGATCCCCCATAATCGAGTCATCCCAGATTTTGATTTTCCTCCCATTTCCAGGGATCCAGTAGAGATACTGGCAGAATGACTCCATAGCAGAACTGCACAGATTGAAGATCGGAGATCCTTTTGAGGAATTTGGGGGCTTATCCAAGCATCTCAAGCGTTGCCCATGGAAATATTTCTTCCAAATGACTCTTTTACTCCAGCTAGAATTTCCAGAGACTAAATTCCACAGGATCTTGGATCCCAGAGCAAGGTTTTGAGCAGCCAAGTTGCGCAGGTGAAGGCCTCCTTCCAGAAGAGGTTTCTTGAGAGTCTCCCAATTCACTAAGTGGAGCCTTCTATCGTTGTTGTTCCCACCTTCCCACAGAAATCTTCTCAACAGACTGTCCATTTTACTGAGAAAGGTTTTGGGGGCCAGAAGAATGGAATGATGATATAGAGGCATACTTATCAGGACTGATTTCATCAGGATGACTTTCCCTGCATTGTTCAGCCAAGAGGCACCCCAAGCTTGGATTCTGATCTTTAGCTTGTCGAGCAGAGGTAGCCAATGAGCAACTTTAGGTTTGGATTTGAAGATTGGGATCCCGAGATATTTAAATGACTCCCAATTTCGAATTCCTTCCATTTCTAAGAGCCTAGCAATGTCTGACAGCTCCTTGGTCGAGCAGTTCCAGCCATAGATAGAGCATTTTCGATAGTTAATCTTGCTGCCCGAGAATGATCTGTAAATGTCCAGCTCCTTCTTGAAGGATCTCGCAGAGTTAATGCTGGCTCCTCCAAGCAGCAAGGTGTCATCTGCGAACTGGGCATGATTAATGTCTTTCACCTTGTGAGTAGTTCTGAGACCAGGCAGGGTTTGAATCTGCTGGTTATGATCAAGTTGGAAACTGAGCACCGAGGCCTGAACAGCGTAGAGGAGCGGAGACAAAGGACAACCTTGTCTAAGGCCCCTAGAGGCTTGGAGGAAGTCAGTAGAACGACCATTGACCAATGGCGCGATCCATGGCGAGGCAATACAGGAATTCACCCAATTTATGAAGGCTGTTGAGAAGCCTAACTTCTTCATCACAATGAGCAAAAAATCATGTCTCACCCTATCAAAAGCGTTAGCCAGATCTAGCTTAATCACCATTCCTTTCTCATTTCTTTGGTAGCTAGAGTGAACTGCTTCTTGTACCAGCACTATGTTGTCCAGTATCTTTCTTCCTTTTATGAAGCCGCCTTGATTTTCAGGGATGATGGCTGGCAGAATATTCTTAAGCCTGTTGGCAATTATTTTGGAGACAAGCTTGTAACTGGAATTGCACAAGGAAATGGGCCTAAATCTGCTAAAGTCGGAGGCACCTTTCTCTTTTGGGATTAAGGAAAGAAAGGCCGAATTGATGCCACCTCCCAGCTTTGCACAATTCTGGGACTTTCTGACCATTCTCAACAGATCTTTTTTAATTGTTGACCAGCAAGTCAAGAGAAACCTGACAGTGAACCCATCAGGGCCCGGGGCTTTGTCAGGCTCCATGTTGTCCAGAACTTTCTTAAGTTCGTCCATACTGATTGGAGAAGTCAACATCGCGTTGTCCGAATCCTGAACGCACTTGGGGATTAAGTCGAATGGATAGGCTTGAGGATCTATAGGGGGTTCTTCAGGAGCCGTATAAAGATCTTTGAAGAAGGAGTAAGCAGCTCTCTTAATGCCATCGAAGTCCTTAACCACAGTGTTTTGGAAATTTATCTCAGAGACTGATTTGTAATGCTTTCGAGCTTCAGCTTGCTTATGAAAGAAGCATGTATTTTTATCTCCGGACTTTAGCCAAAGATTCCTAGACTTCTGTCTCCAGAATTCTTCCTCCTCCCTGCTAGATCTGTGAACCTCTTTTTGCAGATCAACTTCTTTTTGGATCAGAGTTTGTGTTACAGGACTGTGCTCCATAGCTAATTGATGAGCAGCAAGCCTATTAAGAGAGTCTTTCCTTTTGGCAGAGGGGGTTTTCAAGCTTTTGGCCCATTCCTTAAGACTTCTTTTCAGTCCCCTAATTTTCTCTTCCCACACGTAGAAAGGAGAACCCAGAACAGGCCGATTCCAAGCTTCAGTAACCACCTCATGGAATCCATCTTGCTGAATCTAGAGAGGACTGAAGCGGAAAGGGATGGGACCCAAATTACCATCCTGGGATAGCTCTAGAAGGATGGGCTTGTGATCAGAAATGAGATTTGGTAGAATTTTAGAAGAGGCCATAAGTCCGCAAGTCAGGAAAGAAGATTGGACAAGAAATCTGTCCAAACGGGCAGCAATGTGATTGGGGGCAAGTCTTTTATTGGACCAGGTGAATTTCCCTGAAGAAGGTTTAATATCCTCCAGATCCCAGCCCAGCATAATATCTTCAACCCATTCTCTGGCAGGGTCCCTGACAATGGAGCCCCCCTTTTTCTCATCAACAGCAAGGGTGACATTCAGGTCACCTGCAATAATGATATTTCCTGGATTTTGCTCTAAAAGAAAGGATTGAAGCGAGTTCCAACAATTTTTTTTTTCGCCTGGTAATACTGGAGCATAAAGATTAAACATACTTACTTGTTGACCAGAATCTTTGTGGAGGAGCTGAGTGAATAGCCAATGGGGGCTATTGTTTTCTTGAATAAGATCATATATGGTGCTGTTCCAGAAGGTGGCTATTCCACCAGAAGCGCCTCTAGCACTAACCGCTCTTCCATGACCTTTTTGCCAAAAAAATTTGCTTGATTGGAGGAGAAGAAGATCCTCCATCTTTGTCTCCTGGATGAGGAGGATTTCAGGCGTATATATTCTCACTATGTCTTTCAAGGCTTCCTCTTTCGGCCTCCTGCCTAAACCTCTGCAGTTCCAGGAGACATATTTCATTATTTACTGGCTTGAGGGGTTGTGGCTCCTTTTGGAGCCCTGATACTCTTGCGCCCTGATCTGGTATTCATCATTCCCTTGAGGGTTTTTTGGGAACCTTGAAGGACATCTAGATAAGTTTTTTCCTCTCTTTGTTTCTTCTTGGATTTCCGTCCCCTAGTCGACTTGATAGGAGTGACTTGCGAATTGTCAGTTTCGGAATCTATCTCTTCTGTTTCTCCCTCAGAATCGGAGGCAAGGCTGATGTGCTCTTCATTGCCTTCGTTTCCCCTTTGCCCGTCATCAACTGGTGGGACAGTTGGTTCGATTTCAGTTCCTTTCACTTGCTTCAACTTATTTCCTATATCCTCTTGGGTCTCCATGGCTTCCACCTTTTCACCTGAGGAGGAGCCAACATTAGGAGCAACAGTGGTCTTTGTATTAGTTTGAGGCTTCCCCAGAGGCACGGAATGATTCTGCCCCGTGGGCTTTGGAACAGCCTTTCTCTTTTTAATTTCTTTCCATCCTTCTTCTTCAACCTTGTTCTCTGTTGGAGCTTTAGGGCAGTTTCGCTGGAAGTGTCCATGCTCATGACAAGTTCGGCATTTGAAAGGCAGCTGCTCGTAGTCCAGCTTCTGATAATGCTGCCATTCTCCAACTGTAAGTTTGATCGCTTCTGGCAGACCGACTTCCAGATCGACTTCCACGCAAATTCTAGCACAGGTATATTGGCCCTTGTGGTCAGCTTTGTCAATGAAGCGGCCCAACCCATTACCAATCTTCTGCAGGGCTTGATAGCTCCAGCAATGAATCGGGAGGTTAGGGAGACGAACCCAGACCGGCACCTCCTTAGGAACATCGAAAGAGGGGTCGAAATCGGGGCTCCATTTGTTAAGATATAGTCCCTGATTTCCCATAAAATATGGCCCGTTTCTGAACACCAGATCACAATCTTCTTTGGAGGTAAATTCAAAGATGAATTAGCCTCTTCCCACATCATAACAAATCACGTTGTTTTTCAGCTGAGGTCTCCAGTTTCGCTGAATCCAATCGTCCGTGGTTTTTGTGGAAGGCCAGCGGCCCATAAACTGCCCTACCAGGCCTCTGTCAGCCAGAGCGAGAGCGATTTTGATCGATTGCTCCTCTGGAAGAGCAATCTCAGGGATTTCTTCGAGCTTTTTTATAAATTTCGGCACTTCAGAGGTCTGGGGTTTCTTCCCTTTCTAAGTTAAAAGGCAACGGAATGCGGCAGCAGATGAAGAAGGAGGGGTGGGAGCGGACTCCCCACCCCCAGGGCCGCTCATGGCGACGGCAAAGCTTGATGGCGGCAGCAAACCTAGACAGGGCGCCGCAGAGCAGAACAGAACACGCGCGAGAGATATCCCCAAGTCACTCCAAAATTTTTAGGAATTAGATTATTAAGGAAATTCATCTACGAGTTGCCCATGAGTGGTATTTTCCTTCCGGATAATAGGGATTCCGCACCCCTATTGTATGCATCTTCATGCCTTAGTAGATTGAGGACTCCGCGCCCTAATCTACTTTAAAGATCCAAGATTCCACACCTTGATCTTTTTAAATATTCAGGACTTCGTGCCCCAAAAATTTCCTTATATATTCAAGACTCCACGTCTTTATATTTCATGGATTTAGGACTCCATGTCCTAATCCTTTTATCATATATCCAAGACTCCACGTCTTTATATTTCATGGATGTAGGACTCAGCGCCCTAATTTCCATGGCTTCTCATCTATTTTTCTTTGAAACTCCACATTTCACCTTAAGGTACTGATTGTGAGCTCATACCCATATGATGGTTCGTTGGTAAGGTCTTCTTCCAAGACCTACACACATCACAATCTCATTGATCAAATAAATCAAATGAATTTCATAATTAACTTATTCAAATTTTACCAAATATTGTGCATGACTTCCATAGTCATTTTGGTTTTGGAGAAATGACTTCCACAGTCATTTATAACTTGAGCATCCCTGTTGGCAATGACCAAGTCCCCTGCCACATCATGCTTAGTACGAGATTATGCACATATAATCATACAAATCATGTATCATCCATAAATCATAATTAACCATATGTTTCACATAACCATGATCGTCCATGGATCTGTGTCTCAATTCTAAATCACCATTCACATCATACACCTATGTCCAAAATAGGATACCAAAAGAGAAAACATCGCTGATATTCTCTTAACCAAAATCAATCCTTGTGCACGCAACCATAGATATTATCATAAGCACACAAAAACCAAGTGACCCAAACCAGGTCATAGCATATAAGCATGTACATAAGTCTTTCATACATAATATTATATCAAAATCACCATCTCTAAGTGTCATCAAAGCTATCTCACTAATAATGGACACTACATACTCCCCCTCTTGGGCTAAACT
Organism: Pinus albicaulis; assembly: GCA_034641835.2. Lineage (NCBI taxonomy): Eukaryota > Viridiplantae > Streptophyta > Pinopsida > Pinales > Pinaceae > Pinus > Pinus albicaulis. Next base: position 810,105,461 of record CM076580.1, on the reverse strand, counting down.
TGGCCCAAAGTTTTTCCTACAGAGATACTTAGTTCTTTTAGATTCTCCTATCAATAAGTTGTTAACCTTATGTATTTGATATATTTTTTTTTCTTCATGTCAATCCATAGTTTAATGTTTTCTAAATTGGAAGAAACTCCATGAAAACTAAACATACCATTCTTAATCAAGTAGAAAATATATCCACGCCATAGTATACATGTGTCGATATAAAATACCAAATATTTCTATATCAAAACTAGCCATACAATTTATAGTACCATATAAAAATACTATTGTATGTAATTGATATGATATCTACTTAATTTATCTATGATAATTTGATATTCTACATGTTCTTCTTTCTCATAGTCTATATGAATCCTACATGTGTCATGTTCTTGGTTCTGTAGGATTTTGAGCTTGCCCAGCCATAAATAGAACACACATTGGTTGTATACACAACAATGATGGTCCATACCATATCACAATCAAATTGGCATACAATAAGCATAAAATAATCCACATACAATTGTTAGTGAAATCACGTAACAAAACATGATGTTATATATAAGACCCACTCTTATGCAACAAAACACACTCTTACATCCCACTTGATCTATGTCTTCTCAATCCATTTTTCCTCTTTTCATTCCATAAGATATCGTTGCAATTGAAATATTTAGGATCTGTCTTTAGTTTTTACTAAATGTTTGCTCTTTAGGAAAAAAATACAATTTGAGGTTCAAGGCACCATTTTTGTTTTTGTTTTTTTTTTTTTTTAACTAACAACCTAAGGTTAAATACAGTCCTCATTGACCCACTTATGTATTATAGATCATTCCTTTAGTTTGCATAATCTTCATTATTATTCACTTCTCTAACTTTAGAATCAATTATGAAATGACTTAGTTAGAATATCTTCATTTTGAAAGTAGATTAATGATATATTTTTGAAAGTGGCTTGTAATCAATAACAACTCTCACAATTATGAAAATATGGTAACCTTGATAACTTTATGCCAATTTTTTTTCCAACTATGAAATCAGTCATGATTTATATTCAGTAATTAATCAAATCATTTGATTTCATATCTTATTCCTTACTATTAATACATACACAACAACAAGCTATGAAAACCATACATTTCTCAAAATGTGACGAATCTTGTTAAATTTACATAAGATTTAGACTATCACAAGGGAATTTATAGCCTAAAGTTAGACCTTTTTTTTTTCTCAAGGATAATTACCACCCTCTCAAATTATTACAACATTTTGTAGGACTAATAAATACTCAAACAACTATACATCCCAACAAAAAAATTCCTAAATCCAACAATCTCTTCCATTCCACATACAATACACTCATCTTAGGCTTCTAAATCATGCAAGAATTACAATTCATCAAAATGTGATCTCACTCTCCTTCAATTTCTCCCTCAAAAAAATATCACAAGCACATATTCTTGTAAAACAAGAACTCAACTAAGCTTTTCATTAATCACATGCATTTTTTTTTTTTTAAATTTCAAATAAAACAAGTTCTCACCACATAAAATATTTACCTTCTAAACATGTTATTCTCTTCACAGTTTATAAACAATTTTAATTTTGACGTGATCGCCAAACTAGCAATAGCTTAGAGCAATACATGAGTTCAATCCTCATAATTTCTCTAATTAATTTGGTTAAATAGAATGCAACCAATATTCAACTGATAAAATCATTAAAGAGACTATTATGGTTTTCCTAGACCTAATTTTTCTTAAGCCAATAGAAAAGTTATTTCATCAACTTATCACAATAATCTTTTTCTATATTTCAAGAATTTGAAAGTCATTTTAATTCTACCTAAATTGAATACATACAAAAGGATTACAATACTAGAGGATAGATATCTAGTTCACACTTCCATATATCAAAATCAATTATTCCAAACATTCTAAACCACCTAATGGTGTTTAGTATACCAATCTTAGTATCTTCATTAATGGATTTAAAGCTCAAGAAAATTTTTGTTACAAATCTCTATCCATTTAACTTTAATTACACATAATCATTCCTTAATCATGAATATCAGATTCCATCAAAATATTCTAACTAGAAGAATTACTTAGCTCATAGATATATTTTACTTTGGATTCCACACCCAGACCTTACCTCATTACTTATCTCATAGATATATACTAGTATGGATTCCACACCCATACATTTTCTCATAGATATATGCTAGTATGGTTTCCACACCCATACATTAGATCATAGATATATGTTAGTATGGATTCCACACCCATACATTTTCTCAAAGATATATGCTAGTATGGATTCCACACCCATACATTAGCTTAAGGAAAACATAACATTCAAGTGTTCCTTAAAATGGCTTCCACAACCCATCATGCACCAATCATTTAAGCCTCTTGTTTATTAGGAAGTTCATACCTCAACCTAGTATTAGAGTAATTTAAAGTTATTTGATGCCTAATGTCAACCCAAAATACACAAAATCATGTCAAAGAAATCAGAGAAATTTCATTCTTACTCATTAAGAATGTATTCCCAAATCATATTTTAACACATCTAATTAATACACATACATTACTCTTGAATTTACATTCATAGTTAAAAGTGACATCTTTCAAGGTAGCTTTTAGTTAAGTTTCCTTTAGTGTAGGTACGAAAAGATTCAAAATTATCATGATGAACTCAATCATCACGTTAACGGAATCTCAGCCTTACACTTGTTACTCATTCCCAAAGCATACACACCAAGGTCATCACACTATAGTCCAAATTAAGCCAATATTATTCTTGGTAGATACGATTTCAGCTAGTAAAGAAGGCTACTAATCCCATATCACATTGAAAATGATGCACTAAAAATATATGAAACCATGCATTCACTCCACCTATCTCACTCATTGATTGAAAATCAAGTCATTCACATACTTGGGTTTAACCCCAACTTTCTCAAGCAGGTCCTTTCCCAACATGTCTTTAAGCATTTTAACATATTGTTAATAATGTGTCTTAAGAAATATAAAGGAATATAAGGGATTTTTTATTTTTTTCATGAGTCTGATGCAGGGTTACCCCTGCAAAAACCCAGAATCTCAGTAAACATAATAATGTGTCCATGCTTTAAACCTCAATCTGGAAATTCATATTGCTGCACGATTTTCTTCATACATCCCAATATAAATGAGATTCGAACCTTTCATTCAATCAAATATCTTATATTTTCTTGGATTTGACGTACTCTGTTATAAAAACAGAACTGGAATTAACTTGCGATACAACCTTTTTCAAACCATTTAAAACAGCGCTCTTTCTAACAATTTCATACATAAAACAATGCAACTTCAGATCTGAATGATCAGATGGATTGGAACAATCCCCAAATAGATGAATTCCAATTCGCTATCGCAACCAACACTGGGCTATCATATATGTCATTTAAAAATTGTCTGATCCGATACAATCGGCATCGGAGATCGCAAAATTTCAAAAGCCAAACCCGCTGATTTCTCACAGCTCCGATCCGATTCAATCAGAAATCGGAGATCGGCACATCCCAATGTCACTTCCCTTTAACTATTGCAATGTTCACCGGATCCGATTCTGCTTCAAAATAGTTTATGATGCTCCACGTCCGGAATTCATAATGCGCCTCCAAGTTTGATCAACACTTCCATACTTCAAATCCTTTATAAACAGAAATCTATGAATGGCTTAAAACAATTCTCAAATCGGCGATTTACAATGTACCACAAGATTTAACATTCAACACAGTCCCGATGTGATGCCAATCGGCAATCGCAAATCGCAGGGATTGGATGTCACATAACCGTCGGCAATTTCCATAATGCCGATGCGATTCAATCAGAATCGCTAATCGCTCAATTCCACAATGCCAATACAACTCTCCAGACCTGATCCCATTTTAAACCCAGTCTTATAACACTTCGCATCCGATTTCTAATGCCATATGAATTATATGGAACACCTCTTTCTTTTTATTCCGATGTGATGAATTAACCGGATCTGACAAATTCCCAATTCAATACATATATCATCTCAAACTGTTTAAAGGTTCCACGCAGTATTTCCTTACTCCGATTCTCTGTGTAACAAGTTTTGCCTGCTCGTGGTCGCAACTAAGGCAGGTTTGCGTTCATTTGGGAATTCTTACAATTAAAACAGAAAAACACACACAGGTCATCATCAATTCAAACCCTTTCACAAGAACCCAATATTCAAGCTCCACGCGCATTATACAAAGAGACACACAATATATATTTTATTCATAACAAACAGAAGAACAGAGTCTTGCTTAAGATCAAAATTTACACAAATAAAATGACTTCTGTCAAACCAAAAACACAGTCTATGCCATTATCCTTCTGAGCTTTCGCTCCACACCAAGCCACACACTAACTCCTCTCACTTCTACACAAAAACCTATTCTAATCTTCTTCGCCCTCACTCTCTCTGAATTATACAAGAAGACACAATTTATACCAATAAATGGTTTCATGAACCAATTCTGATTTTGAACCAGAAATCTCTCTACCTCTCCTAAAAAATCTCTTCAATCCCACTCTTTTCTAAACTAACACTAAATAAAGCTTTTAAAATCTCTCATACTCTATTCTAGCCAAATAAATCCAACTATTTGACCTGATCTCCATACAAGGAGGATCACTCAGCCACATATACCTATCCTCATATTTATCAATAAATAAACACTCATATATTTAAACAAATAAAATTAATTAAATTATTTTCTTCCAACCCCTTGTTAGTCACAACATGTGACCATGCTATCACATTGCTGACTAGCCTGAATGCTCCTGCATCAGACTCTCAAAGTTGAAAGTTTCCATGACCTCCTGGTCATGTGTTTCTTCTGCTATCCATCCAGTATCCCAAACTTTACTTTGTAACTGGTCATCATTTTCATTATGCTGCTGACTTAATTCTTCTGCCACTGTCACTTCTGTTCCTCCAGATTTCCAAATCTTAATTTGTTGTTGTCCTGTGTTCTTGCTGATACAAATTCCTGTAGTCAATTTCTCATTCTTACTGTCCCTCTTCTCATCTAATTTCATCTTCCACAATTTCTCAATTTCCTTCTGAACTCCACTGACATTTGTCTGCTGTACATTCTCCTTTTCCATACTTTCCTCTGCATTATACGGTGTTTCTTGTTCTAACACAAGATTATCATTCAACAGTTCAATGGCTAGGATTTCTTGGAGCATATCATTGTGAAGTATCTTTTCATTCTCTATACTTATACCATTGCAACAAAATGATGTCATATTATCTTCTCCTTCAACAGGAACAAAATTCTGGTTTTCTAGAGCTTCTTCATGGTTTACAGATTCAATAAAATAATTCACTTTAGAATCATAGAATTTCTAAACTCTTGCATCTATCAACATCATCATGCATTCTTCCACAGTTTCCATAATATTTCCATTTTGGTTTTCTATTGAAAATACTTCATTATAATTATCATCACAAATTTTCATTTGTTTATCTTCAGCTCCTTTAATCATGAAAATTTCCCTGTCAATACCATCATTCTCAAAATCATTAAATACATGCTCAAAATATCTTTCTGTTTCAGCCATTTCTTCCAGTAATCTCACTTCTTCATCAACATGCATAAGCACATTATCCAATTGTTGTTCCTCACCTGTCAAACCTGAAAACATACACAACATGTCAGTTTCAAAAATGCAAGGCTCTTCATTCGAAGCCTCAATGATCAGCTCCTCATGCTCCTCTGAACTATTCTGATAGTTCACTAAGTTATTGAGAAATTCTTCCTCAACATCTCTGATTTCTTCCTCATCAAAGAAAACTTCTGGGACTGCAACTTCTTGACTATGCTTGGAAAATTCATCATAAGTTTGTAGAATACCTTCCTGTTCTACACAATTTCTTCCAATACTCAGTTTGTCCAAATAAGACAATAATGCCTCTTCCTTTTCTTTGATAAGATTTTGATCTTTCCAAGATTTCCTTGGCTTACCTTCTTCAGCTAAGTTCTCGGTGTCAGCTTTCCTTCTCTTTACTTCATAAATCTGCATTGCATTTGTTTCCTTTCCTGTTTCCATTTCCCATTGGTCCTTTTTCCATGCTAAAATTCCTTCAAATATAATCCAATAAGTTTCTACTAAAAGAAGACATAACCATTCAGCCATACCTTTTAATTTCCTCCACCAATTGAAGTCTTGAAAGTTCTTATGCATCTCCTTTCTTGCTTGTCTTGCCTTTGCTCCTTTCACTTTTTCATACACAGGTTCAAATTCTTTAGGCTGCATACCTGCAATTTTACATTCACAGAAATAATTAATCCCAAAAATATGAGATCCTCTTGTTTGTGCGGATGATGTCAACACATTCCTCTCATTCTGATCTGCATAGATCAATTCTTTTCTACTGTCATCACTGTCTTCTTCCCCAAGGAGAGGTCCTTTCTCTGGTTCACAGATGTATTTTACTTCTTCATTCTCAGTTCTTCGAAGTAATAATTTCTCAGCAAACAATTCTCTGACAGGCCATTTAACTCTTCTTCCCACATAAAATCCTTGTTTCCATTTTTCTCTAATTCCTTTCAATACCAGCTTCTCCAAATGACTGAGTTCTGCCTTTATCCCAGCCAACTCTATGTCCCTTTCTTCTTTACTCATTCCTTTGAGTTCAACTGCTTCAGCACTCTTTTCCCTATGTCTGTGACTTTCCTTTGTACCCATGTCATGACCATCAATAGTCAATACCTTTCCTTCCTCTGGTGAACTTTCCTTATTCACTAGTGAGTTGCAACTAACTTTTTCCATTTCGCCTGTAACAAGTCTCCTTCATGCCTCACCAAACTTTCCTGAGTTTAGCCTTTTGGCACCTATTGGTTCTTTCCTCGAACCTTTCACTGACTAACAATTCCGCCCAGCACTCTTCTTGCTGGAATTGTTATCTCCTATCCACAATCACAATTGTGGAGCTGCCTCATCAACTTCTACCCAACCTCAGTTGGAAGTTGTTCTCATTTCCTATTGAAATACTCCTTGCCCACTACCTTCTTCATTCAGTAAATTTGTTTATTGCCGGGTATTGTCACATTTACACATCTGGGATTTCTTCTTGCTCTATCTTCTTTACATAGCTCATATGCTATGATGCTGGTACAACTCATTCCTTCCTTCAGCAAATCCACTGCTTCCACTGACCTGTACAATCTGCTCTCAAGACACATCAAAGTATCTTTCAAACTTGCAATATTTCCTTCAAAAATGTCTTTAAACTACTCTCATTCCATCAGTAAAAGGACTCACCTGTTCACTATTTCATTTAGTCTTTCCGTTCAATAGGACTCCATATAGCCAACAACTATCTCCCATTCTATTTTTCATAATGGACTCTTCAGTTTTCAAAACCAATTAATATTAGATCTGAATTTCAATTATATTTTCCAATTTATGACAGATACTATCAATTCTTTCTGATAACCTGTTTATAAGCAAATGTTGTTTTGCCTATACAATTTCCAAAATTCATTTCCTGTAGTGGTTTTTTTTTCTTCTAGTCCATTAACCCAATCTCTGTTCTTTCAATCATCAATATCATTGCCTTCAACAATATTTAAACAATCTTCAATCAAATCAGTCATGCAACCAACTTTTCCTAAAAGGAAAACACTTCCTCCTTTGAAATTTCAATCTCCTGTTATTCTTTAGACATTTAAATACATCTCTGCAAAATTATCAACTTAAACATTCTTACCAGACCTTCCCGGCATTCTCTGCTTCTCCATTCTGATCTTTATCTTCATCAAACACACTTCCTGGCAATTATACATCTGCTAAATTTAAAATTCAGTTTCCAAAAGCAATCTTTTCATAGCGTTAAGCTAGCTCTGATACCAAAAATTGATGCAGGGTTACCCCTGCAAAAACCTAGAATCTCAATAAACATAATAATGCGTCCATGCTTTAAAAATCAATCTGGAAATTCATATTGCTGCACGATTTTCTTCATACATCCCAATATAAACGAGATTCGAACCTTTCATTCAATCAAATATCTTATATTTTCTTGGATTTGACGTACTCTGTTATAAAAACAGAACTGGAATTAACTTGCGATACAACCTTTTTCAAACCATTTAAAACAACGCTCTTTATAACAATTTCATACATAAAACACTGCAACTTCAGATCTGAATGATCTGATGGATTGGAATAATCCCCAAATAGATGAATTCCAATTCGCTATCGCAACCAACACTGGGCTATCATATATGTCATTTAAAAATTGTCCGATTCGATACAATCGGCATCGGAGATCGCAAAATTTCAAAAGCCAAACCCGCTGATTGCTCACAGCTCCGATCCGATTCAATCGGAAATCGGAGATCGGCACATCCCAATGTCACTTCCCTTTAACTATTGCAATGTTCACCGGATCCTATTCCGCTTCAAAATAGTTTATGATGCTCCACGTCCGGAATTCATAATGCGCCTCCAAGTTTGATCAACACTTCCATACTTCAAATCCTTTATAAACAGAAATCTGTGAACGGCTTAAAACAATTCTCAAATCGGCGATTTACAATGTACCACAAGATTTAACATTCAACACAGTCCCGATGTGATGCCAATCGGCAATCGCAAATCGCAGGGATTGGATGTCACATAACCGTCGGCAATTTCCATAATGTCGATGTGATTCAATCGGAATCGCTAATCGCTCAATTCCACAATGCCAATACAACTCTCCGGACCCGATCTCATTTTAAACCCAGTCTTATAACACTTCGCATCCGATTTATAATGCCATATGAATTATATGGAACACCTCTTTCTTTTTATTCCGATGTGATGAATTAACCAGATCTGACAAATTCCCAATTCAATACATATATCATCTCAAACTGTTTAAAGGTTCCACGCAGTATTTCCTTACTCCGATTCTCTGTGTAACAGGTTTTTCCTGCTCGTGGTCGCAACTAAGGCAGGTTTGCGTTCATTTGGGAATTCTTACAATTAAAATAGAAAAACACACACAGGTCATCATCAATTCAAACCCTTTCACAAGAACCCAATATTCAAGCTCCACGCGCATTATACAAAGAGACACACAATATATATTTTATTCATAACAAACAGAAGAACAGAGTCTCGCTTAAGATCAAAATTTACACAAATAAAATGACTTCTGTCAAACCAAAAACACAGTCTACGCCATTATCCTTCTGAGCTTTCGCTCCACACCAAGCCACACACTAATCCTCTCGCTTCTAAACAAAACCTATTCTAATCTTCTTCGCTCTCACTCTCACTCTCTTTGAATTATACAAGAAGACACAATTTATACAAATAAATGGTTTCATGAACCAATTCTGATTCTGAACCAGAAATCTCTCTACCTCACCTAAAAAATCTCTTCAATCCCACTCTTTTCTAAACTAACACTAAATAAAGCTTTTAAAATCCCTCATACTCTATTCTAGCCAAAGAAATCCAACTATTTGGCCTGATCTCCATACAAGGAGGATCACTCAGCCACCTACACCCTATCCTCATATTTAACAATAAATAAACACTCTCATATATTTAAACAAATAAAATTAATTAAATTATTTTCTTCCAACCCCTTGTTAGTCACAACATGTGACCATGCTATCACATTGCTGACTAGCCTGAATGCTCCTGCATCAGAGTCACTAAATGACATAATGATAATAATATCCTCTATGCAAAATCAACTCAACATGCATGAAAAATCAACATTCATACATCATCAACCTACAAGTAAGCATGTTGGCCCATCAGGCCCTAGCATTGTAACTCGCTCTGATACCATATATAATATCCCACCTTACCCACCATCAATAAGATAGAGAAGTAGATGTCACATAATCACTAATACTCATTTCCACAAAATCCTAAAGAATTAGTCACTGTAAAATTGTTTCCAAAAACAAGCCCTTTTTTTTTTTAAAGCTTTAGATAATACAAGAAACAACTGTCTTATTCACACTTCAGCAAATTAATAAATTCATTTTCTCATTCATACCAAAAACTTGCAGACATAGGAAGCTACACCCATTAAATAGTTTATTTATAATTTATAGTAACATAAAAACAACAGTAACTAAGAATTTTACACTAAAAATTTATATGCACAAAAGCTACAGCCATTCAAGACTTTTGACAAACACTTTGTAGACATGCACCCTACACTCATTAAGCCCTTATGACCAACACTTTGCAAGCATGCAATTAAAAGTCATTGAGGCATTTTGTCAAACACTTAGCAATAATGAATTTAAGATTATTCTTCAACATATTTATCTCATAAAATTCAAAATTCTAAATTTAAATGTTTCCATCTTAAAACAGGGACTAAATAATCTTAGTTTTTCATCAAAGACTCAACAACAGGCGAACATAACTCACAGCAGCAATCTGCCAATTCGCCCAGAATTCCGATCTGGGTTCTGAAAAGTATTTTTTTGGAATGAAATCAGGGGTTACATGTTCATTAGGCACGGATACCCCCTGATGTTGGGCTGAATCGAATTAAAAACGCCCAGGAATGCGATTCTTAAAAACAACAAAATTTATATCCTAAATGTTTCATTTATGACTTCTATCAAACATATGGAAGGAAAACTTACAATTACACCTCTACATGAGGAAAAACAACCCAGAGTTATGATACTAAGATATGCTCATTGAAATCACACATTTCTAAATCCACCATATGAGTTCTTGAAACATTTTACCATGTTAGGTCCCTATATCACTAGTATAGCCCCTTATTATTGTTAGTGTAAACCCCTTATTGTTATTATTGTACCCTTGTAACCCCCATTTTGTTATTATTGTGCCCTTAAATTATTATTGTTAGGTCGGCTGGGATTACATTGTGGCCCACTAGGATTACATTATGGCCCCATGGACTCCTATATATAGAAAGGAGGTTTTGTGAATTGTATCATCCAAGAATTGTTCATTTATGTAATGTATTGGAGGTTGCCCCCTCGAAGTGGCTCATTTCTAAGGCGTTTATATCTCTTTTCTTCTCTTTTTTAGTTGGTTACACAACATTTGGTATCAGAGCTTTGGGATTCTAGGGTTTCGCTGCTCCAAACAGGTCATCGTGGCATTTTCGCTATAACTTTTTTTCTACGAAGCTTCAGAAGCTGAAATTTTTAGGGTGCGAAGCTGACATCTTGAGTAAGCTTGTCTAAAAATTTCAGATCTTGGTTCGCAATATTTGAGTAGATATCATCTGTGGAAGTTAGGTATTTTTTTAGGCTCATAAACAGGTCATCGTGGAATTTGCGCTATAAATTTTTTTGTACGAAGGGTCAGAGTCTGAAATTCATATGGTGCGAAGCTGAAATCCTGAGGAAATTCTTCAAAAAATTTCAGAACTTGGTTTGCAATAGTTTTGGAGATATGATCTGTGGAAGGTAGTGCTTTTTCAGGCTCCTGAATTTCATCTCAAAGAGATGATCGTGGGAAAAGTTCAATAACTCTCTCTCTGAAGATTGGATTGGAGTGCCGTCAAAAGTGGTCATAAGTACACAGACTGTAGTTTCTTCGCTATCAATTTCAGAGACAAAGGACAAAACAGTGACACCTGGCAAGTCGTACAAGTTCGCTCTACTGAACCAGTCCAGAATTAGGTCATTGTGGGAGATTGGACACAACTTTGTCTTGGAGCATCAAAATCAAGTCAGACCTGTGGCATTTGAAAGAAGCTTCAGAGGGCTACTACAGGGCTGAATTTAAGATATCGAAGATTTTCAAGCACGGAGATAATACAATTTCAATATCGAGCTCCTCAAAGCTAGTAAAAGGTGTGTATTTTTTTTCCGAATCGCATAAGTCTTGTTTGAAGAATCAAGTTGAATTGATTGCAAGGGCCTATTGTAGAATAGATATCAATATTGGAGTCTGAAATGGCCCCTAAAAAGAATTCAACACCCATTAAGCCTTTAGAAGGCTCTACTATCACTCATGAAGATGAAGAATGGCAACATGACATGTCAAAATTACAAGAGCAAATGCAACAAATTTCGCTCTCGCAAAGAACAACAAAAAATGAAATGGAAGTTTTGAAGAAAGGCGTGGAAACTAAGATGAATGGTTTGGAAGCTAAGATGGATGGCATGGAAGTCGGCATGGAAGCTAAGATGGATGACATTAAGAATGATCTAAAAGCATACATGGAAGGCTTGATGACAAGCTTAAAACCAGAAATGATTCCTAATGGCGGAAATATAGGAGAAGAACCTCCTGATGAGAACAAAATAAATGTTAATCATGATTCCATAAACTCGAATGTTGGTGGGAAGAACCACCATATTCCAAAAATGGATATGAGGAAGTTTGATGGAAAGGATCCTGTAACATGGATACTACGGATGGAGCAATATTTTGATCTCCATAACGTGCAAAACACACAAAAGGTACGCATTGCAACTTTACATTTAGAACAAAATACATTTGTATGGTATCGATGGCTTTGCTCCCGTAAAAAAATTGTCACTTGGTCAATTTTACAGAGGAAATGATAGCACATTATGAGGATACAAAGAGCAACACCTTCTTTAGCCAATTGATAAATCTCAAACAAAAGGGTTCAGTGGGGGAGCACATTGAGGACTTCCAAAAATTGAATATAAGGTAACTGATATTCCAGAGGATCACAGGATTGATGTCTTCATAGGGAATTTAAAGGATAACATCCAACATGAAGTTCGCGTTTTGGAACCTGATTCATTGGAGAAGGCATTCGGGTTGGCAAGAAAAGTTGAATGTAAAATTATGGCGACAAGGAAGCCTACCACTCAATTCTATAAAGAAGGAAGTGTTGCTACGCCTAGATTTCCACAACCTACAAGGTTGACACCACAACAATTGGAAGAAAAAAGAGCAAAAGGGCTTTGCTACGGTTGTGATAGCAAATACACTAAAGGTCATAAGTGTGCTGAGAAGAAATTATTTTACATAGATTGTGAAGAGGAAGAAGAAAATGAACAAGAAGAGGATATACACCAGGAACCAGCCCTAGAAGAGGAAGAAATGAATCCAGCCATATCGTGTAATGCATTGGCAGGAATTACCACTCCTCAAACTCTCAATATAGAAGGAAAAATCAAGAAGAAAAAGGTAATAGTGTTGATTGATTCAGGTAGCACCCATAATTTTATTCATTGTAAGGTAGCCAAGGAATTAAATTGTTTCCTATAGCCAACACCAGAATGTCAAGTGATGGTTGCAAATGGAGGAACTATAAATTGCTCTGGAAAATGCCATAATATCAAGCTAACCATGGGGGAATATGTATTGACTAGTCCAATGCTTGCCATTCCTATGGGAAGTGCTGATGTTGTACTAGGAGTACAATGGTTACAATCTTTGGGGACGGTAGCTTTTAATTTTCAAGAACTTTTCTTGAATTTTTTTTCAAAAGGAAAGGAAGTCGAATTACGGGGTATTGCAGGGAAGTCGGGAAAGATAATAAGCTCTAATGTCATGACAGCTTCTAAAGAAAGAACAACGAGGTGTAATTGCACAATTATGCTCACTAGAAGTTCTCACATCAAAATCATCTATTTCTGCAGATCTCCAACAAGTCTTGGACAATCATTCCAAGGTGTTTGAAACTCCCAAAGGACTCCCACCTATTCGTGATCATGATCATGCTATTCATTTGATTCCAGGAAGTGTTCCTCCAAACATCAGGCCTTATAGATAGCCTTACTTCCAAAAGAGCGAAATTGAACGTATGATTGCAGAAATGTTAGAGGCGGGTATAATTCAACCTAGTCAAAGTTCTTTCTCTGCTCCTGTAGTATTGGTACACAAGAAGGATGGATCATGGCGAATGTGTCGGGATTATAGGGAGCTCAATAAGCTCACCATTAAAGATAAATTTCCCATTCCTGTGATTGATGAATTATTGGATGAATTACATGGAGCAATTTATTTTACCAAGTTGGATCTTCGTTCGGGATATCATCAAATTAGAATGAAGACTGAAGATATTCCAAAAACAACATTTCGAACTCATGAGGGTCATTATGAATTTTTGGTCATGCCTTTTGGCCTTACAATGCACCTTCTACATTTCAAGGGTTGATGAATTCCATTTTCAAACCCTTCCTTAGAAAATTTGTGCTAGTATTTTTTGATGATATACTAATCTATAGCAGGTCTTGGAAGGATCATGTTGAACATGTTGACAGGGTGCTCAAACTATTGCGGGAGAAACAATTATATGCAAAAACATCCAAATGTTTCTTTGGAGTACAAGAGGTGGAATATCTGGGTCATATTGTATCTCACGAGGGCGTTAAGGTAGACCATAACAAAATTAAAGCCATTAAGCAATGGAAAGTCCCCACAACAATAAAACAGTTGCAAGGATTTCTCGGGTTAACGGGGTATTATCGCAAGTTTGTTAAGAATTATGGGAGAATAGCAGCACCTCTAACAACATTATTGAAGAAAGATGCATTTTCATGGACTCCTGAAGCAACTAAGGCCTTTGAACGTCTTAAAAAGGCAATGTGCCTAGCACCGGTCTTAGCTACACCAGACTTCACAAAAACCTTTATTGTGGAATGTGATGCCTCAGGAAATGGAATTGGTGCAGTTTTAATGCAGGAAGGAAGAGCCATTGCTTTTGAAAGTCGTCCAATCAAAGGAAAGTATTTACAGAAACCTATTTATGAGAAGGAAATGTTAGCAATACTACATGCACTAAAGAAATGGCGAACTTACCTAATGGGAAGACACTTCAAGGTAAAAACTGATCATGATAGTCTTAAACCCTTTTTGGAACAAAGACTATCTTCAGAAGAGCAGCAAAAATGGGTCACAAAGATGTTGGGTTATGACTTTGAAATAATCTACAAAAAAGGAAAGCTTAATGTTGTTGCAGATGCACTCTCACGAAAGAATGAAGAGGTGGAAGCATTGCTTTGTGCCATTTCTATTATCCAACCAGATTGGATAACTGAAGCAAGAGATGAATGGAAGAAGGACAAAGATGTATGGACACTCATTCAAAAGTTGCGGCAAGATCCTAGTACATCTGATACATTTAGTTGGAAAAATGATTCCTTATGGTACAAAGATCGCTTATATCTTTGTAAGAATTCCCAACTAACACAAAATATTCTTTTGGAATTGTACACTTATCCTTTAGGAGGACACTCAGGATTTTTAAAAACTTACCACGGGGTGAAGAAAGAATTTTTCTGGGATGGCCTTAAATCTGATATTCAAAAGTTTGTGGCGGAATGTTTGGTTTTCCAGCAGAATAAAGTGGAAACAATTAAGACCCCGGGACTTATACAACCTTTATCCATTCCAAGTCAACGTTGGGAGGAGATTTCAATGGATTTTATCACAGGTTTACCTAAGTCCGAAGGAAAGAGTGTCATCATGGTGGTAGTTGATAGACTTACCAAGTATGCACACTTTTGTGCATTATCTCATCCATTTAAAGCAAGTACGGTTGCTACTACATTTATGGATAGAATTCAAAAACTACATGGAAGCCCAAGGGTTATTGTGAGCAACAGAGATCCCATTTTTATTGGAAATTTTTGGATGGAGTTATTTTCTTGTTTGGGTACTCAATTAGCTCAAAGCTCATCTTATCATCCTCAATCTGATGGTCAAACTGAGATAGTAAATAAATGTTTGGAAGGATATCTTCGTTGTTTTGTATCTGATAAACAAACACAATGGGTCAAGTGGTTACCTCTTGCTGAATGGTGGTATAACACTTCCTTCCATACTGCGGCAAAAATGACCCCATTTATGGCACTTTATGGATATCATCCACCATCCATCACATCATCTTTAAGGGAAAATTCGAAGGTTCAAGCGGTGGAAGATCACATCGAGCATCAGCAAGAAGTTCTCCAACTCTTAAAGGATAACCTGAATTTGGCACAAAATCGAATGAAACAACAGGCAGATCAACATCGTAGCGAGAGAAGTTTTGATGTAGGAGATTAGGTATTTTTACGGCTACAACCATACAAAAAAATGTCCCTCAAGCAAGCAAAGAAGGATAATAAATTATCGCCAAAGTACTATGGTCCTTACAAGGTGTTGCAAAAGATTGGTACTATGGCATACAAATTGGAGCTTCCTGCTTCTTCGCGAGTACATCCAGTGTTCCATGTTTCATGCTTAAAGAAGGTTATAGGTGAAAATCTTCCAGTTCAAACAATATTGCCAGAACTTGATGGGGAAGGGAAGATCATATTGGAACCTGAAGCAGTCATAGAAAAAAAGAACTCGACAACTACGGAATCGATCAATTTCAGAGTATCTCATCAAGTGGAAGAACTTACCCACTGAAGATTCTACATGGGAGGATGAGAATTTTATACAGAAGCACCCGGAGCTACTCAAGTGTTGAGGACAACACTTTTTTGAAGGAGAGGGGCATGTTAGGTCTCTATATCACTAGTATAGCCCCTTATTATTGTTAGTGTAAAACCCTTATTGTTATTATTGTACCCTTGTAACCCCCATTTTGTTATTATTGTGCCCTTAAATTATTATTGTTAGGTCGGCTAGGATTACATTGTGGCCCACTAGGATTACATTATGGCCCCATGGACTCCTATATATAGAAAGGAGGGTTTGTGAATTGTATCATCCAAGAATTGTTCATTTATGTAATGTATTGGAGGTTGCCCCCTCGAAGTGGCTCATTTCTAAGGCGTTTATATCTCTTTTCTTCTCTTTTTGAGTTGGTTACACAACATACCACCCACAAGCTAATTCATTTGACATGATTGACAAACTTTTTGCACCAATTGCTACAATTTAACAAACATATGGCAGCCTTGAATGCTACAACCATTAAGGCTTTCTATCAAAATTCTGATAGTACTATTACAACAACTTTAATAACAAAACATTGAATTACTGATTAGAATATGAAACATAAGCCATAACTGAAATTTATCTCCAACTTACCTCAAGCATTTGATTTTCCAAAACATATTTTAGTTCCCATTATTTTTGCATTTTCTTTTAAGGGTTGATTCTGTAATTCCTCCAGGTATGTTTTGGGTACATGTCCATTTCCCTACTTCTGATGTAAGGTAAAGTTAGCACTTATTCATTACATAAATAACATTACTCATTCAAGGAATTTGTCAAACACTTTGCAAACTATCCTAAAACCATTTCTAAAACATGCATGTAATTACTTGAAACAAAACCATAAACCGTGAAATACTTACCCAAGTCCTTTGGAATTTATTTATTGCAATTACCTTCAACAATATTTGGCTTTCCTTTCTCAAATGCTACAGTACCAAGATTAGTAACATAAACTACACCAGTAATAACTCCAATATTGAGATCTAAACATCCATACATATAGATTAATCTAGTCTTCATTTTTAACTAATCAATAATATTATAGATAACATAAGCCTAAACCAAAATTAGATGCTTACAACAATTTAAATGTCTACTTTTTATTTTATGCTAAAGCTATACTATAATTTTAGGACAACAGAAATTATACCTGAAGAGATATTCAGCTCCAATTGTTCAGAATATGATCCACCTTCGATCCCTTAACCAACTCATTTGAACCATCCCATTTTCCACCCAACCATATCCAGGGAGAAATCCTCCCCCTGGAACCCCCGAGCTGTAAAAGCTCACAACCAGTACCAAAATACAACAATAGAGAGAGAGATGCAAGGAAAACTAAGGAAGATAGTTTTCACTTCCTCTAAATACCACTCATGTTCAACCTCAATAGATACTTAGTAGATTAGTAAGAAATTCAGATTTGTTTTGGAAGTAATTGGATACTCTCCATATCTCTCCCTCTCACAATATTTCTCAAGGCTCTTTCACTCTTGGCATTACCCCCTTCCTCCCCCAAATGAGAATACATGAGACTCATATATAGGAGGAGAAACAATCTCTTGTCATAAAGGAGTAATATGCATGCATTGTATTCCTTTTAGAGGAGTGTAACTTATGCCATTAAGGAGAAGTATGCATGCCTTATTTAAGGAGAGTGTAACATATGCATTAAAGTGAGTGTAAGAGGAATATTTTATGACACATATTTAATGAGTGTAAGAATATTTTATGACATATATTTAATGAGTGTAAGAGGAATATGCCATTCCTTGATGAGTGCATAAAAGAGAGTGTAATGTAATATTTAAAATAGAGAGAATTACATAGAGCCATGAGAGTCATGAAGGAGAGAGGTGTGAAGTGATTGAGGAGATATAATTTCCTTTTAATAATAATATCATAGTCTCATAAAAGATAATAATAATATTAATAATATTGAGGAGTAAGTCGAGATTGAACTATTACAATTGATTAATCATAATTTAAGTGATTTTCCTTCAAGTATACTTGTTTACCCATTGATTGGAGGTGATTTACTATTTTTGGAAAGTCATACTTGAAATGGTAGACATGACTTTCTATTTTTAGAAAGTCACTCCAAAAAGTTGCCCATGAGTGGTATTTTTCTTCCGGATAATAGGGATTCCGCACCCCTATTGTATGCATCTTCATGCCTTAGTAGATTGAGGACTCCGCGCCCTTATCTACTCTAAAGATCCAAGATTCCACACCTTGATCTTTTTAAATATTCAGGACTCCGCGCCCCAAACATTTCCTTATATATTCAAGACTCCACGTCTTTATATTTCATGGATTTAGGACTCCGCGTCCTAATCCTTTTATCATATATCCAATACTCCACGTCTTTATATTTCATGGATTTAGGACTCCGCGCCCTAATTTCCATGGCTTCTCATCTATTTTGCTTTGAAACTCCGCGTTTCACCTTAAGGTACTGATTGTGAGCTCATACCCATCTGATGGTTCGTTGGTAAGGTCTTCTTCCAAGACCTGCACACATCACAATCTCATTGATCAAATAAATCAAATGAATTTCATAATTAACTTATTCAAATCTTACCAAATATTGTGCATGATTTCCACAGCCATTTTGGTTTTGGAGAAATGACTTCCGCAGTCATTTATAACTTGAGCATCCCTGTTGGCAATGACCAAGTCCCCTGCCACATCATGCTTAATACGAGACTACACACATATAATCATACAAATCATGTATCATCCATAATTCATAATATTTAACCATATGTTCCACATAACCATGATCGTCCATGGATCTGTGTCTCAATTCTGAATCACCATTCACGTCATACACCTATGTCCAAAATAGGATACCAAAAGAGAAAACATCGCTAATATTCTCTTAACCAAAATCAATTCTTGTGCACGCAACCATAGATATTATCATAATCACACAACAACCAAGTGACCAGGTCATAGCATATAAGCATGTACATAAGTCTTTCATACATAATATTATATCAAAATCACCATCTCTAAGTATCATCAAAGCTATCTCACTATAAGGGACACTACACCCCTCTTTAGGAGGAGTTTAGCTGAAGCATGTCTTCTGAGATTTCAGTGTTTTTCAACAATTTTCAAATCTGAACCTACACTTTTAGATCCATTTTAGATCATTTATTCATCCATCCAAAGCACCTATTTTCAATTTTTGTTGGTCCTCCTTTAGGGTCCCCTCCGTTTCCCTTTCGGTTTTAGCCTTTCGCCACCTATTTTTCAGCATTTTTCCCCCTGGTTTCTTGTTATTTTTTGCACCTCTTTCCAGCAGATCTGACCTTTAGATCCCTGTCCCTCTTGACCTTAGATCCATTGACCATTTTGTGTCTTTTGACTATATTTCTCCCACCCATAGACTAGTTTTTGGGAATCCCTCCTCCTTGGGTTTAAATTTATGCATCTTTAGCTGTTTTTTTAACTGCCTCTTTCAGCTTCCTTTACTGTCGATTTTAGTTTTATTTATAGTTATGCAACATATTTTTTATTTTTTCTCTACACATGTTTGGGCTTAGTTAAAATTAACACACTTATCACATACACGCACACCTAAACCGAAGAGCGGTTGGTTTACACTGCTAGGCAAAGACTTAAACATTGTAATAAATTGATCTGCACCTCCCTGCCCTTGTTTACCTCTCTTCCTTATTGGGTTTTGTGTATCTTTTCCATCATAGTGCTGCCAAGGCGTTTATCCTAGAGACTTCAAGGCCTTCATCCTCAGTTTCCTTTAGAAATACTTACTCCACCGCGTAGGGTTTGAGTTCGTCCTCCGCTGAGTCCCCATTTTGACTCTGATTCTGGTTCATCGAGTTACCCTTCTTTTTCTATCCCTGGCTCTCCTCCACCTTTCACCTTCACCATGTTTGGTTTAGGACCTAATACTAGTGGTGGCCCCAGCCCTAATGGTAGAAATGCCACTAGTGGTGCCGCAATGGGAACTATTCTGGTTTCTTCCTTGATTCCTTACATGGTAGGCCTAAGCCTTCTCGATTTCAGCTAGTTGATTAATGACCCCATACACCATGATCCAGGTTGGCCTGCTATGCCAACCAAGCTTCCTTCAGACATCCCTAAGTTCAAAGGAAATGCTATAGATGATCCCACCAACCATTTTTTTTCTTTCCACATGTGGTGTTCATCTAACTCTATCACTGATGAATCTATCCATCTTCGGTTATTGTAGCATACGCTTATTGGAGAAGTTTACAATTTCTATGTCGACCAGGCCTCCTCCTCTCATATGAATTTTGCGACTCTTGCAAAGGAATTTATATCCTACTTCTAGCTTCCCCTTCACTATGACACCGGTATCGAACTTTTGACATATTTCCATCAAACTTCTGCCACCCGCCTATCTGACCATGTTCAAGAATGGCACGAAAGGAAGAGCCTATGTCGAGCCCCTATTTTCGAAGACCGTGTCTACATGGACTGGTTTCTCATATCCCTTTTTCCCTCTATTGGTAAAGATGTCGCCTCTCACTTTCCTCAGACCGAGAAGAAGCCCTCCAAATTGCGTTGAAATATGACTTGATCTACGCGCAATCTGGTTATGTTTATACTTTCTTACCTGAAATCCCTAGACCTGGTGGTGCCAATGCACCGGGGGCATCTCATGTCACTAACAGTATCGTTGGATCACTTTCACATATGTACACTCATCCTCCTATGGGTTATGGTTTCCCTCAGGTAGGGGCCAACTCCTCTATCACTTTTCCCCCTCCCGGTAGCATGTATCCAGGAAACGGCATGCCTTGTGCCTTTGCCCAACTGCATCCTCTAATGCGAGGGCATGCTTTTTCCCAACCTGTTTACCCCAATGTTTTTCCACCTCCTTACTATCCTTATCCACAGACCAGTGCTCCATCTCCTCCGTCACCTGTACCTCAGCCTCCCATGCCTTCTCAAACTCCACAGCAGCAACCACCCACTCCCCCCCTTGGGGTTAGGTGTATGTGCAGTAGAGTGTGACTAGTCCTCCCAATTCCAAAAAGAAGAGGAAAGGCAATCAGAACCAAACCGCTCTAGGTAATCCAAGAAACAATCCCCAAGGGAATACATCTAACACAACAACCCAACAATAGGGCACTCAGCCCAATCACGACAGGCCTCTTCGCATGAATAAGAATTATTCTTTTTTTTGTTTCCATGGTCACTATATGCATTATTTTCCCCTTTTACCTCAAATGCATCAAATGTGGGAAGCTCAAGCATCATCTCGAGGACAGCAAGCCCCTTATTCGGTTCCTTCTAATGTTGCGCATATCCAACAGGCTGTGTTTACCAATCCTTTTCCTCAGCAAGGATATGTGGCTGCCCAACCCCATGAAAGTCAAGTAGCCACTCAACCTCCCCTAATTGGCACCTCTTATTACCAAATTCTCATGATGAACTCTCACTAAGCCAATACCACTAATCTCAATCTTCAGACTCGGTCGCGCCAGTACACCAAGCCCCCCACTACATCTGCAATAGATCCCCCGTCTTCAGGTACCATAGAGCCAATTTTGACTCCCAATGGTCTTTTACATATCCCTCAGCCTAAGGCAGAGGTACATAAAAAGATCCCCAAGTGACCATTACACTAAAACCCTACTTTTGGTAAAGCTGCCCACACCTATAGTATAGTAGATGACTTGGCGCAATTTCCTGCTCCCATGTCAATGTTGGAAGTCCTCCAGTCGTGCCCTTCACAAAGAAAATCTCTACTAACTACTATGGGCATTATGGATCCTTCAGATGATATTTTTATTTTCTTTGATGTCGATAAGTCAGAGAATCCCCCCCCCCTCTTGCATCTGTCGCCTTCCAAATACCTGTCAAGATCCAGAATGCCAACGTTTCCTGATGTATCATTGACAAAGGGGAATCCACCTACATGATGTCTGCTTATATTTGGAAACAACTTGGATTACCCAAGTTAGCCCCTTCCACTATCACCCTCCATGCATGGGATGGCCACTCTTCCCAACCCCTTGGCATGTTCCGCAATTGTCCTATTACTCTTGTGGGAAATTTTTTTTGTTTTGACGTTGAAGTCATTGATGCCCCCTTAGAGTACAACATTGTCTGTTGCCCCATCTGCGGTTCACCGTAAGATGTGCTTTCATCATAATGGAAATATCGTCACTATAGATCAGCTGACATATTACAAACCGAAGTCTCAAACCTCTCCAGAGTCCATTATTTATTCGGTGGCCAATAAACAAGCAGTTGAACCTCTTACCAGTGTCTCACTTGGAGTCTATAAAGATTCCTCTTTGCTCGGTTCATTCCCTAGTCTCCCCCCTCCTACCTCTGACCCTAGCTCATCGAATGTCTGCATGATGAAATCGTCTCAGTCTGACCTCAAATGGTCTGGTTTGACTAGTCATCAGCCTCGCCCTTTGCAACTTTCTCCTCGTACTTTGACTCAGCCTTTAGGACCTCCTCCTCAAGGCCCCTCATATGTATTTGGTTCCCCTGATCCTTTTTTATCCTCCTGGAATGGTTCCCCCTAGCCTTAACCATCTGGGAGTTGTTCCGCCTGCCCATTACCCTCCCAGTCATATATTGTTTCTTGCTCCCCCTGTTGGAGTATTTTCAATGCCTGTTATGGCTACCATAACCCTTCCTAACATGACACTGGGGATCCCAGTCTGATACATTGATCCCCCAGCCAATATCCCTCCTGGTCAGCTCAAACCTTATACTGCTTTGGCCCTAGTCCAATCAATCGCTATGACTCCTCCCTTTGCTTGTGTGCCTCAGCCACCTCAATCGGAACCTACTCCAATTGCAAAAACCTTAGGTGAGGGGCAAAAAGCCCGCAAAAAGGCACCTAAGGAAAAGGTTTCCTAGATAACACCTTCTCCTCCTAAGCCTCCAAATTGCGCACCTACGTGTGCTTTGCGTGATGTTTTCAGTCATGCCACCCACACTTGTCTTGAATTGTCTCATATCAAACCCATGGTCAATGAAGCATTTCCTAAGTTTGATATCCCAGAAGTCCAAGTCACTTTACCGTATTCATCCATAAAACTCAAAACTTTGCACACAAATCACCCTTGTGCTTTGTGTGATTTCCATGGCCACTATACTCACCTCTGTCCCCGCCTCGACGAGTTTTGTACATCCTTGGTAGTGGTTCGCCAATTCAAGGCCGAGCGCAACGAGTCCCACTCTCCCTTACTTGTGAGTTTTGCTTCGGCAGAACCATAGGACACATCCACTCCCATTGAAATTCCCCCTCCCGATGTCAAAATCACAGAGCCTTTGGCCACTATCCTCTACCTGTCATCATCTATGAGATCCACAATGGAATACCCCTATGGGGCATCCCTTTCTATTTCGCCTGACCTTCCTTCAATGATCACCTTGGGCTCAACATCCATATATGCTTCATCTACTTGTTCTTTTGTCACCCTCTGTGACGATATGCATGTGAACCTCATTTATAATGATGATGAGTCAGGTAGCTTCGCCGCATCACGTGGTCTTTCTTCCACCATTCACCCCATCTTCTATTGTGATGATGAAATTATGGAAGCATTTACCACCCCTGACTTTATCTACCCCCCCTTACATCGAAACCATGCATTCAAACCACATATACCTTGTGGTCATTACATTGACACCCAACGTTTTGGTAAGGGGGCATCCATATTTGAGAGTCTAGAAGAAGCAATTCTCCACAACCCTCCTAGTGCATCTGTTAGTGTCGACTCTAGTACCATTATTCTTCCCCATTTAGAAGAACCTCTAGAGTTCCATATCACTTCATATCACTATAGGGATGATCCACTTCATCACTCCTTCATCTTACATCAACAACCCAATCCCCTAGACATTTTTGTTGACCAACCTGTGTGTTTTCTAGGTGAGCACCAATTCATTATATCCAAATCCACAATTGACAGTGACACCACGTATGCGAACCCAGAATTTTAGTCCATTTTCTTCATATATGAAGTACCAAAAGAGATTGGTAATCCTCCATTCCCTTTCTTGAATTGCATATATCCATTCTTCCCATAGAATATAACCATAACGTAGACAAATGAAGAACATGCTTGGGGGAACTTATGCCCCTATACCTTCTCATCATCCTCTTAAGGGTTTAGTGCCTATGATACTGAAGGGTTGAATCCATTATTTCAGCACTTGGAACATCATGGCACTCCACAAAATCCTCTAGCTAGGGGCATCATTCCAACCTTTGCATACAAGATCACTCCACTCCATCACATATGCTTGGGGGCAGTATCCCATGCTTGGGGGCATGATAGCACCCCTGGCCATCTTCTCATATGATTACCATAATTCTCAGCCGAGACACCATCAATCTAGGTATGGTCAATTTTCTTCCCATTCCTTAGATATTTTGACCTACCGGCCTCTCCAGCGAGCCATATTTCATAGATGTTTGATACCATATCTTCAAATATTATAATTTGTGTGATACCATGTTTACCACTTGGTCCCCATGTTTGACTTGGTGGGCAGGGATGATTCTAAACCTCCTCTAGTAGTTCATTCTCATATTCCTTTCTTACCTTGATTCTTTACCAAGAACCATTCTTCCAAGAAGAATTAAGGCCGTCTTTTAGATAAGTAAGGCCACCTACTTGAAAGTCACAGATCAAAATTCCAATGCTCGGTTTGTCCACTACGATCACCGCAAGATTTAGGGCCTTTTCTCCTCTCTACATTCACCACAACTACACTTGAAAATGAATCAAATTGGCGGGAAATTTCCTTATTAAAATAAAAACCCCAATTTTTTCTTTTGCCAACTACTGCCAATTCGTAGCTCGGTTTGACAAACCATCATCACCATTGGAAAGCTCTAACCGAGCACTCAAAATGGTATCCTTTCATTTTTTGTGATTTGCTACTTCACCCGAAAGCCTTTTTTCCAAGAAGGGTCACATCGCCACTTCTCAAAATCGAATTTCTTCACTTGTGACACTATTACTTGAGGCACCACTTTGCCTTCATACTTTTCGATGCTCATGTCAATTTTTGTCATGAGTAAGCATATTTTACTCATGTTTTCATGGTCCCCATTGAGCCTATTTTGTGTGGCAGCATCATCGAGTTTCCCTTGTTTAGAGCATCCGAGTTGAGTCATCGCCGCATTCATGGAGTCTATCCCGAGTTCCTTTTATCTTCCTTCATAGTCTTCCATCCTTCATTACTTTTTACCTCTCTTGTGTCACAAATTTTAGCCTTCAGTCATACTGTCCCCTATCCCCTCCGGAGTCAAGTCAGTAGCTGCCAGGTCATTCATGCCCTTTATGCTCTAACAAGGGAAGTTGTCATCTCGCTAATCAGTACCCCCCATTACACCATCATCCCTGGTGGCAGTCTATCAATCACTCTACTATTATCCCTCGTGCCTTAGTTGAGGATTCCTTATTGCCTCACCTACGGTGGACCTCCTTCTGTCAACATCATCTTATTCATTCCAAAAGACAGGTCTAGAGGGCGGTGTACCTTGGTTCCATCTTCTACTCTTGTTTGGTGCCTCAGATCAGGAAAAGGGGCCCTTTATTGTCCTTTAACTTAATTTTTTCTCAGTTTCAGCTCCTTATGCCATGATCGAGATCCATATACTTGATGGTTCAGTTATGCAACAGATTATAACAACTTCCCGGGTGTGTGTGAGATGATTTCAGACCTTATGAGGGGGTGGACATTCAGGTAGCCCCACACATATCTGGATGACCTTACTACAGCCTTGGATGCAAATCTACAGATTTGATGGTTTCGGCCTCGGCCGCTTGCAACGCCCTTTTAGTTTTCATGTATCGTTTATATTTTCAAAGCCCTTTCCTGTTTTATAGGGCCTCTTTGGTTGTACTCATATATTATTGTATAAGTCCAGGTTGTTTTCCTAGGCATAGTATGTATGTGGAATCCATTATCATGTTTTTTATCTATCCCATGTTTATGCCAGCATGTACTATATAGTTCAGTCCCATGTTTGTTGAATGCACCATTATTCTTTGTACTTTGTTCTCTTGGCAGGCATAGGTATGCCTCCCCTGCCTCATTCAGATCAAGTACCCACTCATAAAATATACTTTTCACACTTGTAAGTCTCTCTTCCTTAGGGTATTGTCCTCTCTTGCTTCAATCCATATTATATTTCTCTCTCTCTGACTCCCCTTCGGTGTCTAGTGATTGAGTTCTTACAATGTACTTTAGTCATACGATTAGCTCCTAACGCTCTCACATTGGGGGGAAATCTATTACACCAATTTTTGGACAACTAACCGGTTACTATTAGATGGACTAAAGTACACCATGTAAGACCGATTTTACCATAATAAAATTTCTTTCATTATGAAAAATAATTAAATAACCCATAGTTTATTAAGTTATTTCTGGTCTAAACATGAAACCCCGTGAGGAATAATTAAATAAATCCTTATTTGTTTTATTTTCCTCTAGGGATAATTAATTAAACCACTGTTTGATTAATATTCCTGGATATATTTAACCCAAAACATGAAAATTAATTAGATAAATCATTATTTATCTTATTATTTTTTAGGAATAATTATTTAAATCATTATTTAATAATATTCCTTGTTAAATTTAACTAAATCATTTATAAATAATTGAATAAATAATTATTTATTTAATTATTACTTAACCACATTCTTAAAATAATAAATAAATCATTTATTTATTTATTATTTCTAAATAAAAGGATTTGACTAAATTCAAATTCCATAAAAGTTGGGTCTAGATTTGGTTAATAATATTTTAATTATGCACCAATATCTAGACTAACTCAATATTTTGTTATAAATAGAAGGGTTTTCCATTTATTCACTACCTTTTGTTGCCTAGAAATCACTCTTGATCTATACTTTTAGTGTGACTTTGATCCTCCTATCATTGTCATATATTTCTACATTTTGTTTGTGAGCTCCCTTTGAGTTCTATTTTGTTTGGGTTTTCTGCACCATCAAGAGAGAGAGATCTTAGATCTGAAGCGTTGAGGACATACAAGAACTCATCCCATTGAGGGGGACTAGTAACATCTTTCTATGTTCCCTTCCCAGCCGTCATAATACAAAAATTCTTTAAAAAATTCTTGTCTTGTTCATTGGATGCATGGAGAAACTCTTGCTTATTTTTTGTTGTTTAATGTCTTTAACTGCATAGATCTATATTTTTGTAGAATTTATTCTGATCACTAACTACAAATCTAAGGAAATTGACAGCTATCTTTGATGTTAGAGTTGTTTTTTATGCACATTTAAAGTGATATTTTTTCGTACGCTTGCAATTAGAATTCACACTAACACCAGCACACCTTTACAGCCTTTCCTGAAGATTTAGATCTCGCTCTAGATTTGAATCTCCCACTCAAGAACTTATTTTTGTTTCTGTTATGGTACCTTCCTCTTAAGATAAGGCATCTCCATTCCGTCTCTCCATACTTTTTCGTCTCATTTCCTCCAACAGTAAGGCTGAGATAATTTCATCAAAATTCAAGGTAGTTGTATTGCTACCTATTGTAATAACCAAACTATCCCACGAATATGGTAGAGAAAAAAACAAACTAATGCACTTATCTTCATCTAAGATTTTAATATCAACAGATGACAATTGAATTACCACAGTATTGAAGGCGTTCAAATGCTCTGTCACCAAGTCTCCATCGTTCATTCTCAGGTTATACAACTTTTTTTCTGCGGGAACAATTTATTCACCAGAGACTTAGATTGATTCAAATTCCATAAATTGACCCACAAAGTCTTTGTCGTAGCTTCCCCAAATACATTCAACAATACCAAATCTGAGATACACAATTGTATTGTGCTTTTTTCCTTCTGATCCAACTTCACCCAATCTTCATCTGACATTGTCGTTGGTTTAGTACCGGGATCTACCATGATCCACTGATCTTTATCCACCAGCAGATCCTCCATCTTGATCTTCCACAACTCAAAACTCTAACCATTAAATTTCGCGATCTCTATCTTTCCACTACTCTTCATCTTCTTTCACTGCAAGAATCTATCCCACAGATATTCCACTGAACATGGTCTACCACAGGCCCAAGAAAAAAAACCCTTAACAGCAAAGGCGTCCCCTTGAATACTACTATATTACTAATGTTAATAGAAAGTTAAATTAATAATATATTACTTAATTATAATATTATAAAATATAACTATATTATTACTGTAAAGCTAAAAGTTTGCCTATAAGAGAAATGTTATTTTTTTAACTAATTTATATATTAAATAATATCATATTAATCTAATCTTAATTTTTTTGTTATTGTAATATATGTTTTATCTATATATAATTAATTCTAATTCTATATTAATATATGAAGTTAAATTGACAATTAGATGTTAAAAAAGAAAGAATTATAAATTATACAAAACCTAAAATGCAAAATAATGATTATCTAATAGTAATATAAAACATGAATTCATATACAAAGTGTACAACATATATACAATTCTTTTTGTGTTGATATTTAATGATTTAAATAAAAATTTAAGATCAAACAAAAAGATTGATTGATATAAGGTTTGATCAAGCCACCACGGTGTTTGGCCTCTATGAAAGAGGACTTCAAAAATTTATTTAACTAAGCTAGCCTCCATGAAATGACTTCAAAAATTTATTTAACTAATCTAAATGCAGACCTATGCTCAGATGCAAGAGACAGAAAATAAACTTATCTCGAATTGGAGAAGGATAGCCTTGCTCTCAATTCAAGAGCAGATTAACTAATTAGGGAAATGGTTGTAATTGTGATTGAATCCAGTATTAAGATTTAATTGTAAATCCCAAAATAGTTTGGATATTTACAACATATTAAAGAATTTATGCAAATAAATTTTCTTTAATAAATAATTATTAAATAAATTTCAATCCCATATTTGAATTCAATTAAGCGTCTGAATTCATTATACGATTTACTTTTGTTAAAATAAATAGTTCATTTTAACGGAAGTAAAAGAAAAAAATAAGCTTGCAAATGAACGATAATTAGTCATCGTTTCAAACATTCCCGTTTCAAAGAATTAAATTTCGATTTCAAGTTCCTTCCATACCGCAAAGAAAGCTTTAGCAGAGATTCAATGGCATATAGAAATTGACACAGCAATAGTGTGCAACATCATAAAGCAATATACTACTTATACTAAAATAAAAATCAACTAAGGAATCTTTGGCAGTAGAATATTAATTCACAATTCAAACAATAATGCACTAGAATGAAAATTATTTATAAACAAAACCAAAAATTTGTTACAAATCTGTAGTCCTCAAATGGATTCAACTCTTTAAAAAAATCGCTTACAATAGTGCATAGCGGCTTTCTTCTCATAGTTAAATACTATGTCTCCCTACAATAAAACCCCCTCCCCTATACATTACAATAGTGAAAATTCCAAAAAAATAATCGCAGAGAAGACACCACTATTGTCCCCCCATCAAGCTCAGGGGACGTGCTCTTTTTAGAATGCAAGGACAGATCCAAAATATTCCACCGCAATCTTCTATTATTTTATTTGAAGACATCAAGTGGAGGTTTCTTTGTGATCTAGGTGCATTGGTCAGTTTTCCATTCGGTATTGGAAGTTGACCCTCATTGGTGCAACAAGATTTTTCTCTGGTGAGTTCAACTCATCAACTTTGGGTCATGTTCAGATTGATTGAAGCTTCAATCCTCTTTTTTATTTGATCGACCGCAACAACAGGTTACCAGTCTAGATCCATCTTAATTTCGGATCTATCCAGCGTCGAGAGGGATAAAATCTCTCAAGGTTCAAATGTATTTTTTGAGTGCAAATTTTTTTGAAAGATTTGCACCTTAAGAGATTTGATCTCTCTCAGTGCTTGATAGATCTGGAGTTAAGATGGATCTAGGTTGGTTTCGGTCATGTGCGGCCAAGGAAAATCTATCGATAATATGAGGAACATGTGATTAATTTTATCAATAATATGTAAATACATCTAATATTAATATGACTATTTTAAATATGCTAAATATGTATGAGATTTATTGAGTCATTTTAATTTTAAAATTGTTTATTTACCTTTGTTTTTTGATATGATAAATATTGTAAAATAACTTTAATGTTGAAAATGATGAAATGAAAATTTTGAATGCAAAGTGGCAATGTAATAATATTGAAGGATAGAAACTATGAATAATAAGAATGTAGCCAATTACAAATAGTCTTCATTGTGATCAATCTCAAACTATTTTCTTCTACTATTCTTATTTTCACCCTTGTTAGTTTTGTCATCCTTTCATATTTATTATATGAAAAGGACAGTTGGAATCGTAAACCATTTAAATATTTAGCTCGAGCTATTGTAGTAAACATCATACCTTGTCTCTCTTGCTCTCCAATATTAATATATTTAATTACTATAACACAAAATTCAATGTACATTGTCAATAATTTTTTGTGCTGACGCAAACTTAGAGCTTGCCATACCCAGGATCATCAAACACTCATACATGTACAAGCATGTGCCTCAACTTTTTCCTCAAGGCATGGCAATTTCACCCTGATTATCATTTATATGAAAGCTTCTTTGAACAAACAACAATGGTTATGAAACCATTACACACCATCCCAAATTTACATCATAATTATCATTCCAATTCACATACGTTCATCACAACCATTCCATAGATATAAAATTATCAAACAACTCTCTATTCAAATCATTATTCCATAATCCATATTCCATACCTCTTCTCATTCTTTAACAATCACTTTTTAATGGGACTTAAACCCAAGTTTCAAGAGCTTGCCTTTCACAAATTCTGAACATTCAGGTTCCTTCATGCCTAATCATGATATGAAATCATACATTCAGCCTCTTCATACACTATCACAATTTCATTCATATATCATCCCAAATCTCAAAACCTCGCATTTCCAATTCGTATTTACATACTTCCACTCACATATGCGCTTCAAACTCAAACTCAAATCTTGTATATGCGCCTTCAATATCAGATTCAAAGACCAATCAAACAAGTGCGCCCATATTTACATTCAACTCAGAAAAAATTCGGATTCCAACATAAAACTCTGACTAAATAATGCCATAACGAATATTTATTAGATCTGCACTTTATAACATATCCCAACAGCGCAAGGAATCAATAATAAATCTGGATATGCTAACAAAAGTGATTACCTCAACAACGCCTCTGCAATTCACCAATCGACTCTACCTGCTCACAAGTCGAGGTTTAACCATTTCTTCATGATCTCCGCCTTTGATTTCTTTAAATGTTTGGACAGTGATATGCACGAGGCTTCTGCCAGCAATTTTATTCCTCTGCAAAACTCTGTCTTCAATCCCTTCTCACTGCTCGGAATTCTGGAATGAATTCTCAATTGTGTTTCTAATTTCTTGGACGCTCCATGCAATCTTACATTCATCTTCAGAATAGTAAATCAAAACCTGCGTTTTAATTTATCATGACTCAACAGAAATGGTTATTCAATCTTAAACGCTAATCAACCATTTAGACCCACGTTTTTCTTTTCCCCTTACCAATTCGAATTCTATTCGATTATACCATGCTTCTTTTTGCAGAATCATCTCTGTTATGAATCTACACTCTACAGCATCGATTCCATTCTTTTTCTCATTCGATTCAATTCATATGACAAATCTACTCCAACAACAATTCTTTTAACAGAGATTTTGTATTATGAATAAATGGGAAAAAAAGAAAATTCTCGTATAATGGTCTTTGACCAACAATCGATTCACGTTATTAATGCTCTTCATTTCTTGGTCACTGACATAAAGAAGATGCGTTCAATCTCCACTATCCCACTCTGAATTGGAAACGATCCTTAACATATCGACTTACCATTTCATTAACGCTTTCATATGTTCCACTCAAATTAATGAACATCATTGCGCGAGTGATGTACAAGATTTCAATTTCGTAGACTAGAAACATTCCAAACAAAATTCTCAATCACATAAAGAACGCTCTCCTTTCAAACAAGGAAATCGACTTTTCCAAACTCAAATACGGAGTCACACATTCGCCACACTGTTCAAACTATGTTAATGATAATTGAAACATATCAATTTTCAATTGAATTCTAACAGAATTTCAACATAACTCTGCGCACTTCTATATTCAGTTATTCATATTAATCAATCGATCTCTAACAAAATTCTTTTCTTAGAATGGCACCCTTTGCAAACAAAGATTTTAATACCGTTTACCCTTGATGAATTGCATAACAGTTTTCACATAAACAAGTGCGATTTCAAGCCCATCGATCATTATTTTAACAATGTTATGAAACAAATATACAATTTCTCAATCACCAATGTATATAAACTGAAACAAAACAATGACTTACAACTTTTTACTGGCCAGATGTTTCAATGCCATGGCCCTTTACAATTTCTGAAGGCTTACAGCCTTGCTGCTGAAACCATACTCTCAATCTCAATCTCAATGTTTTTTCTCACAAAAAGCCCTCCTATTTATACAATTTTTAAAAAATCATTACATTAAATGCTCAATCCCTTAAAATCCTCAACAAACCCCTAAATCTCTCAACATCCCTAAAGGATAGGTTTTTATCCCTAAAATCCTTCAATTTATTAAATTTCCTCATATCATTTTATTAATAAAAAGATATTTACATAAATCCTCACCTTCTCCTATTTAATTCAAATTAATTAATAAAATATTAAAAATCATCACACCCCATATTTACAAATTAATATTATCACACCCCATATTTACAAATGGAGAAAAAGGTCTTGATGCTCATGCATCAGACTCCCCACGTAAGAAAATTCATGACCACCTGGTCATAAGTCTGGATATCTCCTCCTGGATCCCAAATTTTATTTTGTAATCTTTCCATGCTTGTTGATTGCTTCACTGCTGTTGTCTTCCAGGTTTCCATATTTTGTGTTGTAGTGCTCCACCTGCTCTGCTCTTGCAATCCTTCACTGTCACTCTCTTGTTGTCGTTCCTTTTCTTTCTTACGGCTGTCTTTCTCTGGGATGTTTTTACCATTAACCTCCTTATCAAATCAATTTCTCTGTCCAGTATGTCCTCTGTCTGCTGATTGCTTCCATCCTTTGATTGCTCCTTTTCTGCTGCTGCTACTATAAATGTTGCCTCACATGTTGCTCTAGCTGTCACTATGAATGTTGCGGCCTCCCAATCTTCCTTTCCCTCTGCAACATTCCTTTGCTTGTCACCTGCAATTTTATCTGCAATTTCTTCTTGATTATCATTTATGACAACTGCTTTGTCATCCTTCTTCAGCAATCTATCCTTAACATCCTTCAGTAGATGTTCTTCCTCTTCTTCTTTCATTTGGCTATCCACCTGTGCCAAATATGTTCTAGCGTCTGCAACAACATCTTCAATCATAAGACAATCATTATAATAATAAAAATAAGGCCTCTGTACCTCTTTTCCCTTTAGCAACACTTCAGTATGTTGCGTTGATTTCTCTTCTTCTGTCAGCATATCAGTACGCTGATCCAAACTCAAAGAACTCTTGAGACTGTCAGCTAGTCTCCACTTCTCATCAGCTATTTCAATGATGTCTTCCAACATTTGTCCACTGTAGTGAACTGATTCTTTCCCAGCCTCTGCTTCAAAACTTTCATCTTCTGGAAGGTACTCTTTCACATCTTTGTCAGCTTTAAAAGACTGTCTATCTTCTTCCAAACCTGCAATCACACACAAATCATCAGTTTTAAAATCAAAACACCATACGGTCTTGTTTGATGTTTCAGTTATCAAGTCTTTGGGCTGCTTTGAATCATTCATATGATTCAACTCCTCCAGCTCTTCATCACTTTCAAAAAGTAATGGTCCACTCTCTGGGTAACATATCGAAACTTCAACATCTTTTTCAGCATCTTCATTTTGCTGTAGCTCAACTCTTTCGAGCTTCTCTATCCTCTGTCTGGCATCTGTAACCTGTTCAAGTTCCCTTAGTTCCTTTATCAACTGCAAATTCACCTGATGATTCCACTTCTCTTGTAGTCTCTTCCATCTCAACTTCTTTCTCATGACATAACCATGCTTCTGGTTTTCCTCATTTCTTTGCAACATCTCCATTAACACCTCAAGCTGAATTGCTATTTCAGCCTTCTCCCTTTCATATTCCTCTTTGCTTAACTGTCTCTGTATGCCGACTGCCTTGGCATCCTTTCCCTTTTGTCTTCTGCTGTGGTTTATTTCAGAACCTCTGTGACGACTGTCACTATTCATCATCATTTCCATCTCTATGAGTCCCTCACTCACTTTTCTATGAGTTACACTAAAGCCTCTTCAGCAGCAAGTCCTGTCCTGCCGCCACTTACCTCACCAAGATCTCCTCACTCAGTCTTTTGGCAAGCAATTGGTTCTATCTCTGGAACCTCCTTTGAGCACTTCTCTTTGCTCTTCCTGGCTTCAACTCATCTGCCTGTTCACAACTGTCTTCCTTATCCAATCTCTATTGGATTTCCTCAAGGTTCTGCCACCTCTATGTTTTCATTTAGAAACTTTCACTAGCTTCCTTCATCTGTTAGCAATTTCCTTTTGGGAGTTGCAATAATACTGCAAAGACTACAATATTCAAATCTTCAAAAAAAAACATATCATCTTACCTCCAAGATCTCGGCTGATCTTGTCCTTCCATTCTCCTGCACTTCAATCTCATCATTCTTGCAGTTCTGTCCAGCAAATCTTTATGCTTCCTCTGCAAAATTTCACTGTCAATCAGATTTTAAAATCTGATTCTCTCTTCCAACCTTCTGGCTTGATCTGGCAAACTTTAGCTGTCAGCAACAATTCCTTCTTTGCTGAGTTTCTTCTTTGCTGCAACCATCAATCCTCAATCTGTTTCTTGTCAGTAAAACCCAAATCAAAATTAACCAAACACAATACCTGCATGATCTTTCATTCCTTCAGCTGTACTCTGGTTGCTTGACTTTCAATTAGAATCTGATCTTCTTTACCTGCATTCTGTTCACTTGCAATTGTATATGCTGCATATCAGATTTAAAATCTGATCTTCATCATTCATCACACATTCAGAAATACATTTCAATTCAACAAACCTTCTGTCTTCAAATAAACATTCTTCATTTCAACAGAGCCAAGCTCTGATACCAAAAATGACGCAAACTTAGAGCTTGCCATACCCAGGATCATCAAACACTCATACATGTACAAGCATGCGCCTCAACTTTTTCCTCAAGGCATGGCAATTTCACCCTGATTATCATTTATATGAAAGCTTCTTTGAACAAACAACAATGGTTATGAAACCATTACACACCATCCCAAATTTACATCATAATTATCATTCCAATTCACATACTTTCATCACAACCATTCCATAGATATCAAATTATCAATCAACTCTCTATTCAAATCATTATTCCATAATCCATATTCCATACCTCTTCTCATTCTTTAACAATCACTTTTTAATGGGACTTAAACCCAAGTTTCAAGAGCTTGCCTTTCACAAATTCTGAACATTCAGGTTCCTTCATGCCTAATCATGATATGAAATCATACATTCAGCCCTCTCATACACTATCACAATTTCATTCATATATCATCCCAAATCTCAAAACCCGCATTTCCAATTCAGATTTACATACTTCCACACCACATATGCGCCTTCAAACTCAAACTCAAATCTTGTATATGCGCCTTCAATATCAGATTCAAAGACCAATCAAACAAGTGCGCCCATATTTACATTCAACTCAGAACAAATTCGGATTCCAACATAAAACTCTGACTAAATAATGCCATAGCGAATATTTATTAGATCTGAACTTTATAACATATCCCAACAGCGCAAGGAATCAATAATAAATCTGGATATGCTAACAAAAGTGATTACCTCAACAACGCCTCTGCAATTCACCAATCGACTCTACCTGCTCACAAGTCGAGGTTTAACCATTTCTTCATGATCTCCGCCTTTGATTTCTTTAAATGTTTGGACAGTGATATGCACGAGGCTTCTGCTAGCAATTTTATTCCTCTGCAAAACTCTGTCTTCAATCCCTTCTCACTGCTCGGAATTCTGGAATGAATTCTCAATTGTGTTTCTAATTTCTTGGACGCTCCATGCAATCTTACATTCATCTTCAGAATAGTAAATCAAAACCTGCGTTTTAATTTATCATGACTCAACAGAAATGGTTATTCAATCTTAAACGCTAATCAACCATTTAGACCCACGTTTTTCTTTTCCCCTTACCAATTCGAATTCTATTCGATTATACCATGCTTCTTTTTGCAGAATCATCTCTGTTATGAATCGATTCTACAGGCATCGATTCCATTAAAGTTCTCATTCGATTCAATTCATATGACAAATCTACTCCAACAACAATTCTTTTAACAGAGATTTGTATTAATAATAAATGGGAAAAAAAACCAAATTCTGTATAATGGTCTCACACCAACAACTGATTCAATGTGCTATGATACGCCCTTCATTTCTTTTCACTGATTACAAAGAAGATGCGCTCAATATCCATTATCCCACTGGAATTGGAATCGATCCTTAACATATCGACTTACCATTTCATTAACGCTTCATATGTTCCACTCAAATTAATGAACATCATTGCTTTTAGTGATAGTGCATTTCAATTTCAGAGACGGTAAAAACATTCCAAACAAAATTCTCGGCAATCACATACAGTAACGCCCTCTTTCAAACAGTGAAATCGACTTTTCCAAACTCAAATGCTGGAGTCACACATTCGCCACACTGTTCAAACTATGTTAATGATAATTGAAACATATCAATTTTCAATTGAATTCTAACAGAATTTCAACATAACTCTGCGCACTTCTATATTCAGTTCTTCATATTAACCAATCGATCTCTAACAAAATTCTTTTCTTAGAATGGCGCCCTTTGCAAACAGAGATTTTAATATCGTTTACCCTTGATGAATTGCATAACAGTTTTCACATAAACAAGTGCGATTTCAAGCCCATCGATCATTATTTTAACAATGTTATGAACAAATATACAATTTCTCAATCACTCAATATATATATACTGAAACAAAACAATGACTTACAACTTTTTACTGGCCAGATGTTTCAATGCCATGGCCCTTTACAATTTCTGAAGGCTTACAGCCTTGCTGCTCAAACCATACTCTCAATCTCAATGTTTTTTCTCTCAAAACCCCTTTCCTATTTATACAATTTTAAAAATCACTTAATTAAATGCTCAATCCCTTAAAATCCTCAACAAACCCCTAAATTTCTCAACATCCCTAAAGGATAGGTTTTTATCCCTAAAATCCTTCAATTTATTAAATTTCTTCATATCCTTTTATTAATAAAAAGATATTTACATAAATCCTCACCTTCTCCTATTTAATTCAAATTAATTAATAAAATATTAAAAATCATCACACCCCATATTTACAAATTAATATTATCACACCCCATATTTACAAATGGAGAAAAAGGTCTTGATGCTCCTGCATCATGTGCTTACACTGAAATCAATGCACACTATTAATCCAATGACTTTAAAAATATTGTACCATCATAAATCCAATTACATCAAATCAGAAATCAACATATACGCTGAAATCAATGCATCTAATACAAGAAATCAAATAATATTAGAAAACAACATCTACACTGAAATCAATGCATCTAATGCAAGTAATCAAATAAGATTATAAATCAACATCTACACTCATATCAATGCATCTAGTGCAAGTAGGCAAATAGGATTAAAAACAAACATCTACACTCAAATCAATGCATCTAGTGCAAGCAATTAAATAGGTTTAGAAATTACCATCTACATTAAAATACGTGCACTTAGTGTAAGAAATCAAATAGGATTATAAATAATCTACATTCAAATCAATGCATCTAGTGCAAACAATCAAATGTAATTAGAAATCAACATATACATTGAAATTAATGCATCTAGTGCAAGAAATCAAATAAGACTAGTAATCACCATCTACACTGAAATCAATGCATTTAGTGCAAGCAATCAAATAAGATTAGAAATAATTTACATTGAAATCAATTCATCTAGTGCAAGAAATCAAATATAATCATAAATCAACATCTACATTAAAATTAATGCATCTAATGAAAGCAATCAAATAGAATTAGAAATCATCTACATTGAAATCAGTGCATCTAGTGAAAGTAATCAAATATCAATAGAAATCAACATCTACACTAAAATCAATGCATCTAGTGCAAGAAATTAAATAGGATTAGAAATCACCATCTACACCGAAATAAATGCATCTACTTCAAGAAATTTTCTTCCCTCCCTCTCCCCTCCATCTATATTTATATTTCCCTCCATCTCTCCTTCTTTGTCTCTTTATCTCACCCCGCCAAAAACACACATTCTCTCACTCCATATCTATCAATTTCGGTGTCCCTCCCTCCTCGTCTCCATCTATCTCTTCTTTCTCTTCACTTTCTCCTCTATCACTACCTCCTACTCTCTCTATCTCTCTCTCTTCCCCTTCCCTCCCTCTCCCCCGCTTCTATCTCTCTTCCCTCCTGCTATCCTTTCTCCCTCTCTCTCCATCTTCCTTATCACTATCTCTCCATCTCTCTCCACCTTTCACTCTATATGTATTTATTCTTACCTCCCTCTCTCTCCCCCTCCATCTCCATCTCTCTTTTCCTACCTGTCTCCCTTTCTCTGCCACCTCCCTCTCTCTCTCTCTCTCTCTCCACCTTCCAAATTTTTTACTATATGCCTCTCTCTCTCCTTCTCTCCCCCCTTATCTCCATCTCTCATTTTTTGTCTCTTTATCTCACCCCAAAACATATGCACTCTCTCTTCATCTATCCCTTATCACTCCCCCTCTCTCTCCACTACTCACTCTCTATGTCTTTATTCTTCCCTCCCTCTCTCCCCATCCAACTCCATCTCTCTATCCCTCTCTCTCTCCTCCTATCTCCTCCTCTCTTTAAAATCCCCTCTCTTTTCCTTCCTCTTTCTCCATTTCTCTCCTACCTCCCTTTCTCTTCCCCATCTCTCTCTCTCTCTCCCCCCTACAATCCTCTCTCTTCCACCATCACTCTCTTCCTCTCTCTCAACTCCTCTCTCTCATCCTTCCTCCTTTCCCTTTCTCTCTCGCTTCCTTCTATTTCGCCTCCCTACCCCCCCAACTCTGTCTCTCGCTCTCTCTGCCCCCCAACCCTCTCTCTTCCCCCATCACTCTATCTCGCTCTCCAAATATGTTACTATATCCCTCCCTTTCTCCTTCTCTATCCTTCTCTCCCTTCTTGTCTCCATCACTCATTCTATGTCTCTTTATCTCACCCCTAAACATACACACTCTCTCTCCATCTCTTCCTTTCCACTCCCTCTCTCTCCACCTCTCACTCTCTATGCATTTCTTCTTCCCTCCCTCTCTTCGCCTCCAACCCCATCTCTTTATCCCTCCCTCTCTCCTCCTCCACTCATCCTTCCTCTCTCTCCCTTCCCCCTTCTCTCTCTCTCTCTCTCTCTCTCTCTCTCTTTCTCTTTCTACCCTCCAATCCTCTCTCCTTCTCTCTCTCCCATCTCCATCTTTATGTCTCCCTCTCCCTCTCTTAACCTTCTCAAACTCTCTCACTTTTCTCCGTCTCTCTCTTTTCATTCCTCCTTTCCCCTCTCCTCCAGTTTATCTCCATCTCTCCCTTGTCACTCCCCTTATTTCTCCACCTCTATCATATGTCGTTGTCTTCCCTCCCATACATATCTAGAGTTTATATATATATATATATATATATATATATATATATAACAAATTCAATATTGTATTAATCAAAATTTATTAAATTTAATAATATTAATATTACAACATATTAATATGAATATTAGATTTAATAATAATAATAATAATATTTTAATATAAATGTTAGGGTTAATAATGTTTATTTTGGCATGGTATTTGGTCGATAGACTTCATATATAATTAGATGTTGATTTCTAATCCTATTTGATATGTTTTTATTTATTTACCTTACCTCTTTATACCTCCTTTATATTTATTTATTTACCATACCTCTTTTATAAATATGGTATTTGTCCTATGCTATTCATAATAATTTGTCCCATGGTATTTGTCCCATAGGCTTCACTTAAATAAAACCTCTTTTTGAGTATTTGTAAAAATAAAGAGGTTTATGGAGTAAATATAAAAAAGAGGTTTTATTTATTTATCATACCTCTAGTTTATTTATATTTTTATTTATTTACTATATTTGTAAGTATACAAATAGGTTTTATTTATTTATCATAGTTTATTTATATTTTTATCTATTTAACATATTTTTTTTAGAGTGTTTGTAAACCTTTTCATATTTTAAATTTATATCATTTAAATTTATTATTAATAAATTTTTAATTGTTCATTTATATGATTATGTAAATTATTATTTAAATCCACATTATTAGTTTTTTTTACTTCAAACAAACACTTTTTTTTTTATTATAAAAAAACTGTGAATAAACAGTACATGAGTTGTAGAATACATTGTCTCCTACATAAAATCGTAACTCTAATTTGTTTCTGCTGCCACGAAACACCTGCAACCAAACAAGAAAGACGCATGTGGAATAGAATTAGAAATTATTTTTTGACTTTGTTAATGGAATGATGATCTAGGCACATATCTAGAGTTGTGCAAATGTGAGATGGTGTGATAGTGAGATTCATAAATCGTGAGGTGGGTAACAAATTAAAAAACATGTGTGGTGGGCATTATGGGCATGGCAGACTTAATCGTGTAAGTTTGTTGGTCATGTGGCGGTGACAAATTAAAAAACATGTGTGGTGGGCATTATGGGCATGGCAGACTTAATCGTGTAAGTTTGTTGGTCATGTGGCGGTGACAAATTAAAAAACATGTGTGGTGGGCATTATGGGCATGGCAGACTTAATCGTGTAAGTTTGTTGGTCATGTATGCGATAAAATTAAAAAACATGTGTGGTGGGTATTATGGGGTATGCAATGATTCTTAATCGTAAGTCATATGGTCATGGCTGGTGACAAATTAAAAAACATGTGTGGTGGGCATTATGGGCATGGCAGACTTAATCGTGTAAGTTTGTTGGTCATGTGGCAGTGACAAATTAAAAAACATGTGTGATGGGCATTATGGGCATTATGGACATGGCAGACTTAATCGTGTAAGTTTGTTGGTCATGTGGCAGTGACAAATTAAAAAACATGTGTGGTTGGCATTATGGGCATGGCAGACTTAATCGTGTAAGTTTGTTGGTCATGTGGCGGTGACAAATTAAAAAACATGTGTGGTGGGCATTATGGGCATGGCAGACTTAATCGTGTAAGTTTGTTGGCCATGTGGCGGTGACAAATTAAAAAACATGTGTGGTGGGCATTATGGGCATGGCAGAGTTAATCGTGTAAGTTTGTTGGTCATGTGGCAGTGACAAATTAAAAAACACGTGTGATGGGCATTATGGACATGGCAGACTTAATCGTGTAAGTTTGTTGGTCTTCTTCTTCTTCTTTATTGGCTTACTTTGCAGCTTGCGCATGAAACTTGAGTAGTTACTAATGCACCTGAAATGTACTTAAGTTAGGCTTCTTCGTGCATAAAGGAATGGCACCCAATCCTCAACAAACTGCTTAAAATCCTCAAAGGAAATGGTTTCCAGTTATTATTTTTGGATTGACACTTTATTAAGTCTCTCATATTTTGATTAATGATTAAATCTAACGTTGAATAAGGTATGCTCATGATTTGAGTTAACCATTAATAAATGGTTTACAGTTATTATTTTTGGATTGACACTTTATAAACTCTGTCATATTTTGATTAATGATTAAATCTAAAGTTGAATAAGGTATCCTCATGATTTGAGTTAACCATTAATATATGTATTTATCATGCCCTCTTTCTCAGTGATATATACAATGGAATTCAAATATGATAATTCTCATTAATGCACATATAGCATGATTTTTTGTTTTGTATTGCATATGGTCATATATATGTTGGATTTAGAATTGATGTGATACGTGGATGTTGGGGGAATTGCTTTTAATAAAGGAGGGAGTGGAGGAGCCCCACGTGAGTGGGACCCTCTCTCCACTAACCTCAAAACTTTTATAATAACCCAACTTCCAAAATATCCTATGTGACATTTTGTGTATACATTATTTACAATTCATAAAAGATCAAATAGTAAAACTAACTTATTATAATATGAAATTATTATAATTAAACTATTTACAAAATTAATGTAATTAATAATTATCCATTCTTTTTGTTGCAGGTATGTGCTAAGTGAAGAGTTTAAGAATGAGCAAAACCCAATGTGCGTTGTGAGGTGATATGGAAATTGAAGGTGTCACGTTGTAATCATCAAGAGGGTGTTATTATGAATGTGAAAGATAGCAAAGAGATGTCAAAAATCCAGTAAGGAACATAATGGTCATAACGAAGCATATGCAAAAAGATGAAAATCCAAGCAATAGCAATCAAATGAATCATCAGTCACTAGCATGCCAAGAAAAAGAGGAGTTTTCCAACATGTAAGGAGGGTCCCCATGATTTTGTTGAAAAATTTATGGGGGGATTGTGGCCACAATAGAACTTCCTGACTAACATCATACCACAAAAGCTTGGATCCTTGGAACAAAATTTTGATTTACAAAACAAATTCATAAGATTCACAAATTAAAAAATCATTAGATATACTTTTAATTATGGAAAAATCAATTAGGAACCCCTAGAAGTATTGGAATGTGAACGTTGGAATGAAAAACAATCAATCAAAAACACAACCATTTCCATAGTTCTTTAAAAAGTATTGTTTTGTTTTCTTGGACTTATGCCAAACCAAAAACATACAACACCCAATTTATTCAAAACGTCATTCCTTTATGCTAAAACTATGCAATTGCAGTCAAATTCCACTATGGAAATCTCTAATGGTTGAGATTATGATTGCATTAGATTATTCTTTTTTAGAGGACCAAAATCGACCTATATATCACCCTAATTTGTTAAGCGAAAGTTAAATTATGAATTAATTTATTTATTAAAGTGAAATGGAATGGGTAAGCCTAACCACATGTGGAGTTAGCCTTAACCCCAAGCGAACTCACACAAAAGCTATAAATAGAGGTGATATCAAGCTCATTCTTACACTTTCTCAAGCGATCTTAGATGTGCATCAATTGTTTTGGTTCATTTATTTTTGTCTTTGCTAGCACAAGTTCGACAAAAGAAGCTCGCGCAAGGTTCGGGATCGCAGGTGAGAGGCTCGCTCTAAACTAAGGCTTATGAGCCATATCCACTGGCACATAACTACAGATTTCGGGCTAAAGCTACGGGCACAACTTTTCAAGGGAGCAGCGAAGTGTTCCTAGTCGCGGGCAAATAGTTTTAAGGTCGTGACCAGGGCCTTAGGGCCAAATCGGGATGATCTGGGCCATAGTCGCGGGTAAGGTGTGTTATACCTATAGCCAGGGACCCATAGCAGCAGGCACAGAGAGCCATGGGCGTGGTTAGGGTCCCGAAAGTATTTTTATGTTGTGCATTCCCTTAATCGTGAGAACAGAGTACCCTGGTAGCGGCCAGAGAAGATACAACCGCAGGCACAAAATTTTGAGGTCGCAACTAAGGGTTTCTAGGAAGATATAAGCTTGATCCCAACCACCAGTGCTTGCGCGAATTTTTGTAGCCATCTTTGACAATATCCTAGATTCATATCTAGGATTGGACATTTGTTTTCAACGAATTCTAGTGATCAGTGGTATCTGGGGTTTCGTGTCGTTATAGATCTGCTCTATATATTTCCACTACAAGTTGTATCTATATTTCTCACTCAGTTTTAGCAGTATTCATCAATATGGTACAACCATTTTCATTACATTTTAGTTCTCATATTCAGGCTCCTTCAACATAAGTATTCTTATGGTTCTATTGTGCATATGCTATTTGTTTTCTACATCGTGAAGATATGGATCTATGGATCATTGTACTCTTGTTTTCTTAATCATTTTATGATGATCTAAGAGGAATAATTTGCAAGGTTTTCCCCATAGTGGGTTATTCCTTGGTCCCGAACCAATCCTGGTGTCTCTATGTGGGTTTTTGTACGTTCCGGTGCTTAGATGATGACGATGGTGTTGTCCTTCTATATAGTTGCATATGATTATGGTTAATAATGTAGATCTGAATAATGATATAATGATATTAGGTGAAATTATTATGTTACTGGAGAAATGTAACTATCAAAGCAAAGAACAATGTAGCTCTATGAAAAATTAGCACGGTATTAGAGCTAAGTTAAAGGAAATCCATGAAGATCACCCCCATAGAGGCACTTTTA
Source organism: Pinus albicaulis (assembly GCA_034641835.2). Lineage (NCBI taxonomy): Eukaryota > Viridiplantae > Streptophyta > Pinopsida > Pinales > Pinaceae > Pinus > Pinus albicaulis. The sequence continues at coordinate 810,060,615 of CM076580.1, read as the reverse complement.
TGGAATCAAGCAAAAGATAATTAATCTAGGTGGATATTGGTGACCAGCAGCCTATTCCCCTTGGACCCCCACCATTGTTTCTTTCAATTTTTCAGTTTCAGCACATTTTACTATTTTTAGCAGTTTTTCGGGTCCTGAACTTCTGGAGCCTTTTTGAGACCCTAAATGACGTTTTTTTGGAAAACCTGGAGCAACATGGAAGTTCTTTAGATGTTTCTCACTCAAAAGTTGTATTCATCGGACAGATATTTCTAACGAGGTATTGAGGGCGTCAAACAGAGATCATATTCCAAAGTTACGTCACCGGGAAGTTGATGTACCAATTTACCCAAATGGGGCTTATAGTTTTGCCACTTCATCCTCCTAGGGTTAGGTTTTTGGATGTTTAGGGTTTTCCATTATTTCTAAATAATCAATAGGCCCTCGAGCCTCATTGTAACATAGTTCAGAGGCCTGTAGCCACCACATCTCTTCTCAGAGATAAGCTACTATCGCCCTAACTATTTTATTTCCATTATGTCTCTAAGCATATTTCAATCATTTGATTTTAATGAAATGAAGTTTTATTTCCATTGCATCTTTGAATTTGTGGTTATATGTGTATTCTTTTCATTCCTTCATAAATTTAGATAATTGGTTTCAGATTGGTCTTCTCTTTCTCTTTTTTTATTTTCATGTCCCCAATGAGGTTAGGGTATAAGGAGTTAGGGCTTGATCTGGTTGAACCCTTGCAAGATCAGCCTCACAAACCCCGATGACCTCCCATGGTGGAAGAAAAGAAAGATGAGGAAACAGGAGATCCTATAAAATTATTTCTCGAGGAGGCCCTCGAGAAACAAGGGAGTGCAATGATGGATAACTTTTCCCAAATCCTTCAACGAATTCCCAATGGAGGTGCATATGCATCTAGTAGCCACTCTGGAGGTGCCACTCCTTTCAAGGTATAGGTCAACTTCGACATTCCTTTATTTGAATGTTAGATAGATGTAGACATCGTAGATAGATGGTTGAATTTTCTAGAATGGTACTTCTCGGTCCATGACTTCTCTGACCGAGAAAATATTACTTTTGCACTCCTCAAAGCTGCCACCCATGTCAAAGACTTATGGGAAACCCACTGTGAGAAAAAAGGACAAGAGGGAACCCTCTCTGTTCTTGGCCGCACCCACTTGGAATTCGTTCTGAGATGAAATAAAGGAACAATATTACCCTGTGGGGAGCTATGAGGACAAGTACATCCAATGGACCATGTTGCGGCAACAAAGTAATCAAGATGTGCATGAACTAACGAATTTGTTCCATACCCTGCACAAAAATTTAGGTATTAAAGATTTAGAGAGACATTTGGTGCTCAAGTACTGTAGCTTTTTTCACAGATACATTTAGGAGGAAATGTATATCCTCAACATTACCTCCTTGGCATGACAAATCGTTATGCCGCCAAGATCAAGAAAAAATTTAAGCAGAAGAAGTGAGACTTTGGATCCATGAATCCGAAGCCAGGGAAAGGCGCACTTGAACCACAGAACAAGGGGAAAAGCCAAAACAGGGCGAAAAATAATAAAACCACAAATCCAAAGAAGGACACATGGAAGTGGTGTGAATTTCATAACAACCCCACTTACAACACAAATGAGTGTTAGGCCAAACAGTCGCTGGTGGTCGAACTGAAGGCACCCGAATCAAATGCATATTCTGATCCTAGGTTAGGACCAGACAAGGGCAATGAAAAAGGGAAGAAAATCATTGATGCAGAACTAAATGCCACCATTTCCACCACCAAGCTCCAGAGGGAGGAGCCTGAGGATCTAGAAGAGTGGGAGTGCCTCTTCCATTTGCAGATGTGGGTGAAGAGTTCTCCACTACAATTCCTTGTCAATAATAGAGCCAAAAGAACCTCATTTCAGTAGAGTTCGTGAAGTGGCTCAGCCTATCGAACACAACACACCCGCAATCATATACCATTGGGTGCCTTCACCAAGGAAGAGATCTCCCCGTCCAGAAATAGTGTCGCCTTTCGTACAACATCAAGCCATTTATGGATGAGGTATTGCGTGTTGTTTCTCCTCTTAATGTATCTGATGTATTATTGGGCCAACCATACTTGTAGAAGTGACATGTTTTGTATGATTCTAGGCCTCGTTGTTGTTGTTATTACTTTGGGAAATAAATTGTACAGGATACCGAAGACACTACCGCCTCCTGCCATCTCTTTGATTACTGCAAAAAAACGAAATAAGATTATTTCTCAAACCAGGAAATTTATTTTCATTATAATTCACCCACAGGGAAAGATGAATATTGTGGTCACAGCCTCAAAACAGGGCTCCCCTACACGACAGCAGCAGATGGACAAAGTCGTGGAGGAATACGAGGAAATTTTCACCTCACCCACATAGGTTCCTCTACACTGTCAGGACAAGCACTCCATTGATCTAAACGTAGGCATGGCACCGCCTGATGTTGCCATACCTCATGCAACCACACAAATAAAATCCACACATGTACCATCCAAGGCTTATAAAGCAACTAAATTTCTTGAACGCATCCAACACGACTGATAGCAGGTCCACGACATCTTGGACTAATCCAATGCTAAGTACAAGAAGTGCCATGATCAACATTGGGTGCCACACAAATTATAGGTGGGTGACAAAGTGTGGCTACATTTTCAAAAGGAGCGCCTCACTGGACCCCACCACAAGCTTCGCCCACTCTGATATGGGCCATACACCATCACAAAGGCAAGTGGCTCACCGAGGACCAAGTTTAGCAGAAGTTTCCTCATCTCATGGAGGAACTCAACGCAATGGGGACCATTTCTTCCTAAGGGAGGAAGAATGATCCAGATGGATATTGGTGGCCACCTATCTTTTCCACTTGGACCCCCACCATTGTTTCTTTCATTTTTTTAGTTTCAGCACAATTTACTATTTTTAGCAGTTTTTCGGGTCCTGAACTTTCAAAGCTGTTTTGAGGCACTAAAATATGTTTTTGGGGAAAATTGGGGGAAACATGGAAGTCTCTTAAATGTTTCTCACTCAAAAATTTTAGTCCTCGGAGAGAGATTTCTAACGAGGTATTGGGCACATCAAACAGAGATCATATGCCAAAGTTATGTCACCGGGAAGTTGATGTACCAATTTACCCAAATGGACCCATAGTTTTAGTGCTTCATCTCCTAGGGTTAGGTTTTTGGATGTTTATGGTTTTCCATTGTTTCTAGATAATAAATAGGCCCTTAAGCCTCATTGTAACATAGTTCAGAGGCATGTAGCCGCCACATAACTTCTTAGAGATAAGCTACTAGTGCCCTAGCTAGTTTATTTCCATTATGTCAGTAAACATATTTCAATCATTTTATTTTAATGAAATGAATTTTTATTTTCACCACATCTTTATATTTATGGTTATATGTGTATTATGTTTCATTCCTGTATATATTCGGATCAAAGGTAGAGACATAAAATAATTCTAGGGTACGAAGAGAACCATAAGTAATTAGTGCACAAGGATGTGAGAGAGAGTGTTTGAAAGAAACCCTAATTTTTGGAAAGAGTCTTGAGATGAGATCTATGTGAAGCACTTGGGATCAATTTAAAGATGACTCGATTGTTGCTAAATTTTTTGATTGAAGGAAACATTGTCTTATGGTCTATGCATGGCTCTTGAATGTTGGTTTAAGAGGGAGAGGATCATCTCCCATTTAAGATAAGTATTCCTTGACTTATGACCTTAATATTGTTTATACTTATGGATCTGAATTTTATGATTATTGTTTCTAGCCATTACTTCCTGCATGTACATTTGAGCTCCTGGATATTTCTAACCTCCTTGATGATATGTGATGAGTGGATCGCTCTTGAGTATCTTTTGAAATGCAAGAAAGATGGGCAGATCTGGAAGAGGTAAAGAGGAACTTGAGCACTACAAGCTGCCTATGCGAAGGTGCACAGGTAATACCACTAGGTATGCATCGTATATTGTATTTCAAATGTAACATTGATGGCTAGGTCTACCCTGTGGTATGTTGAGAATGTATCTTTCTCGAATGGATCATGCATGCACATGAAAGTGATTGGGATTTATGTTTCCTATGATAAAATGGTGCACCTAGTCGTGAATGTTTTGATCATGATGATCTTCCTAATTATGCAAGGTTGATTTTGTTGATCTTGGATATAGTGGAATAGCTTGATGTTTGACTCACATATATTGTTTTGAGATCTTGATCCTGACTCTATTAAATGGTACTCTTGACTCTAGATATTCATAAGATTTGTTGAGTCTCTTGTAGAAGTGTACCTCATTGATATGGTATTGATAATGCTTGTGATAAGCATGATGAAAGCTCATAGAAAGAGAGATTTCACTTTGTTGTTTTATTGAATAACCTAACTTGATCTTATTGATCATGATATGGTGGTATTGGCTACCACAATGATAAAGGTATATCTATGAGATTGATGTTCTAGATCTCTTACCTGTGGTTATGGCATATGGTGAAATGAAATGATCTAACTTGATGTATTGTTATTGGGTTCATAAGACTATGTTGTCACATCAGCCTGCTGCCATGATCTTTCAAGTCTAACCCTCAATGAAATATTGATGACATGATGTTGATGATTATGATATATATATATATATGTGTTTATCATCTAATAGATTTGATGTTTCATGACTCCTGTAAAGACAAGTTGATGACATGAATAAAAATGAAATTACATGTACATGCTCTTCTATGATTTATGAGTATTTGACATTGTTGATCTACAACTAAGGTATGAGCCTCAATCACTCAAAGGAAGGGTCATAGATGCGACTATGACTATTATATTAAATTACTCTGTATTTTGAATCAAGGGATCTCGAACATGTCCTGCCATTGTAAATTGATTTCTTGAATTGCTGGAATTGAACATGAAATCAAATGGTCACTTGGAAGATGTCAGTTTTGCAGATGTAAGATCTGTCAGCATGAAAAGTTTGTATGTTTGAATCTAACTTGTGTTTGAAGGTGACCAAGACATTCATATGAATATTTCATTATGTTTTAGGATTGTGCTACATGTTTTGGTTTATTGATATAGTTGATTTATGTTTGGAAATTTGACATGATGTTTTAGAATGTTGAATGGATGATTGAGACATGTCTTTGGATTTTATATCTCTTTATTTGGACTTGATTTTTTATTATTGAATTTCCTTGATGAAAATGCTATGTGCGCATAGTGACTTTCAGTGTTGTATGTGAGTATTCAGATTATGATTCTTCATTAGCCTCCTAGTTCCTAGCATAATGGTTGTTGTGATTCAGTTTGAAGATGGAACATGCATGAATTAAACTTGATGTATGCCTTAGTATCTAGTAACAAAAATGAACTTTAATGGCATGATTTACCTATTGAGTTGATATTAAATGAAGTCAAGACTTGATATGAGATCTACTTGTCTCTGTTTGAAATAATTGATACTATGATATCAATGTCTTTGATAAAAAATTTTGTCTAGCTTCTAAACTCTGATGAGATGCTTTTTTTGACATAACATTGATTTATGTAAGGCTGAGTATATTGTCTTGGTAAGACATTATGCTTACTGAGAGGGTTGTGTGATGCAAGCTCCCCAAATCAGATGTTTCCATATTTGACAGATATCTGATGAAGTCAAGATAATTATTTCCAAGGTAAGGCCTTCATTTTTGTTATGGATTTTATTATACATACTAATAGTATACCCTTGACAGGTGATAAGCCTCTTATAATCTGAGTGAGAGGGAGATAGAATTTGAATCTCATAATGATGTATCATGGCATGATGAATCTATTTCTATAATTTGGGAAAGAAATTCCATGTTGCAAGACTATTGAAATGTCTTTGTCTAATGTAAATCCATGTCTTTGTCTAATGTAAATCCTTGGACACTATGATTTAAAGTTCAAATGTTGTTGAACATGACATGGCATCTGTTAGTTGATTGAAGCATTGATGTTCTATTTTGAACATCCATCCGTATATGATGCGTATATAACATTATTAAATTCATGATTGAGTTTCTTCATTCAGAATTTCCACCAAACATCTTTTGAAATAACTACATGAAGCGTTATACTTTTAAAGGTTGAGATATTTTATCCCATGATATGTATTTTCATGGATGACCTAATGATGTTTGGGATTATTATTGATGAGCACAGTTAGATGCTTCCTTAATTTGAGATCTTCCATGATATCTTGGATGAGAGGTCCATAGCATGACTGAGGTCGGGTAAAATGTTGCTAGCAAGGCTAGCTTTGAGGAAGGATGTAAAAGCTCCTTAGAGAGTTGTTTGAGCATGATTTGGGTAAGACCTGGATATACTGTGATGATAGAAAATCCCATATACATATAGTTGGTATTGTGATTTCTCCATTCATTGAGACATTGCAGTTGTTCGATACAAGCTTAGGCTTGTGATTAACACCTTCTTGAGAGGGAGGATGATTACAGTATCCATGTGTGTTTGAAACCTCCATGAGAGGTAGGATGATTATGGTATCTTGTTTTCATTGGTATCTTGTTGTAATTTACATGATTATGTATTTTCTAACATAAAATTTGATTTTATGTTCTATATGAACATGAATCAACTGCTATTGTGATAAGTAGATACCATATGTGAGTATGTTGAGAGCAACGTTGATCGAGGACACTGAGCCAACTCTTGCTCCCTTTCTGAGCTCCCACGAGGAGGAATTGAGATAAAGGGCTCCCAGGGTTGAGGGAACTCTAGAAAATATGGCATATTACCTAGTTGTTACCCATAGGGTTAGATATACTTCTCTCCTATCTTCATAAGGTAGGAGAATTCTTATCCCTTGATTAGTCTTTGCATAGCATACCACAGTTGGAATCATACCCACAAGTAGGCCTTGTCAGGAATATCGCTCCTCGTTTGGCCAATGGGTTGAGAGTGTAATTGGGGTGTACAAACCAAGTCAATTATGATGCAGGTGTTCTACCACATGACTATTAAGGGTCATCGATGGGAATATCAGTAGGAAATAGGATGGATTGATATAACCCTATGCAGTTTTAGGTGGATATTGAGCTCCCTGATGTAATTCTAGGGTTGAGATGGGATCCCCTACGTGGATGGATATCCTATTTCTATATATGGGGTTGTAGAGATATATCTCCCACATGATATTTTTGGTCAAGATGTGCTCCCCGATGTGGTTACGGGTTGAGGCATGATCCTTGATGATATGCTCTCGAATGATGATTGATAATGGTATCCCAGGTAGTATCCTACTGTCAGAGAAACTAGAAAGATAGCCTAATGGATGAAGGGTGGTAGCCTAAGCTCCCCTCCAATGACAAATTCTTCTTCTTCTAGATCTAATAATGTTTAGCGTATGAGTAGGAATAATTCAGAGATAAGAAAAAAAAAGCATGAGAAGTACATTGATGATTTGTAATGAGAAAGGTTCATACCATGACAACTACATGAAATATATGATCAGTGATGATATCTAATGATGCATGAAGATAACATAATGGCACATTGATTGATGAACATATATAGGCAGGTGGAATTCTCCCTGGTTGAGAAGGAGTATTAAAATTATGAAATTGCGGTCAAATTACACTCTAGATAGTTTTGATGGTTGAGATTATGATTAAATTAGATTCCTTCTTTCGAGAGGACCAAAATCGATCGATAGATCACCCCAATCAGTTAAGAGAAAGTTAAATTATGAATTTATTTATTTATTAAAGTGAAATGGAATGGGTTGTCCTAACCACATGTGGAGTTAGCCTTAACCCCAAGTGGAATCACACAAAATATATAAATAGAGGCAACCTCAAGCTCATTCTTACACTTTCTCAAGCGGTCTTCGATTTGCATCCATTGTTTTGGCTCATATATTTTTGTCTTGGATCACACAAGTTCAATGGAAGAATCTCACGCAAGGTTTATGATCATAGGTGATAGGCTCGATCTGAACTAGGGCTTCTAAGCCATATATTTTGGCACATAGCTACATATATCAGGCTAAATACATGGGCAAATCTTGTCAAGGGAGAGGCTAAGCTTCCCTAGCCACAAGCAGACAATGTTGAGGTCGCAGTCAGGGCCTTAGGGCCAGATCAAGCCGATCTACACGATATCCATGGGAAGGGTGTGTTATACCTATGACCAGGGTCCCATATTCATAGGCACAGAGAGACATGGTTGCGGCTAGGGTCTAGAAAGAAGTTTTGGGCTGCGCACTCCCTCAGCCGCGGGCATAGAGTGCCCTGGTAGTGGCCAGGGAAGATACAGTCGCAGGCACAACATGTTGAGGTTGGGGCTAAGGGTTTCTGGGTAGATCTAAGATTGATCTAGCCACCAGTGATTGTGCAGATGTTTGTAGTCATCTTTGACAGTGTCATGGATTCATATCTAGGACTGGACAATTTTTTCAGTCAATTTTAGTCATCAGTTGCATCTGGGGCTTTATGTCATTATATATTTGCTTATCTATAGCTATGCATATCTATAGATCTTCTCTATATATTTCTACTGCAAGCTGTATCTATAGTTCTCACTCATTTTCAATAGTATTCATTAGTATGGTACAACTAGTGTCATTGCATTTCAATTCTCACATTTAGGATATTTTAGTAGAAGTATGTTTATGGTTCTATTATGCATATGATAGTTGTTTTCTACATCATGAAGATATGGATCTATAGATCATTGTACTATTGTTTGTTGAATCATTTGATGACGATCTAAGAAGAATAATTTGCAAGGGTATTCCCCATAGTTTGTTTTTCCCTAGTCTCGTACCAATCCTGGTGTCTCTATGTGTGCATGTTTTTCTTCCTTTGTTCCTTTACATTCCACTACTTAAATGATGATGATGGTTTTTTCCTTTCTATATAGTTGCATATTGATGATGGTAAATAATGTAGATTTGAATAATGATATAATGATATGGGGTGAACTTATTATGCTATTGAATAAATGTAACTATCAAGCAAATAAAAATGTATCTCTGTGAAAAATTAACACTTTAAAACCAATTTCTAAGAATTTTTATAAAAATATAAGGAAGATTCCCCTCTCATTAGAAGCTCAAGTTCAAAAGAAGAAATTTTTGTTAAATGCTAGAATTATTTTTCTGGTTTAGACACTCTACCTTAGTATTCAACTTAATTCTTATTCACAAAAATTAAAGGGAGATCCATTTGTGTATCCATTTTAGGAACTTTAACCAATCCTTACAAAAGGATAATTACCCTATTCCATCCATGCATAAAATCCTAAAAACTATCTATGATTTGGAGATTTTTTCTTTACTAGCTGGTTTCTTTGGGTACAATCAAGTATTAGACACTAAAGATGATATGTTAAATATGAATTTATGCACAAAGTGGAGAACCTTTAATATAAGAGGATTTTTTTAATATCGTTAATACAAAACATGGGTGACATTTCAAAGAGCCTTTATTATAGTGTTTAATGGAATAGAAAACAAAGTGTGGTCATATATTTAGATGACATGATGATGTTTTCCATGAATAAATCAGATGTGACATACTACATTTGACCCATGTATTTAATGGATGTCATAAACATGGCATATCCCTAAACCCAAAGAAAATAATATTTGGTGTTCAGAAAGAAAGTTGATATGCCACATAATACGTAAAGAGGGGATAATATCTAGAGTGATTCCAAGCTATTAAACAATTTTCATATCCATATAATAAGAATACCATACGGTCTTTCTTCAATAAATAAATTTTTGTAAGGAGATTCTTTCTTTAATTGGTTGAAATTAGTTTCACTATACCAAATATGGAAGATTAAAATCAACCTTGGTTGGTTGGGGATGCAATGGTCATCCAAGGTGTAGCTCATAATATGCCTAAAAATCCCAATAGTTTGTTTCCAAAATTCAACCCATTTACCCTTAGAAATCCCAAAGGCCATATTAATAAATTTATTTTATCTATTTTATTGATGAAAATAAAACATGAGAAAATCATATATTTACTTTTCCCATACAACTTTGAATACAAGGCGTCAACATGGAATTTTGTCCTATCAGCTAGGTACATCAATAGCCAAAATACCTTCCAAACATTCCTTTTGTAGAATTTTAATGAGTTGACCACAATTGTAACCCTAATGATAGAGTTGATGTCTCAAGAGGGGGATCCTCCTGAGAAGGTGAAGTGCTTTGTGTAAAGTATTATGTTGACATTAAATAGGCTTAAGGAAGGTACTCATCCCTATGTCAACTTATGGAAGGAAATATTTTCTATCACACTACCTACCTCAATGTACATGTGGCTAAAAATATATACTTGGGATGAACTAGAGATGATGGGTTGTAATGGAAATCACTTGAAGAGGGATTAGCACAACAAGGGGTTGAAAGAAAATATAACTCCACCCAAAGCTGAGAAATGAAACAAGGAGTTACCTGACCTTTGGAATCTCTAATGAATGACCAATAGATCTCACCAACAAGGTCATTAAAATTAATATAAGAGAAGAGAAATTTTCATCTAACCTTAGTACTAGTAGAGACTTTCTTAAGAGAGTGAATCCTCCACCCAAATTTACTGAGCATCTACCTTATAATGTCAACATAGAATTGGGTAATGTTTCCTTGGAAAACTTTTATCATTACCACCAATAAAATCACTCTAATAAAAAATTCTCATGATGGAAATTAGACATGAATCTAATGTCCAATATATTCATGAAAAGTGTTTCCCCGAATATAACCCTTCCCACACTCGTGAGAATTTATTTCCCAAACAAGATGATGTCTAAGTCAAAGAGTCAGAAGTTCTCCTCATAGGATTTTTTAGTATAATTAATATTGGGGAAATAGAGCCTAAATACACACCTTTAGGGAGATATCCCCTTAATAAGTAAAGTATCTACTCCCATTGTACCTATCTTGATGATTTCCTAATCCATGGTCACAAAAAATACTCCAAATTCCCTACACAATGACTCCTAGGATACCATGTCCTACCTCTAAGACTTGTCCCCCACCCATGAGTAATAAAAGTGTGTCACCCATAAAATACTTTGTCGTAAAGGAACTTTAGAAAATTAAAGCTAACATCTTAGTCATGGATGTAAATAATGAGCTCCCAACATTGCAACTGGGAAATTAAAGAGCTCATAGAATATCAAATTGATTCCATTGGGAAAAATTTCATGACTAATATGCAACAACTCATTAAAAGAAAAAAGATCCAAACTCCTCCATTATTACTAAATTTTAAATATTCAATCAAAACATCAACAATTCCTTTGTTAATTTGGAGGCCTATAACAATGTTATGACCTATTATGTATGCCTAAAGCTTGTAGTTACTCATATTAAGATCTCTCATAAAATTATACAATTGGATTAATATGAGTTCAAGGTCATAGGAGAATTTAAATAAATCCTTTTTATATTGGCCACATATAAGCATGTTTATAATATCATTGACATTATAATAGTTGATATCTTAGAATCCTATGGAATGTTGTTGATTGGGGATGAGTCAACTAAGCTAGAAGGATATTTTGATTTTAACTAGTCTTATCTCTAGCTCTCGTGGAAAGGAGTACCATACAAGAAAAAATTAATCAAGGATAAATATATGAAGAACTCTATCACCCATATTGAGGCATCCAAAAAACCATCCTCTACAAATTTCCTGACACTGGATGACTACATGATAGACTCCCTCTGAGACTGTGAAGCTCAACCATATTCAATACCTTAACTTCAACATTGCGAACTCACTATTAGACTATGGTTCAAGAGAGGTTAGCTTTGTATCGACAACATGGAAGGTATCCATGTAAACACTAGCAATTTTACACCAACTACTCATCTAGATTTGGAACTCGAGATCTATTGAGAGGGAAGGTACTTCTTGTACCATAGTAGATCCATCAAGAAAAAAAGATTATTCCCACGCAAGCTTTGGTTGTACTATACAAATAATACTATAGAGTATGGATCTCTAATTCAAGGGATCATAAAATGCCTAGATATAGGAGCCCAAGTTCCTAAGTCCTTCAATTATTTAGAGATCATTGTGCATAGAATTTGAAATACCATCTGTTGTAGTCAATTTTCTTTTATTACGAAAAAAATTGGTAAAAAAAAAAAAAAAATTGTATATATATATCTACATGTATATATATATATATATATATATATATATATATATATATATATGAAAAATAATAAAAATTATATATATGAAAAGAGAGAGAAAATGAGACAAATGTAGTCAAGGGCACTCTTTGTATATGCATTTTTTTAAAATTTAAAGTCTTACTGTAAAAATTGGTGCAAGCCCAAAGTTTGGATTGCAAAGATATATAAAGTATATTTTATTTACAAGTGGGCCAGTTTCTGAAGCCTGAAATTGCTTCCTTTTTACTACCTTTTTCCCTCTCATTTATCCTTTTGTCACCATTTTTGTAGCAGTCTCAGAATATTCAAGATTATTTAAGCTTATAAAAGGTATTAACCATCCCTGTTTTAGAATCTATGTTTATTTATGAATTATATGAAACATCTCTACAATTATAGAATCTTGATCATTTTACAGCTAATGTTGAATTCTGCAACAATATCCATGATTATATGGGTTTCAATGCATAAATAGATGTATGAAAGGTATCTCGAGATGAAAAATGTACACCACATGGATGACCACCTATTGGCATGACTTGGTAGGCTAAAAATATCAAGATATCTAAGAGTCCAACCCAAAGTCAAACTCTAGCTATGACGGTGTGTAGAAATTTATAAACACAATAATGTATTTATGGACTCCCCTGATCTAACAATTAAATCCACTGTTAAATACATAATCCTTCTACTCAATTCTTTGTGGAAATTTAAACCACAAATTGCAAGCATATGAAGAAAAATCAATCGCACATAACAAGATGTTTTACCGGGAAAGATTTGTTGGGAAAAATACTAAGAGGGGGGGTGAATCAGTATTTAGAGCTGACTGAAAACTTTTTACTTTTTCTTTGAGCAGATTTCCATACGCGGTTTTTATGAACTGAACTAGCGTATGTTGATTTATCTTTCAGATTTAGAGAATCAGTCTTTTAAACAGATTTATCAGTTATGAATAAGGCTAGATAATCAGAATTTATGAGCAGTAAACAACAGTATAAAGCATCACACACATGAACACCAAGATTTAAGGTGGAAACCCAAATTGGGAGAAAACCACCGTTGATGTCATCTCTGTCTTCAATCTTTATTATATAGAAAACCTTTTACAACATTGTACTGATGCAGACTTATACCAGTACGTCGGCTTCTACCTGTAGAAGGCTACAACTGGAAGGGAGCTCCAACCCCCTGATCTCGTTTACCAGCCTCTCCTAGAAGGGAGCTTCAACCCCCTGATTTCAACACCAGCTTCTACTGGCTGAAAGCTTCTACTGCCATACTAAAGGCTTCAAACTTCAGACCCACTGCAGACCACGTTTCATCAATTTTCATACTGGATCAAACAGCTTCAACACAACCCTTCACTTAACATCAACAAACATATTTTTCCCAATACTTCAAATAGAACAGTGAGACCACTGTAACCATAATATCATAAATAACCCAGACTTCAGAATAGATATGCAAATACAAACTCAACCCTGAACATTCATTAATTCAAATAGCATATGCTACTTTTATTCACTGAAGCCGCGTGTATACGCGCTTTCCTGCTCACTAACCTGTGTATGCCTCTGTGCATATTGTTTTTTCATAACATGAAATGCATACGCCACTTCTATTCACCGAAGCTGCGTGTATACACGCTTTTCTTCGTATCAACCTGCGTATACTTCTGAGAATACTGTTTTTCAGAATGTGATCAATCTCAAATTCAGATCTGAGGCTTTCAGTTAGACACCTCTTTAGCAATGCAGAACCTTTAGACAATCAGTCAGATTTAACCATGTTTTCTCACTCATTGATTAGATTTGTTCATTATCAAATCAGCAGCATACTCCATATTCAATCAACCTAGAACTTCAAGTAGACTTCATTGACCGACAATAGAGAGAAAAAAGAAATCACAGAAGTAATATCTGTAAATAAGCTTCAGAAACCCTAACTACCATATGCGCTTTTAATGAAGCGAACCCACGTATATACGCGCTTTTACCGAGACAAAATAGCATATATATCTGAAAAAGATAAAATTTGCAGAATAGACCAGATCTATAAACTTTCCCAGATTTCTTCAATTTCTTCATCAAACTTGCGCCAGGTCTTCATCATTTCTTTTGCAGATCATCCTAGAGATTCATCATTTCTAGATCTAGAGATCTTGAACCTTCATCATATCCATAGGTGCATCATAGATTTAGATCTAACAATTAAGACCAGAGTTCATCCATGTAGATATTCCTTAGAGAGATTTATTCATTAGCAACCCTTACACATGCACACCTTGCACTATGATCCTCTTCTCCTTATATAGTTTTAGCCTTTACCAATACCATGAGCCAAAACCACACAACTTCCGATGGTATTCTTGGACGGAATCAAATAAACCATATAGCACTCAATACTGTGTTCCAAAACCATGGTAATGCCCCTTGGTATTATAATTTTGGAGCGCAAAAGGGCATACGCGACTTGGGACGTACTTATCCGTGTGCATAAGCGACTTGGCCTTTAAAAACTCGCGTATACATTGTGACATATTATATTTATCATTTCTCCGGCATTTACTGGAATTCTTTTCGTTGTCACATCTGAATTGAACTGTAGATACATCATTCTTACATTTGTAAGACATAGGCTGCTATCCAAAGACAACCTCATCAACTTCATCAAGTAGGTTGCCATCAAGGAAAACTCATTGCATCATATTGCCAACAATCTCCCCCTTTGGTCTTGATGGCAACCATGACCAGAAATACATTCAGCAACAACATTCTCCCCCTTTGACATCAAGGGCAAAGGGTAGATCAAGATCCTTTGTATCAACAATACCATGCTCCCCCTGAGATCATGCTGCATCTTCAAACATAATTTTTCAATGAAGTACATGACTCTATGACCTTTCCTATCACCAAGGACTCATACTTACATCAATGATCCAACCAAGTGGATTTACATATGTGACTCAAGTACCCAACCAAGTGGGTTTACACATTTTGACTCAGCTACCCAACCAAATGGGTTTACAAATTTGAACAAGTCCTTACATGACTGAATATTACAATTTTTCATCATAGGTCTCAACATGACCTTTTTCATCAAATTACAAAAATGACTTATACAATCAAGATCAAATATTCTCAAGCATGAGATTAGACTACAACAAATAAATAGAATGCCGACAATGCATCCTTTCCATATGACCAATGCTCCCCCTTAGCCTGTGCATCCTAAACAACAAATCATCAAGGCATCTTCATCAGAAGCATTAGAGAATGAAACAGAGGTATGAGAGCTGGAACATCACCAGAGATACCCAACAGCACCACAGCTATGCTGAAGAATGCTGACCCAAAAATTTTTTTGTCAACAAACACCCATACGTGGTTTTCTGTGTATAAACTTGCGTATATACACGACTTTCCTTCAGGAAATCCGCGTATCCAATTTAATCTTATGAATTTAAGCAGATATGATCTTCTGAGAGGCAGAGACAACTCCCAGATCTGTCTAAGATATTTGAACGCTTCCCTAGGTAAAGGTTTGGTAAATATATCAGCAACTTGTTCTTTGGAAGGAACATACTCTAACTTCACCTTTTGTTCAAGCACTTGTTCACGTAAGAAGTGATACTTGATGGGAATGTGCTTGGTCTTGGAATGCATAACAGGATTCTTTGAGATACTGATGGCACTTGTATTATCGCACATAATGGAGATAGGAGGTGAACATTTGATTTGAATGTCTTGTAAGGTTTGCATCATCCAAAGAAGTTGAGTGCAACATGATGCGGCAGCCACATATTCTGCTTCTGCTATAGATAAGGCAATAGAGATTTGCTTCTTGCTGAACCAAGATACTAACCGGGGCCCCATATAGAATGCACCACCACTAGTGCTTTTCCGATCATCAACATTTCCAGCCCAATCTGCATTAGTGTAAGCATGAAGAGTGAGATCATCATTATTTGGATACCATAGTCCAAAGTCTTGAGTTCCTTGTAGATATTTGAATATTATTTTGACAGCCTGAAGGTGAGACTCTTTTGGATTAGCTTGGAATCATCCAACAATCCCAACTGCATGCATAATGTATGGTCTAGTCCCAGTGAGATAAAGTAGACTTCCTATCATAGATCTGTATTTTGGTTGATTCACAGCGAGAGAATCATCATGAGAAATGAGATTACATCCGGTTATCATTGGTTTACTTACAGGTTTGCACTCTTCCATGCCATACTTCTTCAGAATTTTCTTAAGATATTTTTCTTGTGATAAGAATATGCCATCTATTTCTTGTTGCACTTGCAAGCCAAGAAAGAATGTTAGTTCCCCAAGTAAAGACATTTCAAATTCTTGCTCAAAACAAAAGAAAATTTCTGACTCATAGATTCTTCATTACTTCCAAAAATGATATCATCAACATATACAACCACAATCAAAATTTTATCTTTTTCAGCTTTTTGTGTATAAGTTGCTATCAGCAGACCCTTTTGAAAATCCTTGTTGATGAAGATATTTTTCAAGAAGATAATACCATGCCCTTGGAGCTTGTTTGAGACCATATAGAGCCTTTTTAAGTCTACAAACAAGTTTTTCATCATTTCCTAAAATGAATCCTTCTGGTTGTTCTATATAAACTTCTTCTTCTAGATCACCATTGAGAAAAGCAGATTTAACATCCATTTGATAAACTTTGATTTTTGTTATCAGAAACCGGATTATCCACAGTATCATAGAAGACTGGTCGACGTTTCAAATCCCAACGGGGATCCATCTTCAGGACAAGAAAGAATGAATGAATAATATGCCTAAAGCAAGAAGCTTGAAAAAGCAAGAAACATTCTTATGGCTTCAAGTCTAGCTACAGGAGCAAAAGTTTCTTCAAAGTCTATACCTTCTTGTTGAGCATAACCCTTGCAAACAAGTCTAGCTTTATTTCTTATAACATCCCCATTATCATTTAACTTGTTTTTGAATATCCATTTAGTTCCAATGACATTTTTGTCATGAGGTCTTGGTACTAATTCCCAAGTGTGATTCTTTTCAATTTGATCAAGCTCTTCATTCATGGCTTGAATCCAACAATCATCTTTGCTAGCTTGATTGACATTATGTGGTTCATTAGTGGATAGAAATGCCAGATAGCTAGAAGATCCCACAAGATTCCTTCTTGTTTGTACACCTGATTCCTTTTCTCCCAAAATTTGAGATTCTGGGTGATTCTTTTGAACATATATGGATGGAGCTTTTTCAGATAAATCATCTTCGGGTTCTTCATTGGGTTCACTATCTATATCATTTCTATTTGATGTAGAAGGATATGTGTCATCTTCGTCTTCATATTTTGTTTGTTTTTCTTCTTTTGGAGCTGCAGGAGACTCATCAATAACAACATCAATACATTCAATAATATTCCGAAGTCTTTTATTGTAACATTTATATGCTCTACTCCTAGAGGAGTAACCAAGAAGTATTCCTTCATCTGCTCTGGGTTCAAACTTGCCAAGTTTTTCATCATTATTTTTGATAAATAATTTGCTTCCAAAAACTCTAAAATGATTCACAGTGGGAGGATTACCATACCAGAGTTCATATGGAGTTTAATCACTATTTACGCGAACATGTGCCTTGTTAAGAATATTTACCGCTGTATGTGTTGCTTCTCCCCAAAATGTGTCAGGTGTTCCGGAATCATCAAGCATAGCTCTAGCCATTTGTTGAAATGTTCTATTCATTCTTTCTGCTACGCCATTTTGTTGTGGAGTGCCAGCTACAGAAAACTGTCTTTTTATGCCATGTTGTTCACAAAATTCAAGGAATTCATCTAATGTATATTCTCCTCCTCAATCAGATCTAAGACATTTGATTCTTAGATCTAATTCATTTTCAACCAGTGCTTTGAAGATCTGAAATTTCTCAAATGCTTCATCTTTGTGTTTAATCAACCCAATCCAACACATTCTAGAGAAATCATCAATAAATAAGATATAGTATTGTTCACCACGTGGTGAATTTTTCCTCACAGGTTCACATATGTCAGTATGAATGAGTTCAAGAGGCTTACTTGATGATCCTTCCTTGGCATTAAATTTCACTCTGGTTTGCTTACCGAATTGGCAAGATTTTCATATGATACTTTCAGGTAGAGTAATATTGGGAAGATCACGAACAGCTTTAAGTCTGCTTGATTTGTTGATTTGAGAGAAGCTCAGATGCCCCAACCTTCTATGCCATAGCCAGTTTTCTGAAGATTTACTCAAGTAACATTGTTCTTTGCAGTTCTTCAATACATACAGGTTGCTTGGAGTTCTTTTTCCTTTTATAATTGTTTTACTTGTATCAAGATCACGTACCACACATTCTTTTGAACTAAAGACAACTTCAGTTCCTTGATCACACATTTGACTTACACTTAACAAGTTATGCTTTAATCCATCCACATACATGACTTCATTAGCTTTCACCTTTTCTTTTAGAAAAACAAACCCTTTTCCCTTAATGACCGCAGGAGTATCATTTCCAAATGTAACATTTTTTCCTTTTTCTAGAGCACTATATGCAAGAAGTTTGTCTTTATCACCTGTCATGTGTCTTGAGCATCCACTATCAATGTACCATTGGTTTTCTTCATCTTCTGCAAATAACGCTATGCCACAATTTTCAACCTATAATTCCTTCTTTTTCCGTACTTTGGAGCTTGAAGGAACATGTTTTGTTGGCTGAACTTTGCTCCTGCATTCAGATTCTTCATGGCCAAATTTATTGCAATAAGCACATTCAACTTCATTTTGAAGAGGAGAAAATTTGTTATAAGTATTCTTATTTGTTTCAATATCAGTCCTTTTCTTTCTTGCTTCTCTTGTCATGATGGTTTTATATGCAACACATTGAACAACTTTATGACCAAAATTGTGACATGAGAAACATTGTCCATTGAAGAAGAAATTTCTGCGATCATGAAATATTCTACTTGAATTTACCTGTTGATTGGTGTTTCTTTGAAAGGTATTCCTGTTAGTGTTCTTTGAATTGAGATGGTCATGCTTTACCTGTAAATATTCTTTATTCCCTTGTTGAGTGGCAGAATGTTGTATACTAGTTGTAGCTACTTTTAGATAATTTGGTGCTGAAGGCTGAGAAGATTCTCCAATATATCCAAGACCTGTCTTTATAAGAGGAGACCATTGTACCTTGATAATCTCATCTAAGGTTTCAGATCCTTTAGCAAATCTAAGATTCAAAGTCTTCAATTTCTCAATTTCTTTTCTTAGACTTACTATTTCACATTCTAATTTCTCATTGTGTTTCTCCTTTTCTTCAAGCTGATTTTTCAGAGTTTCTATGGATATTTTACTTTCTTCTATGCATATTTTACTTTCTTCAAAGAATTTTTTGAGTTGATTGAATTCATCAAGAAAATCATTGTCCTTTAAAGCATCCATAAAAGTATCTTTTTCTTCTCTAGATTCTTTTTCAAATGCCATGAGAAGTCTAAGATCTTGTTCACATTCTTCCTCACTATCAGATAACCCATCATTGTCTTCATGAGTATAGTAACTTTTTCTAGTGCTAAACCGATTCTTATTTCTTCTTTCTACTTCCTTCCCTTTTTCATGTGTTTCTTTATGAGGAAACTTAGCAGCATAATGACCAACTCTTCCACAAGTACAACATTTGAAAGGAATCTTACCTCTAAACCATCCTGTTCCAAGTTGGAGTTTCTTTACAAAATTTACCTCATCTTCTTCTGAGATGTACCCTGATCCTTCTGTCTCTTGTACTTATTTTCCTTTTGTAGAAGCTCGAAAGACGGCTTCTTTGACTTCAGATGGTCCTCCTCTTCTCATTTCACATGCAGTTAGTATGCCATGAAGTTGCACCACAGTAAGATTTTGAAGATCCTGCTTTTCTTCAAGAGCAGAAACTTTTGACTCAAATTTTTCCATTAGTGATCTTAAAACTTTCTCAACCAAAGTAGATTCAGTTATTGTTTCTCCTAGATTTCTCATGCGATTTACAATATCATCAAGACGTAAAAAGAAATTGGCAATGCTCTCCTCATTATGCATTTTTAGATTCTCATATTGAATTCTGAGAGTTTGGAGTTTAGCACTTTTTACCTTTGCATCACCTTCATAACTTAGAATGATTTTGTCCCATATTTCCTTTGCTGTATCCAGCTGCATGACTTTGACAAATTCTAATTCAATTAGACTTCCCAATAGAACATTGACCGCCTTTGCATTTGTTTCATAATTATTTCTTTCCGTCAGATCTGTTGGTGTTGCGGCTGGATATTGATATCTTCCTTCAACAATAGCCCATAAATATGCTCCCAGAGACTGAAGATAGGATCTCATCCTTGTTTTCCAGAAGATTAAATTGTTTCCGTTGAAGAGCGGAGGCCTGATAGATGTTGTTCCATCTTGATCGCTCATCTTGTTTGATCTTCCTTCTAGCGGCTAAAATTTTTCAGAAGGACCTGCTCTGATACCAATTGTTAAGAAAAATACTGAGAGGGGGGGTGAATCAGTATTTAGAGCTGACTAAAAACTTTTTACTTTTTCTTTGAGCAGATTTCCATATGCGGTTTTTATGAACTAAACTAGTGTATGCTGATTTATCTTTCATATTTAGAGAATCAGTCTTTTAAACAGATTTATCAGTTATGAATAAGGCTATATAATCAGAAGTTATGAGCAGTAAACAAAAGTATAAAGCATCACACACATGAACACCAAGATTTAAGGTGTAAACCCAAATCGGTAGAAAACCACCGCTGCTGTCATCTCTGTCTTCAATCTTTATTATATAGAAAACCTTTTACAACATTGTATTGATGTAGAATTATACCAGTACGCAGGCTTCTACCTGTATAAGGTTGCAACCTTCTCTCGTTTTCCAGCTACAACTGGAAGGGAGCTCCAACCCCCTGATCTCGTTTACCAGCCTCTCCTGGAAGGGAGCTTCAACCCCCTGATTTCAACACCAGCTTCTACTGGCTGAAAGCTTCTACTGCCATACTGAAGGCTTCAAACTTCAGACCCACTACAGAACACGCTTCATCAATTTTCATACTGGATCAAACAGCTTCAACACAACCCTTCACTTAACATCAACAAACATATTTTTCCCAATACTTCAAACAGAACAGTGAGACCACTGTAACCAGAATATCAAAAATAACCCAGACTTCAGAATAGATATGCAGATACAAACTCAACCCTGAACATTCATTAATTAAAATATCATACGCTACTTTTATGCACTGAAGCCACGTGTATACGCGCTTTCCTGCTTACCAACCTGCTTATGCCTCTGTGCATATTGTTTTTTCATAACATGAAATGCATACGCCACTTCTATTCACCGAAGCTGCGTGTATACACGCTTTTCTTCGTATCAACCTGCATATACTTCTGAGAATATTGTTTTTCAGAATGTGATCAATATCAGATTCATATCTGAGGCTTTCAGACAGACACCTCTTCAGCAATGCAGAACCTTTAGAGAGTCAGTCAGATTTAACCATTTTTTCTCACTCATTGATTAGATTTGTTCATTAATAAATCAGCAGCATACTCCATATTCAATCAACCCAGAACTTCAAGTAGACTTCATTGACCGACAGTAGAGAGAAAAAAGAAATCACAGAAGTAATATCTGTAAATAAGCTTCAGAAACCCTAATTTCCATACGTGCTTTTAATGAAGCGAACCCGCGTATATACACGCTTTTACCGAGACAAACTAGTGTATAGATCTGAAAAAGATAAACTTTGTAGAACAGACCAGATCTATAAACTTACCCAGATTTCTTCAATTTCTTCATTAGACTTGCGCTAGGTCTTCATCATTTCTTTTGCAGATCATCCTAGAGATTCATCATTTCTAGATCTAGAGATCTTGAACCTTCATCATATCCATAGGTGCATCATAGATTCAAATCTAACAATTAAGGCCAGAGTTCATCCATGCAGATATTCCTTAGATATATTTATTCATTAACAACCCTTACACATGCACACCTTGCACTATGATCCTCTTCTCCTTATATAGTTTTAGCCTTTACCAATACCATGAGCCAAAACCACACAACTTACAATGGTATTCTTGGACGGAATCAAATAAACCATACAGTGCTCAATACGGTGTGACAAAACCATGGTAATGCCCCTTGGTATTATAATTTTGGAGCGCAAAAGGGCATACGCGACTTGGGACGTACTTATCCGCGTGCATACGCGACTTGGCCTTTAAAAACTCGCGTATACATTGTGACATATTATATTTATCATTTCTCTGGCATTTACTGGAATTATTTTCTCTGTCACATCTGAACTGAACTGTAGATACATCATTCTTACATCTGTAATACATAGGTTGCTATCCAAAGACAACTTCATAAACTTCATCAAGTAGGTTTCCATCAAGGACAACTCATTGCATCATATTGCCAACAAGCTTAAAGCTAAAAACCCCAACTATCATATATTATGTATATCATGTAATAATGAAACAATCTCATACAAATTTCAGCTCTTAAAGCTCTCAGTACAATATACAATTGTCTCACACTGTCATACAAAAATTGGTTCACACATGCACCAATTTTCTGCCTCCTGACAGCTTGCCTCCACTGCATAATCCCTGCTGATGAAGATCCCTGAATTAATTCGAACTTGCCTTGCCTCGACTGCGCAATCCTCATTGGAAACTCCAATGTGTGTGTGTATGCATTGAATGCATCACTATAAACACAACTAATAGTCAAACACACCTTTCACCTATCTCTCCACTAGGTCTCCACTGGATCTAACATGCAAGTAGTTAACTGTTGTATTTATTTAGTTGCAAGTAAGACACTGCTTGTGAATTAATTAAATTATTAATTCACTCATCTCTCACTAGTGTATCTTTAGATACAACTAGCACAACTAATTTTAACTCACTTAACTGAGTTAAACTAAATAAAAACTCACATAACTACTCTTCCAACTCTATTACAACTCTGCCACAATTGGTTACAACGAAGTCCATTGTGCATGTCCCACCAACCAACATTGGAATGCGTAATTCCTTCAGCTAACTGGTTTTCCACATCAGTTAACTGAAATCAAGTGCTTCAAGTGAATAAGTTAATATTTATTGTCTAATTATTGTTAAGGGCTAATAATAATTGACATGCATCCTATTTTTAGATTTTCGATCTATAAATAGACTTTGCCCATGATCTAAAACTAGAAATTCATCTAAAGATAGAATTTTCTCAACCATATAGAATTAGTCTCCTGCTAATTTTAGAATATGCTCACCATTATAAAAATATACATACACCTAAAAATAGCCTGCGGGCCCCACCTAGTGAAGGTGCTTAATTTTCACTAGGATCATCATCTTGTTGAATCTCAACACTCCCTCTCAATAAGAAAGGGATTATCCTTCACCCAAATCTTGTCTCTATGGTATTCAAATTTGCTCTTGGTGAGCGCATTCGTCAGAATATCTGCATCTTGATCTTCCATAGGAATGTACTGAAGCAACATGATCTTCTGCTGCACACAATCTCTGATATGATGATACTGGATATATATATTCTTAGATATATCATAAAACACATGATTAATCGAGATTTTAATGCAACTCTGATTATCATAATGAATCACTGTAGGATCTAAATGAGAACCGAACAAACCAACCAGGATCTTCCTCATCCAGATAGCCTCACATGCAGCTTGACTTGCTGCCATGTATTCTGCTTCCACTGAAGTGAGTGCCACAGATCTTTGTTTCCTACTGTACTAAGAAGCAGTTGTAGATATGATACTAAAAACCCTCCTGATGTGCCCTTTCTGTCCGTTGGGCTGCCTATCCAATCTGCATCCATGAAGCCATGCAAATTCACCTCATCCATCTGCATGTACAATAATCCATACTTATATGTGCCCCTGAGATATCTCAGGACATGCTTGCCCGCCTTCCAAAAGAGCTTGGTAGGCTTAACCATCGCTTCAATAAGCTGGTTCACCACATAGAATATGTTTGGTCTTGTATTAACTAAATACATGATAAAACCCACAAACTTTCGATAGACAGTAGCATCCATTACCTCCACCGATGTAGCATCCTCTTTCCTCCAATTTCCTGGAAGAGGAGTATCCATGGGTTTGCAGTACTCCATGTGAAACTTACCTAGTATATCCCAAGCATACTTTCCTTGAGACACAAACAGTTCACCATCTCCTTGCCATATTTCCAATCCAAGGAAATAATGAAGGAGGCCCATATCCTTCATCTCAAACTCCTTTGCAAGGTCCTTTGTGCATGAGTATATCAGCTGCTCATCATCAGTCTATATTAAATCATCAACATAAAGAACAATATTAAAATCTTACCCTCCACCACAATCTAGTATAGGTTTGCATCCACCTCACTCTTGGTGAAGCCAAGTCCATTGAAATAGGTGTCGATACGAGTGTACCAAGCACGGGGTGCTTGCTTCATCCCATACAGTGCTCTTTTGAGTTTGCACACATGTGACTCGCTGCTGAAGATCTCAAATCCTTCAGGCTGCTCAATGTACACTTCTTCCTCAATGATCCCATTAAGGAACGCAGTCTTCACATCCATCTGATGAATGTTCCAACCCATCTGCATTGAGAGAGCAAGGATGGTCCTTATGGAAGAATACCATGCAACAGGTGCAAAGGTTTCTTCATAATAAATCCCCTCAATTTGTGAGAAGCCCCGTGCAAAAAATCTTGCCTTATGCTTCTCAACACTCCCATCAGTAGCTTGGTTTACCTTATAGATCCATCTTGAAACTACCACTGATTTATCAAGCAGCCTTGGAACAATTTACCAAGAACTGTTTCTGACAATGGAGTCATACTCCTCCACTAGTGCATCTACCCATGTGGGCTTATGAACTGCTTCCTGAAACTAAGATGGCTCTGTCACAATACATTTGCTCATGAGAGCCATGTATCCAGTGAATCATTCTGGAGACTATCTCTGTTTGCGCTGTGAAGTAGGGGCTCCTACATTCTGTGTCGCATCAATCTTCAACCTCTCAGCTTCTATGGTACACCTTCTGCCAGTTATGGTGTTTGTATCTGTATGAGTGGACTCCTCCACTCCATGATCCTCATCCCGTGGCTAATCCAAATCTGGAGGCTCATCTTTGGGAACAAACAGTTCCTCCTCTACATGCAAGTGTAGCTCCCTCTCAAGCGACAACTTCATGGCTTTCTCCTCGTTGAATTTTATATCCCGTCACACCATAGTCATTCGACCGTTTGGAAAATACACATGATAATTATGGGGTGTTTCTGTGTACCCCACAAATATCGCAACTTCAGTAGTCAGCTCCAACTTCTTCCTGGCATTCTTGGTCACATGAACATAAATATATGAGCCAAAAATCTTAAAGTGAGAAACATCCAGTTTCTTACCAGTAAAAGCTTCTTCAGGTCTACTCATGCCAAGTACTCTATGATGACAATGGTTTTGCACATAAACTACAGTGTTGCATGCTTCCACCCACAAGTGCATTGGTAGGCCATGATCATGCAACATAGCTCATGCAACACCCACGATCATTCGATTCTTCCTCTCTAAGACCCCATTCTGCTATGGGTTATGAGGCGCTATGAGTTCTCTTCAAAGTCCTTCTCTTCTACAGAAGTCTTTGAATTCATTCGAGATATATTCACCACCATTATCACTATGCATAGCCTTCACTTGCTTCCCCGACTCCTTATCCACCATTGCTTTAAACTCACATAAATTTGAGAATGTTAGATCTTTCTTCTGTATGAAGAAGATCCAACATCTACGAGAATAGTCATCAACAAAAATAACATAATACCTGTGTTTTATTGTTGAATCAACCAAGAATGTTCCACACACGTCTGTGTGAACTCTCTCCAGGATCACCGAAGCACGATTCTCCTTTTCATGAAATGTGGTCTTCACAAACTTACCCATACTACATCCCTTGCACTGATCTATCTGTGCAAGGGTACCCTTGGGAAGTATAGTAGAAATATTCTGCAAAATCTTCAGGTTTCCATGGTGGAGATGGCCCAATCACCTGTACCATAATTCACCCTCATCCCATCTCACCACTTCTTCTTCTTTTCCCACCATTGCAGCGCAGCCATCTACCTCTAGCTTGTAGAGATTCTTGACTCGAATCCCTATCCTCTTGTTTTGAACCGTTGTTTTATGTCGCAAGAAATATTTTCCATCGCTGAAAAAAACTTCATAACCTTTGTCCTCTAACATCGTGACTGAGGCCAAGTTATTCTTTAGACCTGGAACATGCATAATATATTTCAACAGAAATGGTTTACCTGACTCCCTTTCAAAGGTAATGGTACCAATGTCGGTCGTACTGTATCGTCCATCGTCTCCCATCTATATATTTATTTGGAGATATTTCTCCTCCAATTCGTTGAAAAGCTCCTTATCTCCCTTCATGTGGAAGGAAGCACCACTATCAAGATACCACACTGATCCCATTGTGCTTGAAACCAAGCATGTGATCAAATTGAAATCAAGTTCAAATTGTGAGGCAAGGGCCTCACCAACTGCAGCTCCAACAACCTTCTTGTTCTTCTTTTTCTGTGGGAAGTTAGTAGCGAGATTCCCATGTTTGTGATAGTGAAAACACTTCACCTTGGCCAAATCCATCTTCTTGTAATACAGAAGTGTCCTCAAATATCAGAGGTCTGATATTCTAAAGGAAAATAAATTGGCTTGATTACATCCTTTGCAATGAGTGATTTGATATGATAATACTTGGTGTCCACATGATTTGTCTTTGAATGAAAATCTGGATTCTTGGCAAGATTTATTGCTAACTGGTTATCGATGACTAACGAAGTAGCTTCTATTGGAGGAATTCCCAAGTCCTGTAAAACTCTATGAAACCAAAAAATCTCACATGCCGCTTCCCATGTTGATATGTATTCTGCTTCTGCTGAATAAATGGCCATTGTATTGTGCTTCTTGCAACTCCAGGAAACTACAACTGACCCCATGTTCATTAAATAACCTAAGGTTGATGCCTTATCATCAATACTGACAGCAAAGTGGCATCTCAAAATCCACCAAGTACAAAGTTTTTAGTCTTTTTGTAAAGAAGACCAAAACATTTTGTTCCTTGGATATAACGAAGAACTCTTTTGGTTGCATTCCAGTGGCTATCTCATGGTTCCTACATAAAGCGGGAAAGAATACTGACAACATAAGAAAGATCTGGTCGAGTCGTTGTCATATAAAACAGGTTACCAATCAACTATCGATAAATAGTGCTATCCACCATTTCCCCCCCTTCAAATTTTGAAAGTTTCAAGTTTTGTTCCATAGGGGTAAGAACAGGCTTGCAATCCTGCATTCCAAATCCTTGAAGAATTTCTGCTGCATACTTACTCCGAGAAATGAAGATATGATGTGGATGTTGGAATACTTCAACTCCAATATAGTAGTGAAGTAGTCCCAAATTTTTCACCTTAAAACTTGCATGTAACTCCTTTTTCACCTATGCAATGTGATCATCATTGTTTCCAGTGATAATCAAATAATCTACATACATAACTAGAATCACCAGATTTTTACCTTGTTGGCATACATACAAGGTCTCATTAGATTCACTTCGTTGAAACTCAAATTTCCGAAGGTATTCATCCATTTTAGCATACCAAGCTTGGGGAGCTTGTTTTAATCCATATAAAGCCTTTATCAGTTTGCAGACTTTATGTTCTCGTCCTTCAATTTCAAAACTTGGTGGTTGTGTCATGTACACTTCTTCCAGTAAATCACCATTGAGGAAAGAACTTTTTACATCCATTTGATGAAATTTCCATGCTTTTTGAGCTGCTAAGGCAAGTGTGAGTTAGATGGTGTTCCATTTATCTATAGGAGCAAAGCTTTCCTCATAATATATCCCTTCATGCTCTGCAAAACCCTTGGCAACAATTCATGCTTTATATGTGTTGATATCACCATTTTTCTTGTACTTAATTCGGTAAACCCATTTGCATCCGATGGGTTTAACATTCTGAGGACAATCAACAAGTTTCCAAGTGTTATTGTCTTGAACTGCCTGATATTCATCAACCATAGCATGTTTCCATTCTTTATGTTTTACTACCTCTTGATAAGTAGAAGGTTTAGTAAAAAAAATTTCTATCAAGGAAAAATTTCCTTCGTTTCTTTGTGATCCCCTTGTTCCTGTTTTATTATGTTCATTGGGCCTTACATATTTCAAAAGTTGAGCTACACATTTTGGAAATTGATGTTCACTGGTTTGAGATTGTGAAAAAACACCAACATTGAAAAGAGGGTTGATGTAAAATAAAGTTTGTTGAGCAACTGCAGGTTCTGGGGGAGGAGAGTCATTGTCAGAAAAATAGTTGCTGCTAGGAGATTTGGATGAACTACTAGAATACCCAGATGGTGCTGGTGAAGAAGATGGACTGGATGAATCATTTTCAGATGAAGGAAAATCAAGTTCATACCAATTTTGTGAATTTGGTTGACTTTGTAGATTTCCGTTTCTTTTATCACTTTTTTTTTCTAGCTTTTGAAGAAGACTTTCAACATATTTAGCACTCTTACTCTCAGTTTCTTCAAAATCACATCTCTGATTACAATAAATTTCCCATTCGACAAAATTCGGTACCCTTTATTCTCATAAAAATACCCAATCATTGTGCACTTCAAGCTGTGTGCGTCAAGCTTAGTTCGTTTTTCATTCGGAACTAAGGCATAACATACTGATCCAAAAGCTTTGAGATTTTTAACCCAAGTTTTGAAGCCAAACCATGCTTCATAAGGTGTGATTCTGTCTAAAGAAGCAGTGGCAGATATGTTTCTCAAGTAGAAAATGGTATGAATTGCTTCGGCCCAATATAAAAGACTTAACTTTTTGAAATTTAACATAGATCGCGCCATTCCTAACAAGGTACGATTCCTTTTTTCTACTACTCTATTTTTCTATGGAGTGTAGACATTGGTAAGATGTCGTTTTATGCCATTATCCATGCAATACATTTTGAATTCATTTGAAGTGAATTCTCCGCCATTGTCAGTTCTAGGAGTGCCAATCTTCTCCTTTACTTCATTTTCAATAAGCTGACCAAAATTTTTGAACTTTTCATATGCTTCTGACTTTTACTTCAAAAAATATACCCAATTCATCCTGCTAAAATCATCAATAAAGAGTAAGAAATATTTGCATCCTCCAAGCGAAGTTGGTAAGGGTCCACAAATATCACTGTGAACCAACTGTAAATGCATGTTTGCACGCCATGAACTTGTACGAAAAGTATCCTGATGTTGTTTTCCAAAAATGAAAGATTCACACCTTGCATTTCCCCTTTTGAATGTTAGAAGTCCCTTAACCATTCCCTGTTTTTGTATCTGAGAGAGACTTTCGAAGTTGATATGTCCATATATTACATGCCACAATATGATTAGTGAAATGTTTGTACTTGCTGCCCCTGCAAAGTCAAAATTTCTTGGAATAATTGTCCCTTTCATCCTTAATAGTTTTCCATATTCATAACTTGTCATTAGTGTTTTCATGTTCTGTTTGACTGATTTAATTTTAACTAAGCCATCTTCCATAATTACCATATGTACTGCTTGTCGAATCGTGACTAAAGATAACATTTTTTTCTTAAATTTTGGGACATATCATAAATTTGAAATCATTCTCTCTCCAATGTCAGGTAAAAAAAATTTAACTACACCTTTCCCTGAAGGAGTATGTTTTGTTTTATCAGCAAGATAGATTGAATTTAGATGGAATTATTTGAAACTCCAAAAGAAGTCACATCAAAAACTCATGTGTTGAGTTGCGCCTGTATCCATAATCCATGCATATTCATAATCACTTCTAAGAAAGGTTGAAACATGTAAAGCTATTGATTCTGTATTGGTGAAGAAATATTCAGAACCATCAGGATCATCTTCACCATTTTCAAACTGTGCAAAGTTTGGATGAAAGTTGGGAATTTTCTCAATAGAATTTCTACAATCTTCTACATAATGGCCAACTTTGTTACATCTCCTACAAAAAATTTTACTAAAATCTCTGCCTCTGCCTTGAGACTGTCCTCTGCCTTGATACTATCCTTTGCCTCTACTTTGGCCTTTGTTATGAGTTTTTCCTCTACCTGGACTTTGTCCTCTGCCTTGATCATATACTCTACTTTGATTGTTTCCTCTTCCTCGAAAATTGCTCCTGCCTGAATTGTAGCCTCTGTTGAAATTGTTTCCTCTTCTTTGACTGCAACCATGACCTTGGGCTGCTTAATTTTGATTGAAATTTCCTCTTCCTCAGTTTCTTTAACTATCAGCTGAGGAGTTACTTGAGCCGACTTCAGTGAAGAAGACATCTTCTCCAATCTGTTTCTTCTTCCCAAAGTTTTTATCATGTTGGGCTAACATGTCACTCAATTCATCAAAATTTATCTTCTCTAACTTTCCAGTGACTTGCAAATTTTCCAAAAAATGTGTATGTGATGATGGAAATCCAACAATTAAAATCGTAGTCAAGAAAATTTCATCGACAGCTTGAAAACCAACATTTATTATTTCTTGCTTGATGTTTTTAAGCCGTGAAATATACTCAAGGACATCACCACATTCAGTTAATTTCTGTTGAAGAAATTTTAATTGAAGATCAACCTTCTTTGATTCAGGTTGTGTATCAAAGAGATATTTCAATGTACGTAAAGCAGTCTTTGCATATGAGGAATTTTCAATATGTATGTACATTTCATTATTAACTGAAGCTTTTATAAGAGTTAATGCCTTGGCATTTTTTACTTCCCATTTTGCAAGTGAAGCTGCATCTGTTGGTTTATTAGGCTTGATGTTTCCATCGCATATTTCATTCCACAATTCATTATATATGAGAGTGCTTTCAATTAGACATTTCCATGTCTCATAAGATTTCACCCCTTCTATCTTATCAGATTCAGAGAAAAGATTAATTAACTTTGACATGGTATTGTTGAAGTAGTGCACCAAAAGAATCAAGCACAAGAAAAAATAAGCAAATCATCACAAAAAACACACCACGCCAAAAACGACACATGGTACGCAAAGAAAAAATGATCTATTGGGGCTTGGCCTTAACCCTCGTATAGTCATTGAAAAAAGGAGAAAAATGACTAAGCTTTACACTTGGCTCTAGTCAAATTCTATTTGAGTGTTTACAATGAAATATTTGCAAAATTTGACCACTTGTCAATGCTCTTACAAATTTCTTCTTAAAAAAAATCTACCCCCCCC
Organism: Pinus albicaulis; assembly: GCA_034641835.2. Classification (NCBI taxonomy): domain Eukaryota; kingdom Viridiplantae; phylum Streptophyta; class Pinopsida; order Pinales; family Pinaceae; genus Pinus; species Pinus albicaulis. Next base: position 810,029,099 of record CM076580.1, on the reverse strand, counting down.
TCAAAGGAAAAGGTGCTTTGAGTTACAAATAATAACCCTTATTTCTCCAAAATAAAAATTCTTCTTATTCCTCCAAAATCAATAACAAAATTTTCATTTTTTTACTTCACCTTATTGCTCCAAAATAAAAATTTCAATTGTCTCCCTTATAACTCCAAATTTTACAAAATATTACAATGCTCCTCATCAATGATCAGTCTCAGAGAGTTTCTTATAATGTACTTATCACTGACTTAGACTAGTACATATCAATTACAATAACAGATTGTGCATACAAAATACATTGATGGATGTTTTCATTTCTTGCAACCATCTTTGTTCAACTATGATGAATGCTAAAGAGATTGCATCACCTATTCACAAAAAAATTATATGACTATTAGCATGGTCAAACCATATGAACACAACCCACATTGTTCACTAGTGAATAATTTCATCAATATATATTGTAAGCTAGATTCTTTTCCCCATCAATCCTTTCCCTCATCTAGACAAGTAGAACAACCTTGACATCGTGCATTGTATAAATGGTAGCTGAAAATGAAGGAAGCTTTTGATCGGCCATTCTGTTACAAAACACATTTAAATCCAAGTGTCTTTCAAGTCCAAGTGTCATCCTTCCCGAGTCATTTGTGTCTCAAACGATAGTTCTACAAGGGTAGCATTACAATAAAACTCTTCCAAACTATAATAGGCATGTTGCTGAGGAAGGAAAATGTGTACAACTACATCACCAAAGTCTAGTAGTGTCCATGAATTTGGCTTAGTATCCCCTCTAGGAGATGTCTTAAACTGTTGCTCCACTATATCACAATTTTTTTACCTTATGGCATCAATCTGTGGACATGAAAATGTCGTAGCAATGATAAAGAAGCTTGTCCAGTATGCTAGAGGCTTCACACATAAAACTTGAATATCAACTGCCTTCACATCATTTGCAGCCTTTGCCAGAGATACAACAAGTGATAAGCTCTCAGCATCATAGCCATCTCACAACGATACTATATTAGTCATATAAGTATTTGAGGATACATAGATCTGAAGATCCTTGGTCATTGGTGCTTTCTACATAATAAAGCGACCAAATATAACAAGTATCTCATAGTGGAAAATATCAAAGATCTAGATCCATCGGGCTTTGTTAGCTGGTTTATCGGAATTCAATCTCAGGCGAGGGAGTGTTGGAGCCAAAGCATCAAGTCGTGTGGAGGAGGATGAGAGATCCAGACGACAAGGTGTTAGCTATTTTTTTCTGATCATGACAGAAACCAATCGAAAAAGGCGATTTATACAGGGAAAATGACCCTGAAAGCACACAAGAAAGAGGGCTAATTCGACAATATTAGGATGATGCACAGTATACAAAGGTAGAAAACACGAAAAGGAAGACTACGAAGGTAAAAGTAGGATATTGGATGAAATAGATTCCTTGCGGTCTACCCCAAACCCGCATAATGAAAACATAGATGCGGATAAAGGTGAAAGGAGGATAACGAGAACGAGGGGAGGAGCAGAGTGTCAGCAGTATGGAGGAGAAGAGGGTCGAAGCTGTGCGTTCTGTTGTAGATTTAGAGGGCAGTGTAGGTGGGTAGAGTAGGATTAAAAAAAATAGTGTTTTGATCTCTATATCTAGATCTCAAAAATAAAAAACAATTAAATTTATTTTCCCAAAAATATATATATTTGGCAGATTTACATACCAATTAACTTTTTTGGTAGAATTTTCCAAAAGCTTGCATAGCTGAAATCTCCACCTTCACTTCATCTGCATTAATGGTGGCTCTGGTACCACATTAACACAGAAGTGTCCTCAGACACATAATTTTATTGATAATGGAAAATAAATTACATAAAAAATTGCAAGAGTTGAAAAATGTAAACTTCCACTCATTTGAAATTAGAAAACTAACTTATTTATAAGCTATATGTCCTAACTTAATTTATTTATGGACCACTTCAAAAAACAGCAAGTGCCCATTTACAATAAATGATATTCTATCCAATCTACTAACTTTATTCCTATTTTAGAGCCTAAGATACGACTCAATTCTAGAGTCCTATCTTTGTTAACAATATTCTATTTCTAAGTGTCTATAATATTTATTAAATATTATAATTTAATAAATATTTTTATCCTAACTTTACATTATTATATTTGGATCATCTAACATCTTTCCTTTAGCCTTAGATTTTGAATGGGATTTCTTCCCCTTCCCTTTCCTCACTTTGGCAGCCAAAGCACAATTCTCTTCATCATCATGCTTTGATGAAGAGCCATCCCTGGTGTTCCACCTGAACTCCTCCTACACTAGATTTAACCATAGTCGTTCCCAATCAAGCAGTTTTTCCCGACTGTTGACAGAGTCTTGATAACTATGCCAACTCTTAGGAAGTCCAAGGAGAGCCAGGCTCACCAAATCATCATCAGGAACTGTAATTCCCACACTCCCCAGTTCATCCCTACTTGGACAAACTTCGTGAGATACTTTGGAATACAGTCGCCCCTCTCCATTTTGATTTTTCTAAGTTTATCTTTCTACACCAACTTCCTAGGTTGCTACTGCTTTGGAAAAGATCTTTCAAAGCCTTCCACATTACAAATGGAGTGGCTTTCTCATGAAGGCTTGACACAATATGGTCTTTCACACCTTCCAATAGAATCCTTCTCATATTCACTACTTTCTTTTGCCAAGCGTCAAGTAATGTAGAATCCCTCGAAGTGGGCTTAGGAACATCGCTTTCGATGAACTCCTTCAAGCCATTATCTTCAAGCACCTCCACCATCCCATCCTTCCAGGATATGTATTTCGAGCTGCCCTTGAGTGCATACTCCAACTGCAACCCATTGAAATCCATTTCAATGTTTACTCAACTGTCGCACAAAAAAATTCTTGCAGCAAATTTGAATTGTTCCACAAACAAAACCCAGCACTGCTTCAATATTACAATCTTCAGTGATTAACACTGCTCCGATGCCATGTAGAAATTTATAAACACAATAATGTATTTCTGGACTCCCCTGATCTAACAATTAAATCTGTTGGAAAATTATATATTATAGATCAATGCAACACATAAAATATATATGCGGAAACACAAACACAAGAAACACATAAAACTAGAGAGACATAGATATATGTGGTTCACCTAGTTTGGGCTACATCCACCCTGAACAGCCATTCCCTCCTTTCTATTATCCAACAAAATGAAGAGACACAACCTACAACAGTTCCGTTGTAATATCTTTTGTTCTCTCTCACAATCTCCCTATATATTTCTCTCTCTAAGAATACACATAAAAAATACATAGCCACAATATAATATGCTCATACAAGTGAGGGGGTGCCTTCTAGGGAAAAAAAACCTAAACTAAACATAACTTTTACCGTCAGATCATTCACCTAATGAACAACCCAGATTGACTAGAAATTACTATAATTTTACGAGGTAATTTTACATCTATTTTTAGCTTCGTGGCCACCCCCCCCCCCCCCCCGATCCCTTAGGAAGCATTTAATTATGTGTGGCATTGACGCCCCATTAAGGTACAGGGGTCCAATGCTGTGATACAAAATAAACAATATAATCAGGCTCCACACCCAAATATATCCCACTTGGAGACTGATTTGTAGCAACTCCACCGCTGCTTCATTTGTTGGACAATGAATCCTCTTTGGACCTGGTTGTTTCTAATCTTTGTCATCATACTTGAAGACCAATTGAAACTGAGCATATTCTCAGTTTCTCCCTGGTTACAACTTTTGTTAGAATATCTACAAGATTCTGGCTAGTGTGTATCTTTTCCAGCTTCAACTATCCATCTTCCAACACTGACCGTATGAAATGGTACTTGAGCTGTATTTGTTTAGTCCTAGAATGAAATGCTGAGTTATTTTCAAGGTGAATGGCACTTTGGCTATCATTGTATAACGTGCCCATATGATAAAATCAGAACTATTCAAGATGAAAATCCTCTGCTACTACAAGACTTAAAATAGTTATGATTGAATTCATCCTAACAATAGGAGAAAATATTTCATCGAAATCAATATCTTTCTTCTGTGCAAACCCCTTCACCACAAGTCTATCTTTGTACCTCTATTTTCCTCCATCTTCTTCCTTCAGCCTGTAAACCCATTTATTCTGCAATGTTTTTTTACCTGCAGGCAACCTAACTAAGTCCCAAGCCTGGTTATGTATTAAGGAGTCCATCTCTTCTTCCATGGATAGCTCCCACTTCTTCCTGGTTTCAACCTGCATTGCTTCTTCATAACATTCGAGTTCACTAGAATCATTCAACAATAAATAATATAATGAAGGACAGTATCGCTTAGGGGGTCTACTTATCCTGGTAGATCTTCTGACACAACTTTCAAGTGTTTGAGGTGCCTATTGCTTTTGTGGTGGTTGCTATTGATTATTATTATTTTCAGGCACCTTTACTTTTTCTGTGATCTCATCAAGAACTGTGTATTCTTTGTTTTCTTTTTCCTGTTTCTTTTCTTGCAAATGATTCTTATACAAGACCTTTTCATTGAATATTACATATCTTCTCCTAATTATTTTTTGATTTTCATAATCATATAAGAGATAACCAAAATCAATAACGCCATATCCAATAAAGGTACATTTCTTTGATTTTGCCTCAAGATTTGTTCTTTTTTCTTTATTAATATGGACAAAGGCCTCACATCCAAAAGGATTTAAAAAAGAGTAGTTTACCTTTTTACCTTTCCATGCTTCCTCTGGAATACCACCATCCAAGGAACTTGAAGGCCCTCTATTTATTAGATAAACAATAATATCTACAGAATCTACCCAAAATTGTAAAGGAAATATTTCATGCAATATCATGCACCTTGCATGCTCCATGATTGTTGTGTTCATCCTTTCTGACACATCATTTTCTTGTGATGTTCTTGGAACTGTCTTCTCTCTGTGAATTCCATGCTCTGAATAGTACCTATCAAAATCTTTGTTGCAATATTCACCTCCATTGTCTGATTTGAGACACTTCAACTTCTTTCCTGTCTCAATCTCAACCAAAGATTTCCATTTCTTGAAAGTATCAAATACATAAGATTTATTCTTAATACAATAAAACCATTTTTTTCTAGTTGCATCATCAATAAAAGTAACATAATAACGAGAGCCACCAAGAGATGATACCTGAGCAGGTCCCCATACATCTGTATGCACAAGCTCTAATTTTTCATTCTTATTTTCTTTCCCAACTCTGAGAAATCTGAATCTCCTTTGTTTTCCATAAATATAATTCTCACAGAAATCCAAATCAACATTCTTCAAACCCGAAAAAAAATTTCTTGAGTGAATAATCTTCATCCCCTTCTCACTAATGTGTCTGAACCTATGATGCCATAATGTTGCATCTGCTCCTTTGGAAGTTAAAGCATTAACAAAGTTAGAAATACCATTGCATAAATACAATGTACCAACCTTTTCGTGCTTTGCTATTACCAGGGCTCCTTTGGTGACCTTCCAAGTTTTATTTCTGAAAGTTGTCACACAACCTTCGCCACCTAACTACCCTGTTGAAATAAATTTTTTCTTTAGATATGGAACATGCCTTACCTTCTTTAATAGCCATTGGTTTCCATTATGTTTTTTTACAAGAAATTTACCCATTCCAACAATTTTATACGGTTCATCATCACCCAAATGAACTTGAAAAAAATCTCCTTGAACATAGTCATGAAAATATTTCTTATCGGGTGTGGCGTGAATTGAAGCCCCTAAATCTACCACCCAGGAATCAGTAACATTTTCAAAAGAAAGAATCAAATAATCTTGTAACACATCACCTGTCACATTTGTTTCATGATTTTTTTCTTGCTGTGCATCTCCTTATTTTCCCTTTCGAGATCTACAGTCTTTCTTTAGGTGTCCTTTATTTCCGCGTTTCCAACACACTATCCGCAATCTGGACTTGGATCTGCCATTCCTTGATTTACTGCAATATGTTGAGCTATTTCCTCTTTCATCTTTTCTTCCCCTAGACTCTGCACTCAAAGCATTACCCGATGTTTCACCAGAGCTTTTCTGTCACATTTCCTCACTAAGGATAGCACCAACAACGTCATGAAACTTTAAAGTACTAGACCCAGAGATAGAGTTACTAATGGCCATAACTAAACCATTCCAGCTTTCTAGAAATGAGAAAAAAAAAACAGAGCCCTAACTTCATCATCAAAGTTTACCCCTATAGAACTTAACTGACTAGTAACTATATTAAAATCATTTAAATGGTCTGCAACAGATCCACCTTCTGACATCTTCATATTAATTAAAATTTTCATAAGAAATACATTGTTCGAGGCCAATGGTTTTTCATATAGTTTTTCCAATGCATTAATAAAACCCTCTGTTGTTTCCTTCGAAATATTTAAGGCTACCGACGCCACAAGGCACAAACGTACTGTTCTGTGTGCCTTTCTATCAAGAATCTCCCATTCTGCTGTCATAGTCGTTGGCTTCTTTTTTTTTCCACTCAATGGTAGGTACATATCTTTCTGATACATATAATCTTCCATCTGCATCTTCCACAGCGGGAAGTTTTTGCCATTAAATTTCTCGACCCTAAACTTACCATCTTCCACCATTTCTCCCACTCAAACCAGGAACCCTTCTTTCCTATGATTTTATAAGCCAAATAGACCTTCGGCCCTAATACTAGTTGTTAGAAAGTTATATATTACAAAGAAATGCAACACATAAAATATATATGCAGAAACACAAACACAAGAAACACATAAAACTAGAGAGACGCAGATATACGTGGTTCACCCAGTTTGGGCTACGTCCACCCCGAACATCCAGTCCTTCCTTTCTATTATCCAGCAAAATGAGAAGACACAACTTATAGAAGATCCGTTGTAATATCCTCTGTTCTCTCTCACGATCTCCCTATCTATTTCTCGCTCTGATAATACACTTACAAATATATATAATGATCGTAATTATCAATGAACGACCCATATTGAATAGAAATTACTATACTTTTACAAGGCAACCCCTGTACCCCCCAGGCAACATTTAATTACGGGCGGCGTTGCTGCCCCATTAAGGTACAGGGGTCCAACCCTGTGATACAAAATAAACAAGATAATCAGGCTCCACACCCAAAAAAATCCACTATTAAATACAAAATCCTTCTTCTCAATTCTTTGCAGAAATTTAAATCACCAATTGCAAACATATGAAGAAAAATCAATCACACATAACAAGATGTTTTACCGTGAAAGCTTAAAGCTAAAAACCCCAACTATCATATATTATGTATATCATGGAATCATGAAACAATATGATACAAAGCTCAACTCTTAGAGCTCTCAGTACAATATACAATTGTCTCACACTGTCATACACAAATTGGTTCACACATGCACCAATTTACTTCCTCCTGACAGACTCCCTCCACTACACAATCCCTGCTGATGAAGATCCTTGAATGAATTCGATCTTGCCTTGCCTTGAATGCGCAATCCTTATTGGCAACTCCAATGTGTGTGTATATGCATTGAATGCATCACTATAGTCACAACTAATAGTAAAACACACCCTTTCACCTATCTCTCCACTGGGTCTCCACTGGATCTAACATGCAAGTAGTTAACTGTTGTATTCTTTAGTTGTAAGTAAGACACTCCTTGTGAATTAATTAAATAATTAATTCACTCATCTCTCACTAGTGTATCTTTAGTTACAACTATCGCAACTGAGTTTAACTCACTTAACTGAGTTAAACTAAATAACAACTCACATAACTACTCTTCCAACTCTGTTACAACTCTGTCGCAATCAGTTACAACGAAGTCCATTGTGCATGTCCCACCAACCAACCTTGGAATGCGTAATTCCTTCAGCTAACTATTTTTCCACATCAGTTAACTGAAATCAAGTGGTTCAAGAGAATAAGTTATTATTTATTGTCTGATTATCATTAAGGGCTAATAATAATCGACATGTATTCTATTTTTAGATTTGTGATCTATAAATGGACTTTGCCCATGATCTAAAAATAGAAATTCGTCTAAAGATATAATTTTCTCAACCATCTAGAATTAGTCTCCTACAAATTTTAGAATATTCTCACCATTCTAAAAATAGACATACACCTAAAAATAGCCTGCGGGCCCCACCTAGTGAAGGTGCTTAATTTTCACTAGGCTCATCATCTTGTTGAATCTCAACACGGTGAAGCGGTCAATCGAAGATAAGCAGGAGATCACGATGACATCAGGCGAGTGTGAAAAAGACTTGTTTTATTATGAGGATATGATTTGAGAAGAATCCGTCATGATTTTCTCTTTTAGTAGAAAATCATGAGGAGATAAAGTTATAATTTAAATATACTTCTTAGATGGAAGAAAAGTTTTATTTCTTATCAGCATAAGACTCTTGAATTAGTTTAATGAATAATTGTATAAAATCCATAAGGCCAAACTAAAAGTACAGTTTAGAAATTAAGTATGCTATGGTTCATTTACAATATTGTGAAACTTTGTTTTGAATTAATATAATCCTATGTTTTCAATGTGTGGCTAAGAAATCATTTGATCAGAGACACACTTACACTTACAGGAGGCCCCTATGGTGAGTTGTAAGGATATTTATTTTTCTTTTCATTTCAATTTTCTCATAGCATGGTAGTTTCATGAAGTTTCTCTCCTTGAATAATTTCATTACAGTCATGTTTTAATAAATTTTTGTTTTGATTTCAGAGCGCTCATAAAAGAGAAATACCAAAAAGATCTAATTTTCATATGTATTTCCTTCTAGAAATTTAGCTTCATTATTTAGTTCATTTCATATACGATGAAGAAATCTATTTTAGAGTTGATTTCACACATCAGTAATCATTTGGAGTTACAAGTTATCATTTGATTTTTCCTCTACAAGTATTTACATTAGCATTCCTTTCTGCAATTGTATTTAATTTATTTTCCTTCTACAATTAGAACTTAAGTTTCCTTGTATGCAATTAGTGTCAAGGTTACTTTATTCAAAGTAGTGTTTTCAATTTTGAAATTAGTATTAAAATATCTTTCCTACAATCTAGTGTTAACATTTCCTTTATGTAATTAGAAATTGATTTTAAATTATGTAATTATAGATATATTTTTAATTATGCAAGCAATAGATTTCAATTTAGTTAATTATTTGGGTTTTGATGTAACTTTAAATAGAAATAAATTGTGTGTGATTATTCTCTAAATATCATTTAACATTTATCCATATTTAGAATACTTTCATACCTTGAATAATTTAATCCAAAGATATAATTCCTAGCATATATGGTGCTCATACACTTCGTAAGTACATGAACCTTGGTTGAAAATTAATGAAGTAATTTAAGGTCAATTAAATTACCCAACACTTTGGCATCATTATTGGGGAAGTGTGTATAGGATTCCATTCTTGATTTGCGTATCATTTTAGGTGCATTCAATTTTGATTTTATAGATGCATAATTAAAAAATGATAAAAAATAATTTATACATAGAGAAATGGATTCTAGGGTTAAATTTGTAAGTAGATGTAGAAGTTCAATTCCAACATCACCACTCACTCCTGCTAGACCTCATAGTGCCACACCATCCACTGGAAATCACATTCCATCATTCGCAGGTGGATATGGACTCCCTGAGGTGCATAAATCTGAAATCCAACCAAGAGAATCACCAACTTCATCTAATGAAGTTGTATTTGAAGAACCACGTCCCCAATAGAAGGAGTATATTTCTCTCTTCTACAGGCGAAAAAATTCTAGGAAAAGAAATATAATTCCCCAGTGAATAAGAAGAAGAAACTAAGTTTAATATACCATTAGTAGAGTAACTAGAAGAAGGGCTAAAAAATCCAATTATAGAACCTTATATTATCTCTGAAGAATCTACAATGAAAGGGGAAGGAGAAGGATAACTACACAATGTAAATGGTGAATTTAGGATTAGAGGTGTAAGAGACCAAGGAGGAAATAGAGGACTAAGTGGAGGACGAGGTGATAGAGGATAAAAAAATATCACCCTCCAGCCTTCCTACTTTCCATGGTTTAAGAAATGAAGACCCTGAAACATTTCCTTTTGAGTTTGAATTTCTATGTAGATCTTATGATTACTTACTCGATCCTCAGAAATTGAAACTATTTCCAACTAATCTTAAGGATGGAGCACTTAAATGGTTTATGGGATTAGGAACATACTATTATAAAATGGGAAGAAATGAAAATTTTGTTCTTAGAAAAATATAAGGATTATTGCATGCTCGATAACATTAAGGATGAATAATTTAAGATGATGTAGAAAGAGAATGAAAGCACTAAAGACTTAGTTGAAATATTTTCTTACAATATTAAAAGGGATAAGATGCATAATTTATATGATGAAACTTAAAAAACTATTTTGCTAAAATCCACCAAAGATGAATGGATTGACCTTCTCAATTTAATGGGAAAAGGACATGTTTCTCAACTTTCATTTGGAGAAATATGTGATTTGTGTAAACATATTTCAAGGGGTAAGGCTAGAACTGGTAAAAGTCCAAAAGATCTTGCTATGTCTAGAATTAGTGAATATGAAACTGGAACAGTAAGTAGAGTTGAAATAGGAATGTAGAAATTTATATAAATTATATTTTGTACATCTGATATTCTCCTAATCACACACTATTTGACTTCATGCACAATACAGAATCTCTTCTACCATTGATCATTAATTGCGGAAATAAAAACAATCGCATGCGCACATTAAAACCATAAACATTCACACATATGAACACAATAATTTATGGGAAATATTAAAACTGAAAACCCCCAACTATCTGTATATTATATGTCATAGATATCATCTAAAAATCATCATACAAAGCTCCTGACAAGCTCTCAGTACAATCTCCAATTGCTACACACTAATCAGGTCCGATCTAGCAAAACACATGCTCCAATCTCTGCCACCTACTAGCCTGCCTCTATTGTGCAATCATTGCTGAAGAATGGCTCTGAATAAACTCGAATTGGTCCAGCCTTTCTCATGCAATCCTCATTGGCATCTCCAACCACTGTGTGTTGCAAATCATGAAACACTATAGTCACAACTGATAGTCACACTGCTCTTTCACCTACCTCTTCACTGGTCTCCACTGAAACTGTCCATGCACTGTAGTTAACTGATGTATTATTTAGTTGATTAATGAGTTAATAATTAGTGAATTAATTAATAATTAATTCACACCACTCTCACTAGTGTATCAATCAGTTAGACTAGATACAACTAACTCAACTATTTTTAACTCAGTTAAACTGAACACAACTCCACCAACTACTTCAATAACTCCACCAAACTCTGTCACATGAGTTCTAACTGAAGTATCCATGCAATAGCTCCACTTACCCTCAGGAATAGTGTAATTCCTTCTGTTAGTTCATGTGCCACATCTGTGAACTTAACTGAAGTGCTATGTAAGAGAATAAGATAATGTTTATAGTCCAAATATTATTAAGATAGGGATTATCTTCTCAACACTCCCTCTCAACAAGATAGGGATTATCTGCCACCCCGATCCTGCCCATGTGGTATTCGAATTTGCTCCTGGTGAATGCCTTTTTCAAGATATCAGCATCCTGATCCTCCGTGGGAATGTATGAAAGTAACATGATCTTCCGTTGCACACAATCTCTGATATGATGATACTGGATGTCAATGTGTTTAGATCTATCATGAAATACTGGATTAACCGAGAGTTTTATGCAACTCTAACTATCACAATATATCACAGTAGGATCTAAGTGTGAACTGAACAACCTGACCAGGATCTTCCTCATCCATATAGCCTCGCATGCATCCAAACTCGCTGCCATATACTCGGCCTCTGCTGAACTGAGTGCCACGGATCTCTGCTTCCTGTTGTACCAAGAAACTGTAGTCGACCCGATACTGAAAATCCCTCCAGATGTGCTCTTTCTATCCGTTGGGCTCCCTGCCTAATTTGCATCCGTGAAGCCACACAGCTTCACCTCATCCGACTGTCTGTACCATAATCTATATCCCGATGTGCCTCTGAGATATCTCAATACATGCTTGCTCGCCTTCCAAAAGATCTTGGTAGGCTTAACCATAGCTTGTGAAAGCTGGTTAACAACGTAGCATATGTCAGGTCGTGTATTGACTAGATACATAAGCGACCCCACCAACTATTGGTAAACAGTGGCATCCACTACCTCTGTCGATGTAGCATCCTCTTTCCTCCATCTACCAAGAAGAGGAGTGTTGATAGGCTTGCAGCGATGCATGTTGAACTTCTTCGGTATCTCCCAAGCATACTTGCCTTGAGACACAAACAATCCATCACTGCACTTCCAAATTTCCAATCCCAGGAAATAATGAAGGAGGCCCAAGTCCTTCATCTCAAACTCCTTTGCAAATCAATCTTGCATGAGTGTATCAACAGTTCATCACCTGTTAGAATCAAATCATCTACATAAAGTACAATGATCATCAACTTACCCTCCACCACAATCTGGTATAGGTTCGGATCCGCCTCACTCTTGGAGAATCCAAGTCTAGTGAAATAACTGTCCATCCGTGTGTCCCAAGCACGAGGTGCTTGTTTCAACCCATACAATGCTCTTTTGAGACTGCACACATGCGACTCGCTGCTGAAGATCTCGAAACCTTAGGGATGCTCTATGTACACCTCCTCCTCAATCACTCATTTGAGGAACGCAGTCTTCACATCCATATAATGAATGTGCCACCCCATCTATACTGAGAGAGCAAGAATCATCCGTATGGAAGAATACCTTGCGACAGGTGCAAAGGTTTCCTCATAATCAATCCCCTCAATATGTGAGAAGCCTCGGGAAACAAATCTTGCCTTGTACTTCTCCACACTCCCATTAGTTGCTTGCTTCACTTTGTAGATCCATCTTGAATGTACCACTGATTTCCCTTACGACCTTGGGACAATCTCCCATGCACTGTTTCTGACAATCGAATCATACTCTTCCACCATGGCATCTACCCATGCGGGGTCCTCCATAGCTTCCTTGAAAGAGGATGGCTCTATCACGATACACTTGCTCATAAGAGCCATGTATCCATTATACCATTCAGGTGACTGTCTCTGTCTGCGATGTGATGTAGGTGCTCCTACAATCTTCTCTACATCCTGAATCAGTCGCTCAGCTTCCGTAGTGCGCTTCCACCCTCTCATGGTTGGCACTGCATGAGTGGTCTCTTCCACTCCATGAAACTCCTCTTGTGGATGATCCACATCCTGAGGCTCATCCTTAGGAACTAATAGCTCCTCATCTGCATGCAAGTGTGGCTCCCTCTCAAGCGAACACTTCATGGATTTCTCCTCATGAAATTTGATATCCTGTCGCACAACAGTCTTGCGACTGTCTGGCAAATACACACGATAGTTGTTGGGTTTATCAGTGTACCCCAAAAATATCCCAACCTCTGCGGTCGGCTCCAACTTCTTCCTGGCATCCTTCGTCACATTAATGTAAACAGGTGAACCAAAAATCCTAAAATAAGAAATATCAGGCTTCTTACCAGAAAACGCCTCCTCGGGTGTACTCATGCCAAGTATCCTGTGAGGACAACGTTTTTTCACATAAACTGCTGTATTGCATGCCTCAGCCCACAAGTGTATGGGAAGGCCCTGATCATGCAACATCGCCCATGCAGCACCCATGATCGTTCTGTTCTTTCGCTTCGTGACCCCATTCTTCTGTGGGTTATGAGGCGCTATGAGCTCTCTTTGAATTCCTTCTGCGTTGCAAAATTCCTTGAATTTTCCAAAGATGAATTCACCACCATTGTCACTCCTAAGAGCCTTCACCTACTTCCCTGATTCTTTCTCAACCAGTGCCTTGAACTCATAGAACTTTGAGTATGTCTCTCTCTTCTTCTGCATGAAGAAGATCCAGCACTTCCGAGAAAAATCATCAACAAATATCACATAGTACATATGCTTTGCTGTCGAAGCTACTTAGAAAGGTCCACACACATCTGTGTGAATTCTCTCAAGGATCATCGTGGTGCAACTATCCTTCTCGTGAAAGGTGGCTTTCACAAATTTTCCCAAAGTACATCCCTTGCACTGATCTGATTACGCAAATGTACCTTTGGGAAGCCCAGTAGAAATCTACTACAAAATTTTCAAAGCACCATGGTGAAGATGGCCCAATCTCCTGTGCCATAGCTCTCCCTCATCCCAGCTCACCACTCCTTCTGCCTTGCCTGCCATTGCTGCACAACCATCTACCTGCAACTGATAAAGGTTCTTAACTCGAACCCCTATCCTCCGAGTTTCACCAGTTTCCTTACTGTGTAGGAAAGCCTTTCCCTCGCTAAAGACAACATCATATCCCTTGTCTTCCAACATAGCCACAGAGATGAGATTATTCTTCAATCCTGGAACGTGCATCACTTCCTTCAATACGAAGGGTTTACCAGACTCCCTCTCAAAGGAAATGGTACCGATACCGGTCGCACTGTATCTACCATCATCGCCCATATTGATGTGCACTCCAAGATCTTTCTCATCCAGATCAGTAAACAAATATTTGTCTCCGGTCATGTGAAAAGACGCACCACTGTCAAGAAACCACACTGAACCCATCACACTTGAGACCAAGCATGCGATCAGTGAAAAATCCAGCTCAAACTGCGAGGCTAAAGCTTCTCCAGCTGCAGATCCAGCAGCCTACTTATCTTTCTTCTTCTATGGACAATTAGTGGCGTAATGTTCGTGTTGGTGACAATGAAAGCACTTCACCTTGGACATGTCCTGCTTCTTTCCTTTCGCACCGGATTGAGAAGCATTCTTCTTGCTCTTTCCCTTCCTTGCTTTGGCAGCCAAAGTGCAATTTTCTTCATCTGAATTCTTTGATGAAGATCCGTCCCTGGTACTTCGCCTTATCTCCTCTTGCACAAGATCTGACCAAAGTCGCTCCCATCCTGGCAATTTCTCCCGACCATTGACAGAGTTCTGATAGGAATGCCAACTCTTCGGAAGCCCAAGGAGAGCCAAGCTCACCAAGCCCTCTTCATCTACATTAACCCCCACACTTCCAGCTCATCCCCGCATTGGAAAAACTTCGTGAGGTACTTGGGTATACTGTCGCCTTTCTCCATTTTTATGCTCCTGAGTTTATCCTTGAGCGCCAACTTCCTCTGGTCGCTCTTGCTTTGGAATAAATATATCAAAGCTTTCCACATCAAGAATGGAGAAGCTTTACCATGAAGGCTACAAACTATGTGATCCTTCACACCTTCCAACAGAATCCTTCGACATTTTTCTGTCTTCTTTTTCCATGCGTCAAGTGCAGCAACATCGCTAGAAGCAGATTTTGAAATTTCTGCATCTATGAACTCCTTCAACCCATTTTCATCTAGCACCACCTCCATCCTGTCCTTCCATGCAATATAATTCAAGCTACCCTCAAGGGCATACTCCAATCACAATCTGCTGAAAGACATCTCAACTTTGACACCAAGAAAACGTTGTTGCAAATTCGAATTCCACCAGCACAAAACTCAACCGCTTCAATGTTTTGCAATCGCTCCAATGATGAATATCGCTATGATACCATGTAGAAATGTATATAAATGATATGTTATACATCTGATATTCTCCTGATCACACACTATTTGACTTCATGCTCAATGCAGAATCTCTTCTACCATTGATCATTAATTGCGGAAATAAAAACAATCGCATGCGCACATTAAAAACATAAACATTCACACATATGAACACAATAATTTATGGGAAAGCTTAAAGCTGAAAACCCGCAACTTTCTGTATATTATATGTCATATATATCATCTAACAATCATCATAAAAAGCTCCTCACAAGCTCTCAATACAATCTCCAATTGCTACACACTAATCAGGTCCGATCTAGCAAAACACATTCTCCAATCTCTGCCACCTGCTAGCCTGCCTCTACTGCGCAATCACTGCTGAAGAATGGCTCTGAATGAGCTCGAACTAGTCCAGCCTTTCTCACGCAATCCTCACTGGCATCTCCAACCACTGTGTGTTGCAAATCATGCAACACTATAGTTACAACTGATAGACACTGCTCTTTCACCTACCTCTTCACTGGTCTCCACTGAAACTATCCATGCACTATAGTTAACTGATGTATTCTTTATTTGATTAATGAGTTAATAATTAGTGAATTAATTAATAATTAATTCACACCACTCTCACTAGTGTATCAATCAGTTAGATTAGATACAACTAGCTCAACTATGTTTAACTCAGTTAAACTGAACACAACTCCACCAACTACTTCAATAACTCCACCAAACTCTGTCACATGAGTTCTAACTGAAGTATCAATGCAATAGCTCCACTTAACCCTTAGGAATAGCATAATTCCTTCTGTCAGCTCCTCTACCACATCCGTGCACTTAACTGAAGTTCTCCAAGAGAATAAGATAATGTTTATAGTCCAGATATTATTAAGAGCTAATAATATTCGACATATCTATTTTTAGATTGGCAATCTAAAAATAGATTCAGCCCAATATGTCTAAAAATATAAGTCCATATATTTTTCCAACTTGACCAACCATCCACAAATGGCATCCTACAACTCATAGAATATGATCAACATGTCTAAAAATAGAAATAGTCTAAAAATAGACTTGCGCCAAAAATAGCCTGCGAGCCCACTTAGTGAAGGCGACTCTTTTCACTAAGCTCATCATCTTGTTGCAATCTCAATAAGGAATTTTTCTGGAAAAAGTCAAAACAGAAATCCTCAAGAGTCTTAGTGAACAACTAGATACTCTCAAGATACAAAACAAGAAAAAGGTTGAGAATGTTACATTATCTATTTTTTGTCCTAGATGTAGGAATAAACATGGCTTTAGAGAATGGCCCCCTTATAGTATATAAATTTGTGTCACATTTGTTGAAAATCATAATACAAAGGAATGTCCTTTGATCCATGGTCTTAAAGTTGTTTTTCAATATGAGTTTGGAACAAGCCAAGTTGAATAGCTTTTTTTAATTTCTAGAATACCACGAAAAAAAAAAATAGGCCTCAAGGTTTCAATACTCAATCATATGCACAACCACGAAAAAATTTGACTGCACCTATGCCTTGGAAACCTTGGCCCCCACAATCTCAAAATCCATCCTGGGCACAAGGTTAGAAAAGTCCTTATGGAAAATATCCTCAATATCCTCAATTCCAACAACCCAATCCTTATTTTACACCACAATACTATCCTTCTCAACCAAACCAACCCCCTCAATTCTAAAACCCAAGTCAGAAACTTTCATTACCATTTCCTCAAAAATCGAATCAACTACCTGCTTAACCACTCTTGAATCCAAATAATAAGAATCAAAAAGTTGTTTATAATGTTGAAGGAAAACAAAATTAATATTTTATGTTAACCCCATTAGGTATAAATGATCTTAAACTTAGATCTGGTAGGATTTTGCAAAAGAATTCACCTACAGTTGCCATCCAAAAATCTAAAGAAGATGAGGTTCCTGAAAAATATGCAAATATTGATCAAGAAAATATTCCTCTAAAGGAAGATATTCTTATTCAATCAAAGGATGAGAAAATAAAGCAAGCTCCTATAGTTCCTCTAGTAGAACAATCTTCTATTTATTTGCAAGATCCACCTTTTCCTGAAAGGCTCAAAATTGAGAAAGGAATAGAAATGAAAATTGGTTTGCCACACTACGATATGCTAGAAGAACTTAATAATATTTGCATCAAAAATCCTTTACTCCAATATATAAAGGAAATGCCAATATTTTCAAAAACTATTAAGGAGTTGTGCATTAGGAAACCAAGAAGAAAAATAAAAGATACTAAAAGGATCCAATTGGTAGGAAAAAATGATGATATTATGATGGGGAAACCTATGTTCAAAAATATCTAGATCCAAGTAACCCCATTGTAAAAATCCATATCAGTGGTATTGATATTCCAAACACTTTGATTGATCTAGGAGAATTCATGAGAATTATGAGAAAACATATAATGGAGCAATTAAAGCTTCCTAACCTTCAATATACTCCAACATTATAACAATTGGCAGATATATCTATTATCAAACCAGATGGTGTATTAGAAGATGTGTCTATTTCTCTAGTTTCTTGGGAATATCCTGTAGATTCCATGATTTTAACTCCCACGAATAATTTAGGACGTTGCCCATTGATCTTTGGTAGACCTTGGCTAGCTAAAATTAATGCATTCATGAGTTGTAGATATGGTGATATGTATATCTTTGATGGGAATTCCACTAAAAGATTCAAATTTTGTCCTCCTGCAAAAGCAATAACTGAAGTAGAAAGTGAAATTTGGATAGATGATGATGATGAAGACTTTGATAATATGCAATCAACATATACTTTTTCACAATTAGATGAGGAAGATCAATTGATAAATTTAATGAATAATAATGATTCTTCTTTATACTGTGAGAAATATCAAAGTTTCAAGAACAGTGCAATATTGAATATCTATCATCTCACCAAATGGCTTTACATTATGTGGAAAATTTTGGCAATTCTCAAGTAGAATTTTTTCCAGGAAAAACATTAAATATTAATAATAACTTGGAAGAGTTTCAAAATAAAAAATTGATAAATATGCTCCAAAAACATTCAACTGATTATGCATGGAAATATTCTGATATGAATGGAATTGATCCTAAAACTTGTATGCATCATATTTATATCCAAGAAAATGTCAAACCAGTTAGACAACCTTGGAGAAGAATGAACCCTAATATGAGAGAAATTGTCAAAGAGGAACTACAAAAGCTACTTAATGTGAATTTAATTTATCTAATATCAAATAGTCAATTGGTGTCACCATTAGTGTTTGTTCCAAATAAAAATGGAAAATGGAGAGTGTGTGTGGACTACAAGGAATTAAACCCTACTTTAAAATATCATTTTCCACTTCCTTTTATAGATCAAGTATTAGATACCTTGGAAGGAAAGAAGTAATTTTCATTTTTAGATGCTTTTAGTGGATATAACCAAATCCAAATACCACCATAAGATCGAGATAAAACTACGTTAACATGTCAATGGGGAACATATGCCTATAGGGTACTTCCTTATGGATTATGTAATGCACCTGCCACATTCCAGAGAGCAGTTTTAGGTATTTTTTATTATCTAATCCCTGATTGTATGGAAGTATACATGGATGACTTTACTGTGTATGGAGATACTTTTGAGGAAACTAAAAATTTGGAAACTTTTCTTATTATATGTAAAGAACCAAACCTTTCATTAAGCCATGAGAAGTGTTTTATGATGTTCAATGAAGGGATTTTTTCATACCATCATATTTCAGGGTATGGAATTAAAGTGGATACATATATAGTAGAAGTAATTTCTAAAATTTCGATTCTTGTTTTTCAAATAGATGTTAGAATTTTTCACAGATTTACTGGATATTATAGAATATTCATAGAAAATTTCACAAAGCCTCTCCACTTTTCAAACTTCTTACAAAATACTGTGAATTTGTATGGAACTTAGACTGCCAAAAATAATTTGAGACATTAAAACAAAATGTTATTGAATCACCAATTCTAAGAGGACCTAATTGGTATCTCCCTTTCCATATTTCTACTTATTATTCATATGCAGCTTTAGGACTTGTTTTGGTACAAAACGATTTAACTCCTTATGTTATCTATTATACAAGAAAAATTTTGACTCCAACAGAGTTAACTTACATTGTAACAGAAAAGGAAATTTTAGTTGTTTTACATGCCATTATTAAGTTTCATCATTACATCACTAGTTATGAAACTTTCATTCATACAGATAATTCGGCGATTAGATATCTAATGAACAAACCAATTACTAATGGTATAATTAAAAGAGAATACAGTTGTTGATTTTCTTTCTAGAATGTAAAATAATAATGATGATGTTCCTAAAAAATATAATTTTCCCGATGAGTATTCTTTTGTAGTATCTACTAAAACACCTTGTTTTTCATATATTTCCAATTATTTAGCCACAGGAAAATTACCACCACAATTATCAGTTAGGGAAAAGCATAAATTTGTCAAAAACAGTGCACCTTATTCTTGGATAGATGGAGAATTGCATAAAACTGGACCTGATTTGATCATTCGAATATGTGTTCGAGAAGATGAAGTACCAGAGATTTTGAAAGATTTTCATGATGAGCCATGTGGAGGACACTTTGATGAAAAACAATCTCTTACAAGATCATTCTTCTGGGATATTATCGGCCATCTATTTTCAAAGATGCCAAAGAATATGTCAAAATATGTGATAGTTTTCAAAGAAAGGGGAAACTTGTTCCATCATATGAAATGCCTATACAACCATAGGTACTTGTAGATCCTTTTGAAAAATGGACTCTAGATTTTGTTGGACCAATAAATCCTCCATCTAAATAGAAAAGGTACATAATTTTTTGCACATATTATGTTACAGAATGGGTAAAAGTTAAGCCTCTTTTATTTGCAACTGAAATGTTGTAGTTACATTTTGTTTTGTGGATATATTTACTCATTTTGGTGTTCCAAGATAAATTGTAATAGATCAGGTACTTAATTCACATCCAATTTGGCGAAAAATATCATGGAGAAATATAAAATCAAGCATAAGAAGTCTATTCCATATCATACAAAAGCCAATGGAAAAGTTGAATCAACCAACAAATTACTTGAAGCAATTCTAACCAAGATTGTGCATTTACATAGGAAATATTGGGAAGAAAAGCTTCTAGACGCACTATGGGTATATCGAACCACATGGAGAAACACAACTGGGCATACTCCTTATGATATTTTTGATGGGAAGCAGGTTTTTCTTCCAATTGAATTCCAAGTGGATACCTTCAGAACAACTACTAAATTGGGCCTTGATCTATTAGAAACTCAAAAACAAAGACTAACACAATTGAATGAGCTAGATGAGATCTGATAAGATTTTATCCAAAGAACCACCCTAATTCAGTAGCAAAGAACAAGATGGCATGACATATTTATCAAGACTAAGAAGTTCAAGCCAGGTGACTGGGCTCTTATTTTTTATTCCAAATTGAAAAAATTTCAAGGAAAGTTTCAAACTCATTGTCTTGGTCCTTATGAGATAGATATTGTTTATGAAAATGAAGCAGTCAAGATAAAAATTGTTGATGATGAACACATTACCTTACTTTTTAATAGTCACATATTAAGATTTTATCATAAATCACTAACAAAAGGAATATTTCATCAAATATTTGCAAGAAAATTATCAATTTAAGTTGGTTAAGAAAGGAGATTATTCTCTTCATTCTCCAACTCAATTGTAATTCTTCTTATCTTCTAAAAATAATAATAATAATAATAATAAAATGTATAAGTATGAAAACCAACAATGTTTGCATGCTTATACATAAAATATTAACTAAAAACCAAGGGTTCTTGGTAGTTTCTATTTTCATAATAAATTCCCTTCTCTTGTCCCTATTTCTTCATATCCTTCTTTTTCTAATCAATTTGAGGTGGTAATAAATACTTCTGAAGGCCATTTTTCTTCACTGATAACCAAAGCAACAATAAGAATAAAGTGTATTTTCCCTGATCGAACAAAAAATAATAAGTAGCAACAGAATTTATGTCATTCTATAGCTGATCTTCGATTCTGTATCCAAGTCTAAATTCTACATTTACATCAACATCAGAAAATCCACAGCAAATGAATACCAAAGTAATCCATGAGCAAAGGGATGTAGTATACTTCAATTATTTTTTCATATAATAAAATTAGGTTTTAACTCATGGGACGATTTTATTTAAAAAAAATGAATTATTAGAAGACCTTATAAGACTGCAAAAAATCATGCTCATTATCATAACTGTTATACCTCATTCCATCATCATTGCTTTGGTCACATCAAATCTTCTTGAAATCAGATCTAGAAATCATGGATAATTCTACAATCCTATCATAAAAAAAATACCCCATGAGCACCTTACTTCGCTATCATTTTACTCCATCTCCTCACATTTCACTCCATTCTGAAATCCTCACCATTAAAATTTTCTCATTTCCTTCATATCAACCTTCCATCATCCCTTTCTGAAGGAAATAGTCTAAGACCGAGACTTCTCTTCACCATGGGCATCATCGTCCGGCCTGAACTAAATGAAATCAAAATTATTCAAGCATACTTGAGAGTCATAAAATAGTTGTAGCAAGTAGGGTGGCTTAGGTTCTTTGAAAAAATCAATGGGCATGAGACAAAGTTCACTAAATATTTTTCTTGGGATTTTGATGGGGTCGAGGCAGAAATTGGTGACATCAAACTTATTTTGATAGTCTATCATGGAAGAAGCTACGAAATTTCCTAGAAACGGAAAAATTTGGTTCAAGAACAAGAAAATCAAGGAGAATTACTGGGTAAACTTCCACAGAGAACCAGGTATGGATATATCCATCTTTAAAAATGGAATTCCAGTTACAACACTAAAAGGGATATAGATAAATTTATTTTTGGTTATCCATAAATTTTAACTTGTGAAGGAAGGTTCAAAACTATGTTTTTCTACCATGATCGACTCTTGATGCATTTTATTGATGATAATGAAATCAATTTTCCTCGCGTCTTGCTCTGTATTCTTATAAAGATATCATCTAGTATACAAAGAGAGTCAAAATCCATTGATAATGCATTCTACCATCATAGAATTATCAAAATACTTAAAGAGGTACATTTAGAAGCTAAGGGAGACAACTAGAAATATTTCCTAGCTCGGAACCATTTTACAAAAATACAGGAAGAAGAAAAAAAATAGGAGGGTTAAAAGAAGTCGAATAAGGTCGACATAAAACCCTAAACCTGAAGAGAAATTTGAAGAAGAAAGTTCATAATATAATGAAATAGAGGCACCATAAAATGTGATTGCAATCACTTTTTTAATGTTTTTCTCATTTTTCATGTAGTAGGTTCCATCAAAAGTATGCAACATGGGTAATCCTTGGATGAGTAACTAAATTTTGCATCCAACGAGTACTCCCGCTCGAAATTTGAGTAAAAACTTTGGGAGATAAGTTGAAAATGCGAGTTGAAAAAGTAGTTTTTTATTTTTTCCCTCTAAAATTTGATGATGTCATCAAATATTATTTTATTATTTCCACTATTATTTTATAATTTCCTTAGGAGGCCCATTTTATACCTCAAAATTACCGTAATGACAATTTTATTTTTTATCGGTATAGGACTCTTGAATTAGTTTAATGAAGAATTGTATAAAATCTATACGGGGAAGCCAAAAATACAATTCAGAAATTAAGTATGCTATGGTTCATTTCCAGTATTGTGACACTCTGTTTTGAATTAATATAATCCTTTGTTTTTAGTACATGGCTAAGAAATAATTTTATCAGTGACAGCCTTACACTCATGGGAGGGCCCCCTAGCGAGTTGTAAGGATACTTAATTTTCTTTTCATTTCAATTTTATCATAGTTTGGTATATTCATGAAGTTTTTCACCTTGAATAGTTTCATTATAGTCACGGTTTTAATCAATTGTTGTTTTGATTTCAGAGCTCTCATAAAAGAGAAATGCCACAAAGATTTTATTTTCATATACATTTCCTTCTAGCAATTTAGCTTCATTACTTAGTTCATTTCGTAGATGATGAAGAAATTCATTTTAGAGTTGATTACACACATCATTAATCATTTGGATTTATAGGTTCTCATTTTATTTTTCCTCTGCAAGTATTTACATTAGCATTCCTTTCTACAATTGTAGTTAATTTCTTTTCCTTCTGCAATTAGAAATTAGGTTTCCTTTTATGCAATTAGTGTCGAGGTTCCTTTATGCAAAGTAGTGTTTTGAATTTTTGAATTAGTACTAAAATATCTTTTTGGAAATCTAGTGTTAGTATTTCCTTTATGTAATTAGAAATACATTTTAAATTTTGCAAATAGAAAAAGATTTTCAATTATACAAGCAATAGATTTCAATTCAGTTAAGTATTTTGGTTTTGATACTTTAAATAGAAATAGCTCGTACAGGATTATTCTTTGAATCTCATTTAATGTTTTTCCATATTTAGAATAATCTCGTACCTAGAATAATTTAATCCAAAGATAGAATTCCTATCATATATGGTTCTCATACACTTCATAAGTACACGAACCTTAGTTGAAAATTAATGAAGTAAATTAAGGTCAATTAAATTACCCAACACCAGCCTTGGTGTCAGATAAAGAGTTAAAAGGTGTAATTTTTTTTGCTGCAATGTCATTGCGCAAATATGGGCCTCGCATACACTAAACCTAACATGACAAATGGTTAAACAATTATGTGATAGGATGACCTCGAGGGCACATTTTGGAAATCCATCGTCAGGGTGATCAATAGTTGTGATCAACCCAAATGGAACTCCTTCGTGAAACAACTTACCACCTAGGGCGCCCCCGAGGGAGGTAAGTGGTTTCCTCTAACACCACCATACTACGACAAGTGAGCAGGATCAGGAAAGCGAGCTTCCATGTCAACCATGTTGCCCCTCCTCAATCCACCTCACCCACCCTTTTCCATGGCACCTACCACATCATCCATCCATACTCGTTTTTCCTCAATGTCATAACTTCTTTTTTTCCTGCTCTCACATCTATAAAAACAATATTTTTTTCTAAATTCACTTATTTTATATGTTTTTTCACGATGATTATTTTTGTCTTCAATAGTTGTACCTATGTTACCAATTCCCTCAATATTACCAGGTATTTAAACGAATTTCACCACTTTTTGTATTCTTTAAATGAAAATCTAAAATGACTAAAATGGCTTCCTTTTCCAGGTCTTTGACACATAGATCTCTTATGGACATGGAGCATGACATATTTTACCCTGTTTTTCCTATTAATTAAATGGAAATTCGTCAAAGAATCCTTTCCAACTAGGTTGAGTTAGAAATATCATCAAGAATGGTCAAGTAGAGTTTACTCTCTACAATTATCCTTCAAACATATTTTTTCCCAAAATTTGTTAGTTGGTTAACTTTTTCCTTGCACCCACAGAGATATTATGTAATGAACTCTATGGTAGAAAAATTTTGTGAGTCTCCTCATTTTTAATTCGACAAGCCTTGTATTTTCCTCAATCAGACAATTATACTTCTTTCTCTGATGAAACCCTCTTGTTTGTTTATCTAAATCTTCCATCAGAAGATAGAAACAAATTGTACAGTCATATTTTTCCTCCAAATGCAATTTTTCCTTCAGGTCAACACAATTTCCCATAGTTTGTTTTTAATAGAGTGTTATGCATTTTTTACAAATTATTTTGAGAATTATGGGTAGAGATGAAACCTAAGTATTAGATTGTCAAGCTTTAAGACAATTTCATTTAATGATGCAACCTAATGTTGTACTAGATATTCCTACCTTTTGGGAACATTCATTTGACTCACAACTCCTCAATTTCAGTATTTTTGGGTGTTTTACGTTGCTTTCCTTTTTAGTATACCTCATTTTATATGTTCATGTTGACCTAGGTCTGAATGTTATGGATGTTAATAGACAAAAAAAAAAATGGTAAATTGGACTAATCTGTTCAGGAGAAAAACAAAAAAATGAGGGATTTTATTATTACATTGCCTCCTTCATGTAAATTGTGTGTAGAATTATCAATAATTATTCTCCTCCCAAAAATTTACCAAAGGCTCAATCTTTCTTACAAATGAGCATAGATTTGAAATTTGGAGATTGGTTCTTATTTGAGGAACATGTGGAGATCAAATTGTATGGAGAAAAAATTCCACCATATATGCTTCCTTATTTCATGCCTATGAGGATATTTTCATTAGAAGTCATCAAACAAAATCTAAATGTGGATCAGATACACTTTGTCCCAACCAAGAAAGGATTCTTGTTCAAATTACTAAGGATTGTTGGCCCATTTATTGTAATTAATAGACAAGCAATATAGGAGAATGAGAAAATGTTGCAAGCCATGAATTTTCAACAAGGAGAAAAATTGCTTTGTGATCCACATCGTATCATTTCAAAAAGGATATTAGAGCTATCTTGTGCCCCTTATATCCATGAACCAAATCCTGAAATTGAGAAGTTAGAAAATCATGGCTTAGTTGAGACAAAATAAAGCATGGAACTAGAAACTCCTCTTCCCATTGAAAATTTATTGAAAAGAAGTGTTGTTGATGTCATTTATCTTGAGGGAGAAAGTTATCAGGGAAACAATAAGGCAAGAAAAAATGAGGTGAAACATAATTTGAACATCTCATGGAAAGACCTTCCAATGAAGTCATTTTTCAGTTACAACTAGGAGGAATGAAATGTGCACCATCATCTCCAATTCTAGGTGAAGAAGAGCATACTTCCTTGAATGTTTTAAAGGATAATTATGAACATATTGAAGAGAGAAACAAGAAGATAAAGGCCAATGATACCACCCAATTGGAATTTCAATCAATTTCTGGTTATCAAACCAGACTTCTTTCAGCAATGGATATGGAAAAGAACCATTTGAGATTTTCATGTACTCATCATGTTTCTCCATAAAAATTTATGGAGTTGATTTTAGGATAGTAAATTTATCTATGAACATAAAATATACTCCATTTCCAAATAATAAAAACTTGCACATGAAGACAGGGGATTTAATATACAACAATCTCAACAAATCATCATTGGCAACAATTAAAAGAGAGCCTTTATTGGGAAAATTAATAGATCAGTTGAAGTTGGATAGGGCTAATTCTCGAGCTCTTCATAATCAAAATAGATAATTTAAAAATTTGATAATTAAGCTCGGGGTGAATCCATAGGATAAGGAATTCATTCAAGTCTTGATCCAGAGTGCAGGGTCTGAGATTTAGTCTTTAAGAAGGGAATTGAAGTTGGTTTCCACATAAAATGTTCAAGCTTTAGAGTTGGCTCAAATTGAGAAATAAAATGAGATCTTAACTCGTGATCTAGTGGAAAGAAATAAGGAGGTATCGGCTCATAAGGAGCGTAATCCAGACTTACAACAAAAAATAGACAAACATTTATGCACAATTGTGGTGCAACTAGACTCTGAAGACCCTACTAAAAAACTAACTAGAGTCATGACAGAGTTGAAGACTTATGAGGATGAGTTGAAGAAGCAACAGAAAACACTATATGATACAAAGGATAAATTGAAACAAACACTACAAGAAAAAAGGACATTGGTGAGGGTCATGCTTATGATGGACCTTTAAGGTCCATCACCAATGTCACATATGGTGATGGTCCTTAAAAGAGCATCACTGTAAGTGTATATAGTAATGGTACTTTAAGGTTCGTCACCAAAGCCATTTTCAATGACAATTTTGGTGAGGGTTGTTAAAGGCCCATCATTAATTCTCTCTTTGGTGACACTTCTAGTGATGAACTTTTAATGACCCTCACCAATGCTCTTTTTGTTACTTTTGGTGAAAGTAAAAAAATGTTCATCATCATTGATCATTCCAATGAGTTTTTGATGATGTTATGTGCTTGTTAATATATATTTTGTCCAAATATAATGGTTTAAGACCATTATTGTGGAGTCTTTTTTATAATATCTCCAACGCCTTTATGGTTAGAGTCAGCCAATTTGTTAAGAAGTAATTAGTCTGTATCATTTCCCTCAAGTAATGACTATTTGAATAGAGTTTTCCTATAAGTCAACACATGATTCATATCTATTAAGTTTATTATATAGAAAATTCCCTTTAGATAAAGTTCCACTAGTGTGTGTAGGAAATATATTATTTAATACTTAATCAAAATCTGTCAATTCTATTAATGAGAAAGAGCTAACACTCCTGAAGAAAATGGGCACAACTTAAATTAATACTTTGTCACACTAACATTTCTTAGCACCTCGCATGTCTTGGAAAATATTTGTACCTAGAACATCTTGTCATGACATTGACACCCAAGCACATGGTGGCATGCGCTAGCACAACATAGAACTCTCATAGCATGTGTTGGCATGCATGTAGTCCCTAGAATTCCTTGGGACACCTTGGTTGCATGAATTGACATACATTATCACTTGGCACACAATGCCACTTGGAATGTATTGGGACTTATTATTAGTGTGCCTAACATGCTCATTTTGGAAAAGATAATTTCCCGACTTATTAACCCTATTATGTGTTCATTTCCTTGCATTTTAGCTTGGTTATTCCTTTTGATTCCTTGACACTTCTTGACACATATTGACATATCCTGGCACCCTACACATCCTTAGCACCTGGCATGTATTGGCATATCTTGGCACTATTTGGCACATATAATTAGCACACCTTGGAACTCCATAGAAAACTTTGGCACTTCTTGACATGCCTTGATATTCTCTAGCATTCCTTACCAATGCTTATCATACTTTGTCACTCCCTCCTTGGCATGATAGCTAGCACTCATTAACACTAGTCCCTGGCACACGTTCCTCATATTCATTAACTTCCATGAATTTTGACCTGGTGCTCTGTTAATGTTTTGTCCTAGTGCTCCTTAGCACTCCTCAATATGCATTAGCACTCTCTAGCACACCTTACCACTCTTAAGCATGCCCTTCCAGTTCATAGCATGCATTACACTCCCTAACACATATTGGTTCATGGCACATGTTGGCACCTAGAAAGTCTTAGCATGTATGGAATACGTTTATATGACTTGGTATGATTTGGCATGGTTTGCTATTAAATTTATTTGAGATAAATTGTTGTAAAGTAGATGAGAAGAATTAAAGGAATATTGACACTTAGAATGCACTAAGACTTTTCACTTGGCACCTATTAGTGCCTAGTATTGGTGTGCCTAGAATGCCCCTCTTGGAAAAGGTAAATTTATGACTTATTAACCCTCTTATGTGTTCATTTCCTTGTATTTTAACTTGTCTCTCCATTTTGTTGCCTTTACAGTACCTGTCACGCGTTGACACACCCTTGCACATCTTGGCATGCCTTATCACTTGGCACATATTAGCATGTTTGACATGCCTTCGCACTATCTGGAACATATTAGAATTCCCTAGCATGCCTTAGCACTCATGTCCTCACAGTTATCCTTTATATTTTTTCACGGCTTGGGAACCCAATCAAGTCCTTGGATACTACAGTTCATGTGACAATATTGGCCTACTTCAACTGCAAAAAACCAATTGCACCTACTAAAAGTATATTATGCCTTGTTCACCTAAGAACTTCTTATAACTCATCTTATGCCACTCATGTCCAAGCTCAACTTGTCCCACTTAACTATTTACCAATACAAGGATCACATTATCTATCCATGGCCATAAAAAAACTAAGAAACATAGCTTACATAGACAATATTTCACATGTATGTTCAATTCATATAAACAATAGAAAATTAACTGAGAGTTTGCAAGAACCACAAGATGCACAAGGCACACAGGATATAAGTTGACACAATCCAAGTGCCCCAAAACTTATACACAACAATGGAAAATATGAAATTATCTAGAATATTTTAAATCATGAACATGTAGCCAAAGTGGGGCACATATCATATAAAAAATATAGCTAAAGGAAAAGCAATGTTGTGCGTAGCACAAAGTGATCTCCCTTTGTCTAAAACTGCTATGTCGAGCCCTATATAATAAATGTAGGCTTGCCTCCTATAAATCCTATTTTTAACTTCTCCTAACACATTTCGTCCTTAGCACACTTGAATTTGTTGGCACTCCCTGGCAGACACTCTTATTCATTCATTTCTATGCATTTTGACCTAGTTATCCCTTGATATGCCCCGACACTCCCTAACACTCTAGTTCAACATGCATTGATATTGTCCAACATGTGTTAGCATGCCTTTTCATTCCTTTTCATGCCTTGAGCCTCCCTCACAACTACTCTTACTTAATTTTCAACTTGGGAACCAAAGCAAACCCTCGCTTGACTACAAGAGCTTGAACAAGTTATGGTTTATACAGCTAGACTATGTTGTTGAATTGTGTAGCTTGGGAGGTACTCCACAAGCCTAGTGAGATGGGTTTGTGTGAGTTTGGTCACAAAAGGATTTGTGGGCAAAGAATCCAAGAAAATGGATTTTGGATCGAAGATGGGGTTTAAATTCTAAAAGAAAATTAAAAAGTAAAATTAATATTTCATAAGGTATATGTGGATAAAACCCATAAGTTCTAGAGGATTCCTAATAGGTCTAGGAAAAATATTTAAGGAGGCCTTAGGATGAAGGAAAGAACATCAAAGTGGAAAGGAGCTCATTTGATCATGGGGGAGAAGAGAGATGTAGTCCTAGAGAGACCATGATCATTAGCATGTATAGGATTTATTAAGATGCCTAGGTATGCTTTGACATGTTTTAATATTAAATTTATTTGAGATAAATTATTGGAAAATATAAGAGAAGTAACAGAGGATGATTTGGCACTTATAATGCACTAAAACTTGGCACTTGACACTTATTTCCACCTAGTTTTGGTGTGCATAGCATGTCCCTCTTGGAAAATGTAAATTGATGACTTATTAAGCCTATGATGTGTTCATTTCCTTTTATTTTAATTGGTTTATCCTTTTTTTTTCCTTGATAGTCCTTGGCATGTATTTTCACACCCTTGCACATTTTTCCATGCCTTATCACTTGACATATCTTAGCATATCTTAGCATATTTGACATGCCTTCGAACTATCTGGCACATGTTAGCATTCCCTAGCATGCCTTGGCACTCATACTCTCACAACTAGCCTTACATTTTTTCATGACTTGGGAACGTGATCAATTCCTTAACTATTGTGGGTCATGTCATGATATTGGTCTACTTTAGCCATAAAAACTTGATCAATTGCACCTACTACAAGTATATTGTGACTTGTTCACCTAAGAACTACCTATACCTCATCTTAGGCCACTCATGTCCAAGTTGAAATTTTCCCACTTAATAACTTACCAAGACAAGGATCGAATCTAGCCATGGCCATTAAAAAACTAAGAAACATGGCTTACATAGGAAATATTTCACATGTATGTCCAGTTCATATAAATAGTAGAGAATTAACTGAGATTTTGCAAGAACCACAAGATACAGAAGACAAACAAGATATAAGTTGGCACAAGTTGAGTGCCCCAAAACTTATACACAACAATGTACAATATGAAATTGTCTAAAAAAATTTAAAACATGAGCATTCGGCCGAAGTGTGCCAGATTACATAAGAAAATAATAGAGAAAAGAAAAATAGCATTGTGCCCAACACAAATTCTCCCTTTGTCTAAAACTGATTTTTCCAGCCCTTTATCGCAATCATAGGTTTTCCTCTTGAAAATCATATTATGAACTTCTTCTAACACACTTCATCCTTGGCACACTTGAATTTACTGACACTCCTTGGCACACACTCTTATTTGTTCATTCCCATGCATTTTGACCTAGTTCTCCCTTGTTATGCTTCGACACTCCTTAACACCCCTCAACATGCTTTGAAATTTTCCAACATGTTTTTGCACACCTTTTCATTCCTTGGCATGCCCAAACCCTCCCTAGTTATCATGCCCTCACAACTACACTTACTTAATTTTCAACTTGGGAACCCAACCAAGTCCTCACTTGACTATATGAGCTTGAACAAGTTACGATTACTACAACTAGACTATGTTGTTGAATTGTGTAGCTTGGGAGGTACTCCACTTGCCTAGTCAATATGGGTTTGTGTGAGTGTAGCCACAAAAGGATTTGTGGGAAAATAACACAAGAATAGGGGATTTGGACCTGAGATGGGGTTTAAAATATAAAAGAAAATTAAAAAGAAAAAATCATATTTCCTAAGGTCTAAGTGGATAAATTTTGTAAGTTATAGAGCATTCTTAAGAGGCCTGGCTAGAAAAAGATATTTAAGGAGGCCTTAGTATGAAGGCAATAACATCAAGTGAGAAGGAGCTCATTTTATCAAGGAGGCCAGGAGAGATGTAGTCCTAAAGTAGGTCAAGTTAGAGATCTGAGTAAGCATTGCTAAAGTGAGGCCATGATCATCCACCAAGAGTGAGATCATCATGTGAGGGTTCACAAGAATTTCACATACCTTAATGGGTTTGAGATAGGAAGTAGGATGGAATATTGCTTGTTCTCTTATGGCAGATCAAGCTCAAGAGAGGCGCTTCATGAAAATTTGGGCATGTTATTTCAGTGGTGTTTCTGTGTGAAGGATGCATCAAATTTTGAAATAGTAGAGATGGTTGAGACCAGACATTGTGGTGGTTAGTAGGTTGCAAGGTTTGTGATAAAATACCAACACAAATGGAGGAGGCTCTACACTAGAATTTAGGGCCAAAAAAGAAGTAGTCACAGGTGTAATATTGATTGAGGTAACTATAGTTTGAAGGTCATAGAGATCTAAATTTCAGGTCAAGATTCAGTCAAAGAAATGTCCAAAATCTATGGATCCATATGTGCTAGGCCAGGTCTCCTATGGAGGAAAGAGTTGTCATTTTTTCTATGGGTGGATAGGGTTTGTTCTAAAGAAAATAAAATAGAAGTATAATTCCATATTTAGGGAGGTTTACTAGCATGTTCATTCCATAAGGTATGCCATTAATACTATGACAAATCTGCATAGAAGAAGAGGGGTGGTGACCCTTAGAGAGAGGTTTATCTCTGTAATATAGACGACAAAATTGGAAGATGGTTTATAGAAGTATGTGCGGAGATAGAAAATCCAAAGGAAGGTGGAACTTGAGTAGAAGATGGAGCAGAAGAAATGTGCCATATGAGGAATATATTGACATGAAGAGGAGTTTATTTTCGTGGACTATCCATATAGTTTTGGACAAAGATATGAATCAACCTATAAACAGTTAGTCGATGGACTATTAATGGATGATTTGTGAACCTAGTTCACTCATCTACAAATTTTTAGAAGGATGATAAGATGAGTAGTTCATATTTGTTCATAGATTGGACAAAAAATAAATTGGTACACAAAAATATTGATTTTGAGAGGACTCAAATCACTATTAGGTGGCATATTTTAAGAGCCCTATATGAGGGTTGTGTTCTGGGCACTAGATCAATAAAATAATTGTCTATGGTTGGGAAAATTGATGGAAATCCAAGTAAAATTGGAGGGTTGTTAGGTGACTGTCAAAGAAGAGCTCTAAGTCCTGTACTTTTGAAGGAAAACAAGATTGGTAGAAGGGTAGGTGTATTGGGCCTAAGGACATGCAGACTTTGAAGGACTAAAGTAGCAGTCAAGTGGGATAGCCAACTAGCCCTATTTCATTGTATTGTAGAGGATTGCGTCATTGAGAAAAAGGGAAACCTCCATATCCATAGACTTGTCATCTTGGAGTAGCAGTATGGGAAAAGTGGGAAAACCAAAGATTTGTTCACAATGAAGTTGTGAACAACTGAACTAAAACCCTAAGTGTTGCAAACCTTAAAGGAAAAAAGAGGTATATAGAGGGAAAATTTTTTTGAGCCGAGTTCAGTAACCTAAATGAGTTGAGTTCATTGATAGAGGCAGATTGATGATTTGCATAATGGGAGGCAAGAGGACCTACCAGATGTGTTCAAGTCATATTGATTGAAAGAGCTATGTGTGGCCACCATCAAAAAGTCGGTCAATTGTTGTCTTGTTCAAGGTATATTGGTTGTCAAAGGAGTAACACCAAGCGCTAGTTGTATTCCTTGTATCAGTGTGATTGTAAAGGGCCATGATCCTTGGTACAAGAGCTCTAGCTTGTTCTTTTATACTTCGTAATTTAACGAAGAAAGGTTTGAAAAAGTTAAAAAATTCATGTGCACTAGTTGATTCCCTGGTGTGTGTAGATTTCGTTGTTCAAAGTAGATGTGTTGTGGCATGAGTGTGTTTTCATCAAATATTCTAAGACCAAACCCATATTCTCATGTGTCGTGGAAATTCAACATATGCGTTGTTCACCTAAGAACTACATGTAATTCATCTTAGACTACTCATGTCCAATCTCAATTGATCCCACTTAACAAGTTAAAAATCTAAGGCTCATCACATTCAATTGTGGTCGTAAAACAACTAAGAAACACGGTTTACATCTTGACATGCCATAACACCTAACATGTCTTAAATTCCTTGGCATTATGTGGCATGTGTTAGCATCCCCTAGATTCCTTGACATTATTTTACACTCTCTAACACACCCTAGCACTTCCTGACATGCCTTGGTAGTTTAACATACCTTGGCACTGCCTAGCATATAACCATGTCACTCCCTCCTTAACACACCTAGAACTCTTTAACACTCCCTATCACACACTCTTATTCATTTATTTCCACGCATTTTTATCTAGCGCTTCCTTGTGTTTACCTCACACTCCCTAACACTCCATAGCATGCATTGGCACA
The DNA here is from genome assembly GCA_034641835.2 of Pinus albicaulis. NCBI lineage: Eukaryota > Viridiplantae > Streptophyta > Pinopsida > Pinales > Pinaceae > Pinus > Pinus albicaulis. The sequence goes on along the minus strand of CM076580.1, from coordinate 809,994,688 downwards.
CCCTAACACTTGGCACACCTTGGCATGCCACCCTAGCACTCTAGTATTCCTTGGCACTACCTAGCATACCTTGTCACTCTCTCATTAGCACACCTAGATCTCATTGAAACTACTAGTCACAAAATGTTATTCATTCATTTCCATGCATTTTTACCTATTTCTCCCTTGTGTTTACATAACATTACTTAACACTCCTTCGCACGTGTTGGTACACCCTAGCACCTAAGACATCTTGACATGTCACCCTAGCCTCTAGCATGCCTTAACACTGCCTAGCATAAATTTTCACTCCCTCCTTAGCACACCGGGAACTCATTGAAACTTCCAATAAAAAACTCTTATTTGATCATTTACAACCATCTTGATGCAATGCTCCCTTGTGTTTCCCTGTACCTCCTAGTTAACTCTTCCTTGCACGCGTTGGCACATCTTGGCCGCACGCTACCCTAACACTCTAGCATTCCTTATCATGGTGCAATATATTGCATGACAAGGAGTTTCAATGAGTTCCAAGTGTGCTAAGGAGGGAGTGAAAAGGTATGCTAGGCAGTGTTAAGGCACACATTGGCACACCCTGAAACTTTTCACATATTGGCATGCTTTCCTAGCACTCTATCATGCCTAGGAATTGCCTAGCATACCTTGTCACTCCCTCCTTATTGCACCTCTAACTTGCTAACACTCTTTATCACACACTCTTATTCATTCATTTCCATGCAATTGAAACTAGTCTTCCATTCAATTTCCCTGACACTCCCTAACATGCATTGGCGCCAAACCATAACACCTAGCACATATTGGAATTCATAACATGCCTTGGAACATTCTAGCATGTGTTATCACTACCTAGGATTCCTTGCACACCTTGGCACTCCGTAGTTTTCATGCCCTCATAGATAACCTTACTTTTTTTGTGACTTGGGAACCCAACCAAGTAATTGAAAAAATAGTGTTGTGTCTAGCACAAAGTCTCCCTTTGTCTAAAAATGTTTTGTTCATCCCCTTATCGAAATCATAGGGTTTCCTCCTAAAAGTCCTATTACGAAATTCACCTAACACACTTCATCCATCGGACACCTGGAATTCACTGACATTCCCTCACAAACACTCTTATTCATTCGTTTCCATGCACTTTGAACTAGTTCTCCCTTGTGATGCCTTGACACTCCCAAATGCTCCTTGTCATGCATTAACACTAACTGGCATGTGTTAGCACACCTTTTAATTTAATTCCTTGGGACACCCTGGCACTGCTTATTTGTCATGTCCTCATAAATACCCTTATTGTTTTTAGACTTGGGAACCCAACCAAGCCTTGCCTCGACTACAACAACTTGACCAAGTTTCATTTACTACAACTAGACTATGCCTTGTTCACCTAAGAATGGCTTATAACTAATCTTAGGCTAATCATGGACAATATTAACTCATCCCACTTAAAACATTACCAATTCAAGGCTCACATCCAATCGTGTCCACAAAACAACTGAGCAACATAGTTTACATCTTGACATGCCATAACACCTGGAACGTCTAAAAATACCTTGGCACTATGTGGCACATGTTAGCATCCCCTACATTCCTTGACATGCTTTGGAACTCCCTAACACACCCTAAAATTCCTTCACATTCCCTAGAACTCTAGCATGCCTTGGAATTTCCTAGCATATAACCTTGTCATTCCATCCTTAGCACAGTTGGAAATTTCTGACACTCCCTATCACACACTCCATATTCATTCATTTCCATGAATTTTGAACTAGTTATCCCTTATGTTTCCTTGGAACTCCCTAACACTCCCTGACACACATTGGCACACCCTGTCACTTAGCACATCTTGACATGTCATCCTGGCACTAGCATTCCTTGGCACTACCTAACATACATTGTCACTCCCTCCTTAGCACACCTAGAATTTGCTAACAATCCATGTCACACACTATTATTCATTCATTTCTATGCATTTGAAACTATCGCTCCCTTGTTTTTCCCTGGAAGTCTATAACACTCCCTGACATGCATTGGCACACCCTAGCGCCTAGCACATCTTGGCATGTTTCCCTAACATCTAACATACCTTAGCACTTCCTATCATACCTTTTCACTCCCTCCTTAGCACAGTTGGAACTTACTGATACTTCCTGTCACATTCTCTTAATTGTTCATTTGCATGAATTATTTTCACCTAGTGCTCCCTTGTGTGTCCCTATGACTCCCTAACACTTCCTAGCATGTGTTGGCACACCCTGGTGCCTGGCACATATTGGACACATGCCACTTTGGCACACTAGCATGACTTAGCACTTCCTAGCATACCATGTCACTCCCTCCTTAACACACTTGGAACTTGTTGATACTCCCTGTCACACACACTTATTCATTCATTTCCACGCATTTTTACATACTTCTCCCTTGTGTTTCCCTGGAACTCGCTAACACTCAACACACATTGGCACTTGGCACATCTTGGTATGCTTTCCTAGCACTCCCTCCTTAGCAAACCAGGAACTCCATAGCATTCCCTATAACTCCGTGACACATATTGGCTCTTGGCACTTAGTGGCACTTGAAAATTCTTGGCATGTGTTTGGATGCTTTGGAATTCCTTGGCATGGTTTAAGATAAAATTTATTTGAGATCAATTATTCATAATTAATAGAGAAGTAATAGAGGATGATTTGGCACTTAAGACACACTAAAACTTATCCCTTGGCATGTATTGGTACTAGTGTTGGTATGCCTAGAATACCCCTCTTGAAAAGGTAGTTCCTAAATTATTAACCCTCACATGTGTTCATTTATTTTCATTTTAACTTGGTGTTCCATTTTGTTGCCTTACACCCCTTGACACACGTTTTCATACCCTAAAACCTGGCACATATCATCATGCCTTAACACATGGCATGTCTTGGCATGCCTGGCATGCATTGGCATGCCTTGGCATTATCTAGCACATGTTAGCACAACTTGGAACTTCCTGAAATGTCATAACATTCCCTAACATGCCTTGTCACCCCCCCCTTGGCACGCCTGACACTCGCTGACACTCCCCAACACACCCTCTTATTCATTCATTTCCATTCATTTTCACTTGATGATTTATGTTTGATGGGGTGCATGTCTAGAAACAATTCCTTTAAGAGAATAATAAAATGATCTCACCATTACTAACATAAGTAATTGTGAGATTCTACTTGAACGACATTACGAAACCACACAAGAGATTTTCAGAATGAAATTTTTAGTGTTTTTTTTTTATGGTGTGGGAATGGTAAGGAGAGAGTGGTAAATATGGTTTGTGAATGCTTAGAATACCTTCTCACTCCCTCCTTGGCATGACAGCTAGCACTCATCCTTGACACACCCTCATATTCATTCACTTCCATGCATTTTGACCTAGAGCTCCCTTATGTTGTCCTAGTACTCCCTAACACTCATCAACATGCATTGACACTCTCTACTTAGCACTTTTCGACATGCTCTGCCACTTCATAGCATGCATAACACTCCCTAACACACATTGGCACTTGGCACATGTTAGCGCTTCGAAATTTTTAGAATGTCTGACATGCATTGAGATGACTTGGTATGCTTTGGCATGGTTTAATATTAAATTTATGTTGGAATGGGGCTCCCTAAGTTGCGTTTTTTATACAATTTTGTAATATTCAGTCCGTGTAGAGGTTTTGGGGTGTGTCAAATCCCCTAATGTTTTATAATGGGTTAAAGGGTAGATCTAGGGTCATCAAACCACGATTTGTGGACCATAGGATAGCAAAGGCTGTGATGTTATAAATAGATAGATAGTTGGGTCTAGTAATGAAGAAATACATAAGATTGATGCTACGTGCAATTTTTTAAGATCTGTTTGGGTTGTATTGGGTAAGGACTCATGCTGTCTTTGTGCATGAGGATCCTCATTCCTGTTGTGTGCGGACCCCACTAGGGTGTGTGCGTGGGGAGTGTTTGGGTTGTAAGTGGATCTTTGATGCTAATGAATGTGGAATATATTTGAAGTATATTGTGCTATCTGGATTGATTGTGTTTTACTGCTGAAGCGCATCTGTGATATTTATTTAAGTTGCGAATGTATTTGTGATATGTATTTAAGCTACACATATATCTATGATCTGGAATTAGTTGCGATTATAATGTTCTGTGATGGTATTTGCTAATGCGGACGTGAATGAAAATGTATTAGTTGGATCTGTTAGAGATAATAGCTTTATGTGCTGATTATATTATTAAGGGCTTGTGAATAGACTCATTCTGTCTGAACCTGATAAGTTACAATGCAAACTTGCCTCAAATTACCTACTCTCTCCCAGGGTGCAGAAGCTTGGTTCCAACACCCTCCCATACTACTTCAGGTGAGACCTTGGCCTGCGAAAGTAGTTCATTGCTGAAAGGGCCAGTAGTATAGGGGTTTGTTGGCAAACCTTAACCTCTAAACTTGGGTTGGACCCTAAGCCAGAAAATGGTTCAGTTGCAGGGACCGGGAGCAGTTTGAGAGAGAGATTGGGTAATGCCATGAGGTCGTTGGAGACCTGAGAAGTTAGAACTTGAAGACTGGTTTGAAAGACAGATTCAAGAATTTTCTATAAAGGAAAATCGCAGCACGAAGCTAACAACTAAGAAGTGGAAGAAAAAGTACATATTCACTGAAGTCTATGAAATTTTCTATGTAACCTTTGTGCACAAGCTTCAGGAGTGGTTAGCAATGCTTGTATAATTCCAGACGTGTTGGAAGGACGATCAGGTTACGCAGTGGACACCAGAATTGATTCAACAGTTGGAGAGGACTGGCAATATGATCACTCGTATGATAGATCATTGGGTGGGTAGCATTCTGGGAGGGTTTGTAACAAAATTCATAGTCGATCAGTTCGTATTTTATTCTAAGGCAGAGCAGAGGTTCTTCAAAGGTTTCCAGGGTAAGTTCTTGCGAACACTGCCATTGTTAATTAAAATATTACTATGCCAAAAGGGAATTTTGTGCAGCCACACCGAATGAATGATCTCTAATCAAAGCAAGAGTACAACACAAAGTGGTAAGTACTGCCAAACCAACCGAGAAGGGGATAGATCCATCTACAGTCCACTAAGAGAATCAATTGTGCATGTAGGAAATAGTCTTCCAGCCACACCGCCTTCAAGTTAGCATAAGGGTAAGAACTCCCCCACACTTTCGCCACCACCAAAAGAAGTTATGGACACACACATGAAGCTACCCACTGTTGGTATCCGGATATGAACAGAATTCAAACCTTTTTCCACATAAATTATCAACCCGAGGGTGTTAGTTATTTCAAGACTAACGAAAAAGTATATGCAGATACAAGCACATGGTCTGTTGTAGATCACAGGTTTAATATATAACAAACATACCATTGTAACAACAATGAAATGAACTGGAGAAATAGAAGGCATCCACAACAATTAACGCGACTGTAACAGCCAATAAAGAATCACACCAAACACAACATTGCAAAGAAAATAAGGAAGAACACAACTCCTAATCACAAGAGTGGGCCCAACTCTTTGATCAGGGCTGCAGAAACTCAAGAATTACAGGAGAAATAGCAAGTTGTTGTACATTCAATTACTGATAAAAAGATTTATTAAAAAGTCTGTATGTCCAAGGGCTTCTTCCTGATTCACAGCCCATAGGCATCTTTATACAATTGTCCTTAAACCCCCGGTTCCTCTCAATGACTCCATTTTTACAAAAATACATCTTGTTACAACGACAACCGGGTTGCCCAGCAAGAAATTGTAAGAAGGCCTAAGATAGTGCTGATATACCCATGGCTTTCATGTTGTAGCAGCAAATAAGGAAGACATTGGAGATGATTGGTTTTTCCTTGACTCACAACCACAATGCTCCTGTTGTAGCCAGATCTGAAGAAATATTGGAGTTAATATGTAGAAAGTTAAAACCTCCATGACAAATACATCATTAATCAAATATCCCATAAAATATAGGATGAACGGTTTTACCTCATGCTTTTAAGATTAATAATGGCACAAAGAGATAGAAAGATAGGGTAAAATGGGAGAGGAAAGTATACAAATCCGATACCTAACATCTCCCCCCAACTGATCTATCTGTATGTCCTCATGTAGCTCATCGTCTCCTCAGATCCAGATTGGACTGACTGTGATCGGCATGAAGTTGTGTGAGGTCATATTTTGTAGCCATTTCTATTCATGGTGGCTTATATCCTTCTGTCAAAACAACGTCCTTCCACCAGTCTGGCTCAACATAATACGCAGGAGTATACTGCATAGCTGGCAGCCATAAAAGGGGAAATTGAAATCTTAATCCCATCCATCTAACCCCACAGGTATGAATGCATTTCACGTAACGCAACATTCTCTCTAAGGCACGTGCAAAGTTAGGTGCCCAAAATGGTTCTCTTTCCCTAACGGCTGAGGAGGACAACATCCATCTTTTCTGAAAACTGTCCAGTGCTTCCTTGCAAAATTTCGTAATATGGCTGACACACAGGTCAGCGCACCATTTCTTGGTTGCCAACGTGTGTTCCTTATGGCCCTCAATCTGTAGAGTTGTATAATGCTTGTTATAAATGGTTGAGGATGGATTATGCTCTCTTCTCATCATCAATGGCCTGCTGACTTTATTTTCTTCAAATGTTTCCTAGACCTTTCTCCATTTAATCTGATTGATGGTATAGGAAGTGAATGCTCTTAAATGAATGTCTCCCATGAATGGCACAGGGTTAAAGGACTGATCATGCCTTAAGTAATACCCATGCATATAGATCTTACACATCAAATGTTGTTCGATAATGTCATGAATTTTAAAAATATGGAGAAATTGAATGGGGTCTTCAATTTCGTACGAAATCTCCTTATATATACTTTCAAGACAAAAGAAAAGAAATTGTTCATGAAGGAATAAGGCATAACTATGTGCAGGAGGTCTACGGGCCATTCTCCTTATCTGTCTTTAGCAACTGAACTTGTTCTTCCAACTCTTCTATCCTGACCTTCTATTCGGCCTGCTTCAGCCGTGCCTTGTATAACTAATCCATGTACCCTGTGATGACTCCAGCAACCTGTTCTCGAAACCTAGCTGTTTCTTTCTTGTGGTTGCTCATCATAGACTGCCACTTTTGAATTTCAGCGGCCAATACAAATTCTTAACCTTCAAACAACTCTTCGATCGGGCCAGTCTCGGTAGCTGCAATGGAGATTTCAATCTTCGGCCTTATTGCCCTCCATTTGTAGATTTTTACGTTCCTTTTTAAACGTGAAACTTGCTTCTTCAAATCCCGAACCTCCCTTTTCAGTCTCATGGTTTCACTGAACTACAACTGATACCTCTTTTTGAGAGGTAACCTTATTTTCACACACTATTCGACCCATTCCTGTTTAATGATGAATTCAGTTTCTGGGACTATGACAGGCTCAAAAGGCGGCGGAATGCTACCGACACCCTCTATAGATTATTTTGTCAAGCCCTTTTAGCTGGGCCCCCTATCCACAGGGGCTTTTTCTTCTACATTTCTTTTGGGAACTCCTGTTGTTTGGTCGGTAATTTCATTGATTCCCCTATGTTTCGATGTTTCTACAGGAACTCTGTCTTCCTTGTGAACCTCTAAGTGTTCTGGTTCAGTAGTGTCTGGGCCAATCTTGGCCGTGTCAAAAAAATTTAGTACCAGGGGAAAAACCACTTCTTCCATTAACCATTTGGGCGAGCGAAATCCCCTCGCCCCTCTAGGCATTAGGGACTGGAACGGAGAATAGGGAACAAACCCATCATCTTCATTTCCGGTTTGGACTAGGACTTCATGCATTACCACCTCAGTCGGAGTCGATGTTGGTTCTTTTGGAGCAGCATCGATTCCGTGGCTCAATTCCCTTCTTTCCTCTTGTCATTTGCTTACCATTTCTTCTTCATGGGTCATTACTAGTTCTTGTGGAACAGTATCGACTACCTTGTTCATTCCTTCTTTACCCTCTTTTTCCTCAGGACTCACCTTTGTTTTCACAGTTGGTACCGATTCTTGAGGTCCAGCGTCGATTTCGCGGGCTGAATCCTCCTGTTCTAGCCGAATTAGGGGTGGTTCTTGTGTAACACCCCCACCTGTATCAACATCCATATCTGTCTGGACAGGTGATGTTGTTTCTTGCAAAACAACATCACTTACCATTACTCTGTCCACAATTCCATTCCTTTTTTCTTCATTGAAAAAGGTTGACGACTGCATAACGATATAAATTTCCTACATGATGTCCATAATTCCTTCCTCTATGGGTTCTTCAAGCGAGGCTAGTTCTTGTGTGACAGCCTCGTCTGTGTTTCCAACTACTTCCTCCATACTCATCTCTTCTTCCTCGGGTTTTTCTTGATCAATTTCTGTTTCCATTTCGTCAGGTTCCTCTTGATCAATTTCTTCTGAATATTCTTCTTCCGCCTAACCAGTCGAAGATTCTGGTTCTTCTTCTCTAGCAGCAATCATAGCTGCTATCACTTCTTCTAAGGATCTACAGAGTTCCACCCAGGAAACCCGCAGCCTGCCTATTACATGCACAACGAATAATCGCACCAATCCATGGTTAGAAAGTACTGCCATCATCTGGTGAGAGCACCGAGCAGACTGTGCCATATGTTGTAGTTGTTTCAATAGGAAGAATGGCATATTTAGTTCATGCACTTGATTATGTGGAAATCATAGGTGTGTTAGAATTTTAAAGTGATAATTGAATAGAGTTGAGGCCCGACCCTCGCAGGTAATGTATTTTATTACGAAACCTGAAACTTTGTTTCAAGGATACGACATAGTTCTGTGCTTGTATCCTCTACCCAATTGAATGACACGTTCTTCTGCCTATAAGAACAATTCGAGAAATTCTAGGATGGAAAATTTCTGAGAAAACCATTGCTGTCCCTATTGTCTTAGCCCGCTAACCTCTGTAATTACCTCGTCTATGATAGGAACTTCCAGACCTCTAACCCAAGAATAATTCTCCTCTAAATTGAGTGTGAATTCCTTTGTGATACCTTCATCAAATCCCTGCAATCTGTCAAAGTACATATCCCACCCTGTGTTGACAAAGACTTGCCAAACCTCTATATTGTTGCAAACTGAAACTGTGTTTCAGGCTCATGCTGCATAACCAGCCCACCCATACTATGGAGACTTGTAGCAGCACTTCCTGTAGCAGCAGACCGTTGGGCAAGGTGGTGGGTACCAAATTCGAAGGAACAACATAGTTAAAATGGAAAGGTGGTAATGGTAAATATGGTTGGTAACTCTCGAAAACCAACAAAAATCATGAAAGAGTATGGTAAGTGTGGTAAAATAGAAATGATAATTGTTCGTATAGGGTGGAGGAGACATCTTACGAATCCCAATACGATTCGAATGATGATACCACATATTGATGGGAATCGTAAGGTGTACCATGAGCGGAATGTCATACTTAACTTATGAGGCAATTATTATACTGTCCTTATCATGGTGACACCCCCCCCCCCCAACTTAATTTTTTTCCATCCGCAGCATTAAAATCCTCACATGGGATATTTAATTAAATCATTAAAATTTACGTGGAGGCGTACCTGAAGGCATACCTAGATGATGTGACAGTTGGTAGGATGAAAACGCAGTAATGATGTGGATGGTGTAACAACATCGGTGTAACAGCATCCGATGTAACAGCAGCGAAGTAACAACATCCAATGTAACAGCATCAGAGTAACAACATCGGTGTAAAATCATCCGCGTAACAACATCGGAGTAACAACATCCGGTGTAATAGCATCAGAGTGACAGCATCGGAGTAACAGCATTCAGTGTAACAACATCGGAGTAGCAGCAACCGAGTAACGGTAACATGAGTAGCAGCAACCAAGTAACAGCATCATGAGAAGCAACAACCGAGTAACAGCAATGCAAGTAACAGCATCCAGTGTAGCAGCATTGATCAAGGAGTAACAAAATCTAGTAACAACACTTGGTGTAACAACATCATGAGTAGCAGCAACCGAGTAACAACAACATGAGTAGCAACAACAAGAAAATTCCTTGATTTTCACTCCTTAGTCGTAGCTCCTGCAAAAAGACAAGAAAATAGAACATAATTTTTTATTTATTTATTTATTTATTTATTATATATATATATATATATATATATATATATATATCTTCTTCTTCTTCTTTTATTTTTTTTTACAACTAGGGTGCAGGAGGAAGGATTCTCTGTGCTGATAACCTTAAAACCAGATTTCTCAGAGAGTTGTTTAATAAAAGAATCCTTAGAGGCCGGCTGGTGGTATAGTCTCAGGTGATGTCCATTGACTACAAAGGAAGTACGTGTATCACCTGGATGTTCCATTATCAAATACAACGTCCACCTCATAAGGTCCCATCCAACAAGTGAAAATATTTCCCTTAAAATCCTTAAAACGAGAGTCATAAAGTAGTGCCCAATCTCCACTTTGAAACACCTTATTTTTAATAAAATTATCATGCCATTTCATTCTATGTTGCTAGATAGTAGTAGTTCGTTGGACAGCCATTGAACGTATTTCATAAAGTTCATTAAGCTGAGCCAATTGGTGTTTCTGGGCATCTGATAGATCTAAACCAACTTCCAAAGCTGTTTTGAGCGTGCTTATTTCAAATTCTATTGGAAACAACGGGGATTTCCCATAAACCAACTCGAATGGTGAAAAACTAGTTGTACTCCGTCATGTTGTTCTGTATGCCCAGAGAGCCTCTGGAAGCTTCTGAGCCCAATCCCGATGATGGTATGCCACAGTTTTTGTCAAAAAAAATTATAATGTCTTGTTTGTGCTTTCTACTTTTCCATTCAGCTGGGGATGGTATGGAGATGTCACTTTGTGCTTGAACCCATATTTTTGCATGAGTTTTTCTATCTTGTGTGATGTGAATTGTGCTCCTCCATCTGAAACAACCTCTCTTGGAGTACCGTAATGAGAAAAATTTCTTCAAATAGAAAATCTGAGACTACTTGCTCTGTTGCTTTCGCAACAGCTTTGGCTTTCACCCACTTAGTCATGTAATCAGTACAGACCAAGATGTGGACTTTCTGCTGGGAGGGTGGGTTAAAGGGTCCAACAAAGTCAATAGCCCATTTCTCAAAAGGCTCAAGGACTACCTGTGCCTGCAAAGGAATTTCATCAGCTTTACCAGGTTGCCCCATACGTTGGCAACTATCACACCTCATAACATAATTCTGAGCATCACGAAAAATGGAAGGCCAGTAATATCCCATTTGTAGCACCTTATGGCCTATTCTTTTGTCTGCAAAATTCCCTCCACAAGGGCCATCATGGGCAGCTTTCAATACTTCATAAATATCATCTTCAGACACATAGCGCCAGATCTGCTTATCTAGTCCTGTGTGAAAAAGATACCTTACCATCCAAGAATAATGGGCACTATGATGAATAATCTTTCATTGTTCCCTATATGAAAAATGAGGAGGCACTTTCCCTATAGAAATATAGTTAGCAATATCTGCATATCACGAAGGTTTAGTAGAAACTGCAAAAAGATGTTCATCAGGAAAACTGTCTTCTATTAGTGTGCATTCATCATTGTTATCCATTCTAGATAGGAAATCAGCTACTACATTATCTTTTCATGGCTTATCTACTATTGTAATATCAAATTCTTGAAGCAATAGTAACCATCTCGTAATACGGCTAGGAGTAATAGGTTTATTCATCAAATACCTGATTGTTGCATGATCAGTATGGACAATAGTAGAGTACCTAGTGATGTAGTGCTGAAACTTAATGATAGCGTAAATGACAACTAAGAATTATTTTTTTGTCACCGTATAGTTTAGTTCAATAGGAATTAAATTCTTGCTGACATAATAAATTGCATACGGTGTTTTATCTACTTGCTGTCCTAAAACAACCCCTACTACTATCTGAGAAGCATCAGTATGTATGTGAAACAGTAATTCCCAATCAGTTCCTCAGAGGATTGGGGCTGTGCACACCAGCCCCTTAATTTTCGTGAAGGTTGTCTCACAATCTTCAGTCCACAAAAATTTTGCATCTTTTGTTAGAAATTGAAATAGTGGGTGTGCTATTTTAGCAAAATTTTCTATAAAGTGCCTGTAATAACCAACACAACCAATAAAGCTACGTACCTGTGTGGGTGTTTGTGGGTACCGGGAAATATAATATTACCTCTACTTTAGATGGATCAACTTGAATTCCAGCGGCTGAGAGAAAATGTCCCAATACTACTCCTTCTTCCCTCATCATATGGCATTTGACTGTACTCAACGATACATGGGTCTATTTACATCTTTTGAGTACCTTCTCCAAATTTTCCAATGCTTCCTCAAATGAGTTCCCATATGGAGTAAAATAATCCATATATATTTCGACGCTATCATCGACCAAATCAGAAAAAATTCCAAAGAGTGCCCTCTGGAAGGTAGCAGGAGCATTACACAGGCCAAATGGAAGGACCCTATATGCAAAGGTTCCCCACGGGCATGTGAAAGTTGTCTTGTCTTGGTCTTCCGGGGCTATCTGGATCTGGTTATATCCGTTGAATCTATCTAGGAAGGAAAAGAGCTTCTTTCCAGCCAAGGTGTCCAAGACTTGGTCAATGAATGGTAAAGGAAAATGGTCTTTTTGTGTTGCCTTATTTAGTTCCCTGCAATATACATAGATCCGCCATTTACCATTCTTTTTGGGAACGATAACTAGCAGGGATACCCATTGGCTATCTGAGATGGGATAAATGAATCCTACATCCAACAATTTTTTTAATTCTTCTTTAACAATGTTTTTCAGAGCAGGATTCATCCTCTGTTGAGGCTGTCTTACGGGGAGGCAATCTTATTTAATGTAAATATGATGAGTGCATAGGCTGGCAGGGATACCCTTCATGTCAGTATAATCCCAGGAAAAAGCTTCCTAATTATCTTGAAGGACTTTCAAAAGCTATCTGGTTTGAGATTCAGACAGGTTCAGGTTGATATTAAGTGTTTTCCCTAGTTCAATCTCGATTGGAGTACTATCCTCGAATGGGGTTACAGGAATCTCCTCAATGACATATTTTGGTTCAATGTTTTCCTGTGTCTCATAGCTCATGGCAGATTCTAAAATATGTCGAGTTCGATCAGGAACATAACTAGAATCATTAATGAAGGCGTTAATGGCATCATCTTCAGTTTTTGTTTTAAATTGAAGGGCCTAGACAATAGTGAGAACTAGTCTAACATATTCATTTTCAGGTTCAGGCTCTTTTGCAGGTAGAGTTTCCTGACTGGGTAATGATTTTTCAGATGGGCTTGGTTCTACAGGAGAATAGAGTTTGAGATTCTTCGTAACTATCCCATTTGATATGATCATGTGTCCAGACTAGCATCCTATGTAGGAATCTACAATTGCCAACCAGGGTCTTCCTAGGATCAATGGGTGGCCACCTACTGAAGATCAAGTCTGCAATATAAGGAGGACATCCACAGGGTAATTCCATGAGTCTACTGAAATGATCACATCCTCTAATTTCCCTGTTGGTTTAATTTTGGATCTGTCTGCAAGTTCTAGGATAGTAAGGGTTGGTTCAATGTTTCCAAGTCCTAATGTGTTCATTGTTTCAATAGTGATAATGCTAATGGATGCTCCCAAATCCACCAGTACATTTGGGATTTCAATGCCATTAATTTTTATTGTTAGAATCGGGTTCCCAGGGTCTTCGTATTTTACAGGCTTGATATTTCCTAACATGATATCGGATAGTCTGCCCATTAATGAATAGTTAACAGATCCTTAGGTTTCCTCCCTAGTTTCTTTAAGCAGTACTCTTTCAGAGTTTTTTCATAAATAGGTACATCCCTCATAGCTTGTAAAAGGGGTATTTTAACAAAAATATTCTGCAGTTCCCCTAGGAAGTCAAATTCTACTTGAGGGTTTGGTTTGCTCAAGGTCAATCTTTCGGGATATGGGGGAGATATTAAATGACCTTGATTGGGAACAACTTGGGGAGGTTTCTTATTTATTACTTTTTGATCTGAATTCTCCCTCACTGTTCTTTGTTCTAGTTCTATATCTTCATCGTCAAATTATTTTGTAATAATGGATGAAGTAGGTGCATTTACCACCCAGCCATACTGTAGATTTATCTCATTGATTCCTGTGGTAGAAATGTTGTAGGATGGAAGGTTCAAAGTGTATTTTTTTTAACCCCTTTATTACTCAGATTTGGGTTGGGTTGGATAGGAAGTTGGGGTCTAATGGCTGGGTTTCCTGGGGGCACATTGGAAGGCAACTGAAGTTTTTGTTGAGGCATAGGCTGAGGAAACTGTCCAGTGGGAGGGGGTCCACGCCAAGTTTGATTCCATGAAGGATTTAGCCTGGCATGAGGAACCCATTATTTCTAAGGGGGATACTGATATTGAGGCCACATGGCTGAAAATGGTGCAGATTGGGGACCCATACTGAAATTATGAATGAAATGGGATGGGTCCTGAAACATACGTGGATTGGTCGCCGGTGGTTGAGGTTGCCATGGCATCTTCTTCCCCATAAAGTATAGAAGGTCCACCGTGCTTTCCTCGCTTGCTCCTTGGAAAACCGTTTTCAGCCCGGGCAAGGAAGGACATACACTGGTCGTTTGAGTCTGTTCGCAGATCATGCAGGCTTCCACCATGTTCAGCGGGCATTCCTTCAAAGGGTGTTTCTTTCTGCACTGAGGACAGAATATGGCCATGGTTTTTTCCAACTCCATCTGCTTCTATTTTTCCTATAGAGTGTCCATTTGGGTTAATAGCGTGCTCAGGATATCGGTCCTCAGATTATCCAGTAGATTTCCAATCTCTGCTTTTGTGACCCCTCCACCGGAGGTCTTCGATGACCAAATACCCTGTCCACTTCTTGCAGCCCCCCGCGAACATTTGATACAGTAATCACAGATAGTTTCAAATTTTTCTTTTGAAATATCCCCTTTTCCCACTATATTTAGGAGTTGCAGAGAGTCTTCCCTGAGTGCTCTAAGAAGAATGATCTTTAGAATGTCCTTATCCAAGTCACTATGTTCAGACCTCTGCAATATGTATTTAAATCATTCTACACAGTCCTCCATATTTTCATCCTCCTTCTGTGAAAATTTAAATATTTCCTCCTTAATGTCATGGGACTTACAGTAATCTTGGTATTTTTCCAAGAAATATTTTTTCATTTCTTCCCATGAGGTAATCGTGCTTCCCCCTAAACCCATGAACCATCTCAGGGCTATCCCTTTTAAGTTAGCAGGAAATATTTTTAATTTCTGAGCATCAGTCATATAGTCATATCCTCTACAAAAAATATCAAATTCGAAGAGGAACGTATCAGGGTCTTCAGAAGAGAGCCCATGAAAACTAGGCAAGGCTGTTAAAGGGATGGGTCTCATTGGTGCATCACCTGTAACATTTCCAATGGGAAAATCAATAGAGGAACTTACAGGTGCCATAAATATCCTTCAATACTCACTTGGAATTTTGAGTGGTTCTGCAGCCAGTATCTTGAGTGATTCAACAGAACATGGTCACATTGCACTCCCTCGGTCCCTTGGTGAATCAAAGTCCTTCAAAATTTCCTTTGCCAGATCAGAATCGCTGAACTCAGCAATAGGAATTTTTACAGCATTGCCTTGGTCTCTTGGGGACAAAAACCATTTTTGAGGTTATTCTTCCTAATTAGATTTGATCAATTCTTTTGATCCCTTACTTGCAACTTCTTCCACTTTTGCTGTAGAAAGAACACCTTCTAGTACCGTGGATGGCATTGGTTGTTCCACAAACTACCCTTCGAACTTCATCTGAACCCTAACCCTAACAATAGCATGGGATGATGCCTCAGATCTAGATTTTTCAAAAATTTCCTGAATGTACATATTCCTTCCCAGATCCTTCCCTTTCTTTGTGGGTCTTCCTCTGCCCCTCTTGTTCAAATATTTGTTCATACAAATTGTGGAGAGGGTTCATCAAAGAAAATCAATCAATCGCTCAGGACCCGAAGTAGGACAGATAACTTCATCCCCGGGACGAGAGAAAAGATTCACAGAAAATGAAACAAAAGGAAAAGGAAAAGGAAAAAAATCGAAGTTCAGGACCTAGAGCAGAGTAATAACATACCCTCCCTAGGACGAGAAATTGGCCCCTAGAAGGAAACAACAGGAAATAAAAACATAAAGACTAGACTACGCCCAGGACATAGGGCAAGGTTTTACAAAACACCTTCCCCAACACGAGGGTTTAATTCTACAGAAAATAGAATAATAAAATAAATAGGAAAGAAAGAAAGCAAAAAGAAAACACAAGGCACTTAGGCTCAGGACTTGAAGCTGGTCAATAGATTCACACCTCAAGACGAGAGATCGACTCTAAGATCTATTGCAGATCTTGTTCTTACACCTGTTAGCCTTCCCCAACAATGGCGCAAAAATTTTGGTGTCTGAATATGAACAGAATTCAACCCTTTTTCCACATAAATTATCAACCCGAGGGTGTTATTTATTTCAAGACTAACAACAAAGTATATGCAGATACAAGCACATGGTCCACTGTAGATCATAGGTTTAATCTATAACACACATACCACTATAACAGCAATGAAATGAGCTGCATAAATAAAAGGCATCCACAACAATTAACGCGACTGTAACAACAAATAAAGGACCAAAAACAACACTACAAATAAAAGAAGGAAGAACGCAGCACCTGATCATAAGAGTGGGCCCAACTCTTTGATCAGGGCTGCGGAAACTCAAGAATTACAGGAGAAACAACAAGTTTTTGTACATTCAATTAATGATAAAAATATTTATTATAAAGTCTGTATGTCCAAGGGCTTCTTCCTGATTCACAACCCATAGGCCTCTTTATAAAATTGTCCCAAAACCCCCAATTCCTCTCAACGACTCCATTGTTACAAAAATACATCTTGTTACAATGGAAACCAAGTTGCCCAGTAAGAAACCGTAAGAAGGCCTAAGATAGTGTTGATATACCCATGGTTGTCACATTGTAGCAGCAAATAAGGAAGATGCTAGAGATGATGGGTTGTGCCTTGACTCCATGAAAAATACATCATTAATCAAATATTGCATAAAATATAGGAAGAAGGGCTTTACTTCATAGTTTTAATATTAATAATGGCACAAAGAGATAAAAATGTAGGGTAAAATGGGAGAGGAAAGTATACAAATTCGGTACCCAACACCCACCTTCAAGGGTGTAGGAGATGAAGATATGAACCTCTTTTGATTTGTAGTAGAATTTGTATGGGCTACGCAGAATGTGGCTACCGATGCTATAAAGAGAGTACAGGTATCCCTCACTTTTGAAGGAAGGGCCTTGGACTGGTATATCGGGTACGGAGGCCAGCATGCAGATCCATATATTCAAGAGATTAAGAAAGCTTTAAAACAACAATTCCAGAAGCCTAAGTCCTACTCGCAGCTGGTAACTGACCTGAAATACTTTAGACAGGGACCTACTGAGTCTGTATGGAATCCGATCGGTGGTTAAAGAATGTTATCAGAGATGGGGAATTTAAGTATGATGATAGGCAGCACAAGGTATGGTTTATTGCTATGTTGCTACCTCACCTGCATGGACCTATGGGTTAGTAGGCAATTGAGACGCAAGAAAAATCCTTGGAGATCACTATGAAGCTAGAAGCTGTACCAAGAGACGATGCCCAGTTTGGGGTGCAACATATCTAGGGACAACTAGAGGCAATGCACCTCAAAATCTAGAATCTACGGAAAGAGCGAGGAAAAAAAGCTAGCCCAGACATATGGTGCATAAGATGCAGGGTGTCTGGCCACACCAAGGACCAGTGTCCTCTGCTAGCGGACTAAATGCAAGCTGGGGGGCCCAACCCATTGCATCCTAAATATGTTGCGGGACCAAGTGGTCTGACGTTATGGTGCACTGAATGTCGCGTAGCTGAACTACATGATACCAACCACAGCCCCCATCTTCGTGTGTATGTTCCAGAATTGAAGTAACAACAGTGCCAATTTTTCTCATCTGTGGGACATGACGAACATAACTGTCAGACCTATGACTTAATTATAGACCGAGGAAACCTATACAGGGTACAGGTTGACCCATCTTCACCATTGTATCCCTCAGGAAAAGGAGGCTCCCCAACAAGAGGCAGGGGAGGGGGAAGGGGTGGAGGCACACATCGGGGAAGAGGGCAATTGATCTGTTACAATTGTGGAGAAATAGGCACTTTGCAAGGGACTGTCCGAACCTTGCGCAACAATATTACCGATATTGTCAGCAATTGGACCATGTGTGTTGTGAAACCAACTCCAAAAATAGAAGAAAAGAGATATCAACGCCTTAGAAATAAGCCACTTCGAGGGGGCAACCTCCAATACATCACATGAATGAACAATTCTTGGATGATACAAATTACAAAACCTCCTTTATATATATAGGAGTCCATGGGGCCACAATGTAATCCTAGTGGGGCCACAATGTAATCCTAGTTGACCTAACAATAATAATTTAAGGGCACAATAATAATAATATGGGGGTTACAAGGGTACAATAATAACAGTAAGGGGGTTACACTAACAACAATAAGGGACTATACTAGTAATGTAGGGACCTAACATGCCCCTCTCCTTCAAAACAGTGTTGTCCTCAACACTTGAGTAGCTTTGGGTGCTTCTTTATAAAATTATCATCCTCCCATGTAGAATCTTCAGTGGGTAAGTTCTTCCACTTGATGAGATACTCTGAAATTGATCGATTCTGTAGCTGTTGAGTTCTTGTTTCTGTGACCGCTTCAGGTTCCAACATGATTTTTCCTTCCTCATCCAGCTCTGGAAATATTGTTTGAACTGGAATATTTTCACCTATAACTTTCTTTAAGAATGAAACATGGAAAATTGTTCGCACTCATGAAGAAGCAGGAAGCTCCAATTTGTATGCCATAGTACCAATATTTTGCAACACCTTGTAAGGATCATAGTACTTTGGCGATAATTTATTATCCTTCTTAGCTTGATTGAGGGACATTTGTTTGTATGGTTGTAGCCGTAAAAATACCCAGTCTCCTACATCAAAACTTCTCTCACTGCGATGTTGATCTGCCTATTGTTTCATTCGATTTTGTGCCAAATTCAGGTTCTCCTTTAAGAGTTGGAGAACTTCTTATTGTTGATCGATGTGATATTCCACTGCTTGAACCTTTGAATTTTATCTTAAAGATGATGTGATGGATGGTGGGTGATATCCATAAAGTGCCATAAATGGGGTCATTTTTGCTGCAATATGGAAGGAAGTGTTATACCACCATTCAGCGAGAGGTAACCACTTGACCCATTGTGTTTTTTTATCAGATACTAAACAACGAAGATATCCTTCCAAAAATTTATTTACTATCTCAGTTTGACCAGCGGATTGAGGATGATAATATGAGATATGAGCTAATTGAGTACCCAAACAAGAAAATAATTCCGTCCAAAAATTTCCAGTAAAAATGGGATCTCTGTCACTCATAATAACCCTTGGGTTTCCATGTAGCTTTTGAATTGTGTCCATAAATGTAGTAGCAACTGTACTTGCTTTAAATGGATGAGATAATGCACAAAAGTGTTCATACATGGTAAGTCTATCAACTACCACCATGATGATACTCTTTCCTTCATACATAGGTAAACCTGTGATAAAATCCATTGAAATCTCCTCCCAACATTGATTTGGAATGGATAAAGGTTGTAGAAGACCCTGGGTCTTAATTGTCTCAACTTTATTTTGCTGGCAAACCAAAAATTCCGCCACAAAATTTTGAATATCAGATTTAAGGCCATCCCAAAAAAATTATTTCTTCACCCTGTGGTAAGTTTTTAAAAATCTTGAGTGTCCTCCTAAAGGAAAAGTGTGCAATTCCAAAAGAATCTTTTGTTTTAGTTGGGAATTCTTACAAAGATATAAGAGATCTTTGTACCATAAGGAACCATTTTTCCAACTAAATGTATCACATGTACAAGGATCTTGCTGCAACTTTTGAATGAGTGTCCACACTTACTCATCCTTCTTCCATTCATCTCTTGCTATAGTTATCCAATCTGGTTGTATAATAGAAATGGCACAAAGAAATGCTTCCACCTCTTCAGTCTTTCTTGAGAGTACATCTGCAACAACATTTAGCTTCCCTTTTTTTTAGATTATTTCAAAGTCATAACCCAACATCTTTGTGACCCATTTTTGCTGCTCTTCTGAAGATAGTCTTTGTTCAAAAAAGTGTTTAAGACTATCATGATCAGTTTTTATCTTGAAGTGTCTTCCCATTAGATAAGTTCTCCATTTCTTTAGTGCATGCAGTATTGCTAACATTTCCTTCTCATAAGTAGGTTTCTGTAAATACTTTCCTTTGATTGGACGAATTTCAAAATCAATGGGTCTTCCTTCTTGCATTAAAACAACACCAATTCCATTTCCTGAGGCATCACATTCCATGATAAATGTTTTTTTGAAGTCTGGCGTAGCTAAGACCGGTGCTAGGCACATTGCCTCTTTAAGATGTTCAAAGGCCGTAGTTGCTTCAGGAGTCCATGAAAATGCATCTTTCTTCAATAATGTTGTTAGGGGTGTTGTTATTCTCCAATAATTCTTAACAAATTTGCGATAATACCCTGTTAACCTGAGAAACCCTCACAATTGCTTTATGGTTGTGGGGACTTTCCATTCCTTAATGGGTTTAATTTTGTTAGAGTCTACCTTAACACCATCGTGAGATACAATATGACCCAAATATTCCACCTCTTGTACTCCAAAGAAACATTTAGATGTTTTTGCATATAATTGTTTCTCCTACAATAGTTTGAGCACCATATCAACATGTTGAACATGATCCTTCCAAGACCTGTTGTAGATTATTTTATCATAAAAAAATACTAGCACAAATTTTCTAAGGAAGGGTTTTAAAATGGAATTCATCAACCCTTGAAATGTAGAAGGTGCATTGGTAAGGCCAAAAGGCATGACCAAAAATTCATAATGACCCTCATGAGTTCGAAATGATGTTTTCATAATATCTTCAGTCTTCATTCTAATTTGATGATATCCTGAACGAAGATCCAACTTGGTAAAATAAATTGCTCCATGTAATTCATCCAATAATTCATTAATCACAGGAATGGGAAATTTATCTTTAATGGTGAGCTTATTGAACTCCCTATAATCCGAACACATGCACCATGATCCATCCTTCTTGTGTACCAATACTACAGGAGCAAAGAAAGAACTTTGACTAGGTTGAATTATACCCGCCTCTAACATTTCTACAATCATATGTTCAATTTCGCTCTTTTGGACATAAGGATATCTATAAGGCCTAATGTTTGGAGGAACACTTCCTGGAATCAAATGAATAGCATGATCATGATCACGAATAGGTGGGATTCCTTTGGGAGTTTCAAAAACCTTGGAATGATTGTCTAAGACTCTTTGGAGATCTGCAGAAATAGATGATTTTGATGTTGGAACTTCTAGTGAGCATAATTGTGCAATTATGCCTCGTTGTTATTTCTTTAGAAGATTTTTCATGACACTATAGCCTATTATCTTTCCCAAATTCCCTGCAATACCCCGTAATTCGACTTCCTTTCCTTCTAAAATTTTTTTCAAGAAAAGTTCTTGAAAATTAAAATCTACCGTCCCCAAAGATTATAACCATTGTACTCCTAGTACAACATCAACACCTCCCATAGGAATGGAAAGAATTGGACTATTCAATACATACTCCCCCATGGTTAGCTTGATATTATTGCATTTTCTAGAGAAATTTATAGTTCCTCCATTTGCAACCTTCACTTGACATTCTGGTGCTGGGTATAGGAAAAAATTAAATTCCTTGGCTACCTTACAATGAATAAAATTATGGGTACTACCTGAATCAATCAACACTATTACCTTTTTCTTCTTGATATGTCCTTCTATATTGAGATTTTGAGGAGTGTTAATTCCTGCCAATGCATTACACAATATGTTCGGACTCATTTATTCCTCTTCTAGGGTTGGTTCATGCTGTATATCCTCTTCTTGTTCATTTTCTTCTTCCTCTGACAATCTATGTAAAATAATTTCTTCTCAACACACTTATGACCTTTAGTGTATTTTCTATCACAACTGTAGCAAAGCCTTTTTGCTCATTTTTCTTCCAGTTTTTGTGGTGTCAACCTTGTAGGTTGTGGAAATCTAGGAGTAGCAACACTTCCCTCTTTATAGAAGTGAGTGGTAGGCTTCCTTGTTTCCATAATTTTACATTCAATTTTTCTTTCCAACCTGAATGCCTTCTCCAATGAATCATGTTTCAAAACGCGAACTTCATGTTGGATGTTATCCTTTAAAGTACCTATGAAGAGATAAATCTTGCATTCCTCTGGAATATCAGTTACCCTTATATTCAATTTTTTGAATTCCTCAATGTTCTCCCCCACTAAACCATTTTGTTTGAGATTTATCAATTGGATAAAGAAGGTGTTGCTCTTTTTATCCTCATAATGTGCTATCATTTCCTCTGTAAAAATTGACCAAGTGACAATTTTTTTATAGGAGCAAAGCCATCGATACCATACAAATGTATTTTGTTCTAAACGGAAAGTTGCAATGTGTACCTTCTGTGTGTTTTGCACATTATTGAGATCAAATGTTGGTCCATCTGTAGTATCCATGTTACAGGATCCTTTCCATCAAACCTCCTCATATCCATTTTTGGAATATGGTGGTTCTTCATGCCAACATTAGAGTTTATGGAATCACGATTAACATTTATTTTGTTCTCATCATGAGTTTCCTCTACTATATTTTCACCATTAGGAAAAATTTGTTGTATCAACTTTGTCAAACCTTCCATGTCAGCTTTTAGATCATTCTTCATGTTTTCCATTTTTTCATCGATCTTAGCTTCCATGTCATCCATATTAGATTCCATGCCAACTTCCATGCCATCTATCTTAGCTTCCATGTCATTATTCAAACCATCCATATTAGATTCCATGCCTTTCTTCAAACCATCCATATTAGTTTCCACGCCTTTCTTCAAAACTTCCATGTCATTTTTTGTTGCTCTTTGCGAGAGCGAAATTTGTTGCACTTGCTCTTGTAAATTTGATATGTCATGTTGCCATTATTCATCTTCATGAGTCATAGTAGAGCCTTTTAAAAGATTAATGGGTGTTGAATTATTTTTAGGGGCCATTTTAGAATCTAATATTGATATATATTCTACAATATGCCCTTGGAATCAATTCAACTTGATTCTTCAAACAAGACTTATGCAATTCGGGAAAAAAAATACACACCTTTTACTTGCTTTTGAGGAGCTCTATATTGAAATTGAATTATCTCTGTAATTATAGATCCTCAATATCTAAAATTCAGCCTTGTAGTAGCCCTCTGAAGTTTCTTTCAAATTTCAAACGTCTGACTTGATTTGGATTCGTTAAGGCAACGCTATGTCTAATCTCCCACAATGACCAACTTATGGATTGGTTCAGTAGAGCGAACTTGTATGACTTGCCACGTTTCACGGTTTCCTCCTTTGGCTCTCAAATTGATAGACAAGAAACTAGAGTCCATTTTCTTGTGTCCACTTTTTACATCATTCCAATCTGATGCTCAAAGAGAGAGTTATGAATATTTTCCCACGATAACCTCTTTGAGATGAAATTCGGGAGCCTGAAAAAGACCTAACTTCCATAGCTCATATCTCTGAAAATGTTGCGAAAGAAGCTCTGAAATTTTGCGATGATGGTCCTCAAGATTTTTTCTTTGCTCTCTAAAAATTTCAGCTTCTGTAACTTCATAGAAAAAACATTATAGTACAAATGCCGCAATGACCTATTTAGGTTAAATTCAGGAGCCTGCACAAAGCCCTAACTTCCATAGATCATATGTCCGAAAATATTGTGAACCAAGCTCTGAAATTTTGCAACAATTTTCTTCAGGATTTCGGCTTCGTACTCTACAAATTTTATCTTCTGAACCTTCGTAGAAAAAACGTTATGGTGAAAATTCCACGATGACCGGTTTGGAGCAGCAAAAACCATAGAATCCAAAGCTCTGATACCAAATGTTGTGAAACCAACTCCAAAAATAAAATAAAAGAGATATCAACACCTTATAAATAAGCCACTTCAAGGGGGAAACCTCCAATACATTACATGAATGAACAATTCTTGGATGACACAAAATACAAAACCTCCTTTCTATATATAGGAGTCCATGGGGCCACAATGTAATCCTAGCCGATCTAAAAATAATAATTTAGGGGCACAATAATAAAAATATGGGGGTTACAAGGGTACAATAATAAAAATAAGGGGGTTACACTAACAAAAATAAGGGACTATACTAGTAATATAGGGACCTAACAATGTGTTCGAATATTGTCCAGTCATGATAGAAAAAATGTAGGAAAAACGGTAGACACCAACACTGAATGTGCAGAGGGTTAAGGCAGAACCGCAGGATGAAAGACCAAGTATTAATGTCATAACCCATAGTGGCATGGCCACTGGAGGGAGATGAGGAGAAAGCTATGGCTAAACCCCTTATTCGGAAAGCTGCTATCAAACAGGAAAGCTTGGAACTACAGAGGGAGAAAGAAACCTTTATTGCAGCCCGCAAGGACCTTGCCAAGGATGAGGCATCTACCTCCAAGGCTCTAGAAAACTTAAGAGTGAACGATGAAGTTAAATAGCATGTATGAAGCTGCTACACAACTAGAAGGTAGTATAAAATCTTCAAACACTCATAGATAGCTGCATGGAAAGAACTGACCCTCCTACGGAGGTTAGAGAGGTTCACAAGCTGTACAAGAAAAAGAAGCGCACGAGGCGGGAAATGCGGCTAATAGCACATATCAGCGACTATGAAATGGATCCGGTCATTTTGGATCTGGGATCTGACATGAACGTCTTGCCCAAGCAGACATGGCAGAGAATGGGAGAACCTTAGCTATAATTGTCTACTATATAGTTGTGCATGGCTAACCAATTGAAGATCATACCATTGGGAAGGTTGTCCAAGATTATGGTAGATATCGCAAGAGTTAAGGTACGCGCAGACTTTGAAGTAATTTATATTGTGGAAGATGCATACCTTGATCCTACACTCCTGGGACTGGATTGGGAAATAGACATGAGAGGTATTATCAACTTAAAGAAAAGGATCATGGATTTTGAGAATGAGTGCACGAGAGTGATAGTCTCTCTAGACCATGCGGAAGGAGAGTGGTATATAGAACCAGTGCATGAAGGAGCCAACATATATCATATTTATAAAATCACCGCCTGGGATGAGGATTGGATTAATCCTATAGCTGATGGTGTGATTTTCTAGGAGAAAGATAATGAATGCCTCTCTGACTCCGATGGAGAGATAGAAAATTGCAAAATCAGTTACATGAGGTATTTGCACTACGATGCCTTAGGATCACGAAGAACTTCCTACGTATCTCCTTAGAGGTAAGAGAAATACCCTACTTTCATGGTTCAGGTAGTATTAAGGATTTTTTTCCAAACATTTGAAGTTGAAGTTCCAAGGGAGCGAAGAATGTGGGCACTTAACCTATCCATGCACGCAACCCCTGTGTGGTGGTGGGAAAATCATAAGGGGACATTCCAAGATTGCGAGGAATGTTGTGAGATGATGGTCTTGCATTTTTAACCCCCACTTCACCTACGCATGTTGGCTTAAGGGGTCCTGACCCAGGTTTGGTGTGCAAGGTTTGCCAATAAACCCCTATACTACTAGCCCTTTCGGTAGTGACCTAATTTCACAGGTCACAGTCTCACTTGAAGTAGTATGGGTGGGTGTTGGAACCAGGTTTCCACACCCTGAGAAAGGAAGGGTAAGGCAAGCAGAGCTACGTTATGTTCCGTAATTCCCAAATTACCTTGTTTATTCACAGGGTTAATTATGTATCTAATTGCATCCACGTGCACTAGATATACAATCATATGCTTTCTATAACATCAACACAACATTATATAAACAGAGTGGAATAGATCTAGATCAATCATTCATTACACAGACCTTCACAGCGAAAAGACAGAAAATAAATAACACAACAACTATCAGCAATTCATACAACAGTACTCACAGATTCAGATCTCTAATAATCCTTCGCATTCATTCATTCATCAATCTTTCCTTACAATTCCCTTCCAAACCTGTGCACACAGCAGCAAGGTCCACACACAGCTGGACTAGGATCTCCACGCACACAGGCAGCAGGATTCTGTTCCCCAAAACAAAAACAGATAGATTAAACAACATATCGCATCAATATCTCATCAATTCCTATCCTTTACAATCCAAAAATGCATCTCTATTTATAACAATCTAGCCTCAATGTTCCTATGGTCCACAACCCATGGTTTTCAGACCCCTAGTTTACCCTTTGACCCATTAAAATACATTAGGGGCTTTTACCTACCCCAAAACCCCTGTGCTATATTAAATATAATCAAAATAACCAAAATAGACCAGTTTCACAGCTTGTTAGGAGACCCCATTCCAACAGTCCCCCAACACAATCTTGTGACTCGTCCTGAGTCACTGTACCGGTGCGTCTTCAATCTACATACACAAAGTATCTAGAGTGCAGAAAAGTGGAGGGAGTACCGCCTGAGTTTGGGACACATCATCCTGTGCAAGAGTGACCATATTCTGGGAAGGTGGATCGTTAGTAGCCATGGTAACGCTTGCTAGAAACTGATTAAGGCACTTGGTTGCATCATCAATGTCATGTGTTAACTGGAGGGTTGAGGTATTCTAGGGCTTCAGACGTTTAGTCAGGGCGTGTTGTTTCTACCAGAGTTTCACAATATTTTCCTGGAGGTCATTGTTGGTTTTCAATCGTGCTAAGCACTGAGCAGGCACCGAAGTAGACAGTGTAGCATTTATCTCTTCATCGGCCTTTTCGTGCTGTCATAAGTCCTAATTGATTTTTTGGCAGACTTGATCGTGCTGGACCCACATCCAAAGCTGTATGGCTGACTCCATCAGAGTGGTACTTTAAGAAATTTGCTCCGTGATTGTCGTTGTAGCTTCTGTGATAAGGGTGGTACGCTGGGCACGGACTTTTGGGGGCGTGTTGGGCAAGCCTAGCCTGTAAGTATGAAATATCCAGGTGGGAGGCTTTGAAAGCAGCAACCATTTTTTCCACTTTACTTCTAGATGTATCCTCAACCATGATTTCCTTTGTGACTTTCTTGCAAAGCTGGTGGATCACAGTCTCAAGCTCCGCCTGTTGTGACTAAGCCTGGACTACTTCCTCAGTCTTCTGGACAAGGGTGTGCTAGGCAACCGCAAGCTGTTGGGTGGTGGATTGAGAACGGTCAATAATCTCCTAGGAGACAGTGTGAAGGATATTATCAAAGGCTACATGGGTCAGCCAAGAGAAGTCCAGATGAATTCCTGTGCCTTCTGGGGGCTACATTCCGACTAAGGCACCGGTAGGGATACTCCAGAGTCAACCGAACTCCCTGACTGGTGCCAAGCTACTATGATGCCTGGCCTTCACGGGGTGGAGGTTGATGCATTTTTATCTCAAGAGCACAGAGGTCTTCCTAAAGAGAGTCAAACCTAGCCTTCCACTGAGCCATGATAAGTGCCCACTTATCCTCTTTAGCCAGAGTGACCGAATCCACAATCTGCTCTAGGTCGCCGCCCGTTAATGTGACTGACATGTCATAGTTCTCTCAATGGGCTTGTTGTTTCTTCCTTGGTCCTAATGCCGATGGCCCTATCCTCTTAGCACTGGGGGGAGGGTAGGTGGTAGTAGCTACCGGGTTCGGAGTTGTTTCTGACTGCTGCAGTAGGTTATCTCTAGACTCGGCTCTAACTGATGCTGGAGTGCTGGGGAGACCTTTTTTCCACTCGGGGGGCCATAGTGCGATTAGTAGATCAATTTCCTCATCTGGTACCATACAAGGGAGTTTTGTCTAGGTCTGACTGACAAGACTACGAATATGGACCTGGTGCATAGTAATTTGAAATGCAGTAGTATGCTTGTATTATTCATATATGGCGGGGGATAATCGAGGTCGGGAATTTATAGTAGTGGTGATACTGCTCTGGAAGAGGACCCAAAATACCTTGTTATCCTCAATGCGCTGCTTATCCTTAGACTCCCATAAGTGATCATACCAAGCACCTTCGCACATCCCAACAGGGAGCTCGGGAACGATCGATTCCTTTGGTTTGTCCCAGGAGACTACTACTATGAGGAATAATAACCACGAATAGAAGAAGGATGTTCCATGCTCCTAAGACTCACAGAAATTAGCAAGAAGTTCCTAGCACAATTATTGAGCCCAATTAAAAAACACACCCTTCGTACACTGCCCGACTAGATGGATTACATAGGTGGGGACAATCGCAACCTAGCACCTCTGCATGAGTTTGCAAGCTAATAGTCAGGTGCACATCTGCATAGCAGGGTCATTGATGTTTTGGATCACAAACTATCACTGATTACGCTAGACCACATAGGTCTCCCAGACATACAGAGCGGTAGCATCTTCGTACTTCTTTTCAACTTTCGCGAGCAGGTGCGGCCCCTAAATCGGAAGGCCTGTAATTTTGTGGATCAACTTAGCTTCAATAGGGACCCTATCACGAATCCATAAGCAGCCATTGTGAATGAGGGAAATTAACTGGCGAGCCAACCGATCTGTGATGTTGTAACGGCCAAAGTAGGGCATACGGAGCAGATTCAGAAGTCCGGATCCCTCCAAGCCATATACCCAGCATTGAGGTACCACCGTGATTCCATCATCCTCATGGATTGTATCAAAGTATAATGTAGAGGCAAATTCCGGGAAAGCGTCTTGTTTTTCCAGATTATGATCATCGAACTTGACCTCATGGAGGCATCCGCAGGGATCACCGAGGATGGGGACCTCGCCTGGGGTTAGCGAAGTCTGCAAGTAGGTGATCAGGCCATCCAAGTTTTTCGGTATCTGCGTAGATGGTCTCCGTGGTCGAACAAAGGGAGGTAACCAATTAATCGGGTTAGCCGACAGAGCCCTCTCCTGGTCATCCTATGCTAAGGGCGGAGCCTTGGGATATCTTGGGGAACTTCAAGGTCTTTTTGCCGCTTGTGGGTTAGCCCTCGAACTTTGAGCTTTCTCCTTGCCTTTCCTTGTGGCCCATGGGGGGGGGGGGGGGGGGACTTCTTCCAACTCAGGCTCATCTTCAAGAAATTCCTCAACCTTAGGTTCAATCGGGGTGGAGGGTTTGGCAGTAGTAGTCGGCATCCTTGCATTAAAAATGAATCCTGGTTCTAGGTAATTATGTCCTGACGGAGAGGGTCGACCAGTCATGAGAGGGATGTTGTATCTGTAACAAATTTCGCTGCTAGGTTGCTTTCGCGAGATACTTAAAGTAGGCTTCTTGTCTTTAGGAGGCCATACCGCTAACCAAACTACCCTGCCCCCTCTTAAGTAATGGTCGTTGGATGATAGAGGGGGATATTTTATGCAGGGAAGGTTTCCCAAGGAACAGTAAATCCTCTCATAACTTGACCTGCCAACGGCTCAGGAGACGCTCCTTTCAACGGTAACTTCTGCTTTTTACCAGAGGGTACACTTCCAATGACTAGTTGTCGTGTCCTTAGTGATTTGGGCATACCCGTGATGCTAAGGTTACCGCTTTGTGATAGCTACCTGTCGCCACCCAACACAGGATTGTTTCCAAAGTAGCTCTTGGCCCAAGACCATGAATTTTTTAATAGTTGTTCTACTACGGCTTTAAGGGGGGCTAAATTCAGGACCAAATGCCTGACCCCTAGTTGTGTCATTGTTGTAGAGGTGGTCTGGCGCATGGGACCATCTGTGGAAGCTGCATGTGACATAGGGAACCTGTTTTGTGCTCGTGGGTCAGTCGAACCTTTTCTCAGGATGGGCATGCCACAGATGCTTAGGCCTATCTCTACT
The DNA here is from genome assembly GCA_034641835.2 of Pinus albicaulis. NCBI lineage: Eukaryota > Viridiplantae > Streptophyta > Pinopsida > Pinales > Pinaceae > Pinus > Pinus albicaulis. The sequence continues at coordinate 809,964,701 of CM076580.1, read as the reverse complement.
TCAGTCCTTCCCTCAGGGACCCTAAATAGGTGGTCCTTTGTGATACAAAGACAATGCAATGTGGAGGCTTCCCCTAACCGGGTCTGCCAAGTTTCTAGTTCCTTACTGGGATCCTCAATATCCTCCCTGTAGCATCATACAACATCCTGGGTCAAGTTGTTCTTATCTTGAGCTGTCAACTTATAGATATATTTCCCCCCCTTCGGGATAGGCTCTATATAATATTTTCCTCTTACCAGGTCTAGTGGTACGATGACCCGTGCCCCCTTGTTTTCCAATATCCTTCTTTCCAATAAAGTCTGCATAGTTCATACTGCCTGAGGGTTGCTCAGCAGCCTCATGCATGCTTGTAAGAAGGGTTTAATATCCTCGGTTAGTTCCACATCTCTTCGGTGTGTAGGTGGTGAATTTTTAGCCTCAAATAAGTCCTTTCGCGCCTCCATAAATGTTTCCCTTGCTTTTCTTAAGTCTAGTCCTTCTTGGTTGCTAACTGCCCTGTAGATTAGTGTGTTAGCTTCATCCCTCTCCTTAGCTCCCCTAGTCACTAATCCATTGTGTGTTACTACATTTACATTTTCCTTCTGACCCCATGGTTCGGTTCGGACCCTTCGCCTTTTCTGTGCAAATAACAACCGCTTTCCCTGTACCTTTGCTTTTAGGGCCGAGCAATCTTCCAGTGTATGTCCCCACTATATAAAATACCTCCAGAACTATTGCAGGCAGTCCTTCACAAAATGTCTTGCGCTCCCACAGTTATAGCAGATCAATTGGCCTCGACCCCGGCCTACGCTTCTGCTTTGGCTCCCATCCCTTCTCTCATGGGGGGAGTCATCGCTACCTGAGGGGGTTCTTGGTGAGGTAGGGTATCCTTTTTTGTTCACTTCTTTGTCATAGATTCGGCAATCCTGCTCCTCGTGGCCAACTGATCGGCAACATTGGTACCAGTGTCGCTCTAATGAAGAAACGAGGGTACCTAGACAAGACCATCGATTAACATTATGCAATCTAGCTGCGTAGCTTTCTTCGTGCCAGAGCAGAGGCCCCTTTGACCCCATTTTTCCGGGCTACACACTCTTGGTCCTACGTGACCTTGTTCCATGCCAGCCTCTCTCCTTTTCTCTCGCTGTAGATTCTAGATTTATTGGTACATAGCCTCAACCTATACCTAGATATGTTGTACTTCTAACATAGCATCCTCTAGGGGCGTAGCTTCCAATCTCACAGCAGTTTCCAAGGCCTTGTCTTGTGAGTTAAAAGTCTGGTGACTCATGGGTACACGCAGGTGAGGGAGAATCATGGCGATAAACCACTATGTATGTTGTCTATCATCATACTCAAACCCTCCTTCCCTAATTGCCTTCTTTAATTGATGATCAACCTCCGTTACTGACTCAGACACACCTTGTTTGAAGTCCTTTACTTCCGCTACCAGCTGGGAATAAGAATTTGGCTTCCAGAATTGTTGCTTCAAAGCATCCTTGATATCTTGAATGGATGTGTTCCCATTCTGGGCAAGGTATCACATATACCAATCCAAGGCTCTATCTTTGAGCGCTAAAGACAGTTGCACCCTATTTATTGTGTCACTTGCCATGAACCAAAACCAGTCCAGATCCTCATCCCCTACCCCCTTGAAGGTGGGTAGTTCTAGATGCATCGTCATGGTTCCTCAGGTGTCCTTTTCCAGTCTTCGCTTGTCAGTACTCAACTCCTTCCGGTCCCGGCAATGGAACCATTTGTTGGCTTAAGGGGTCCTGACCTAGATTCGATGTGCAAGGTTTGCCAACAAACCCCTATACTACTGGCCTTTTCAGTAGTGACCTACTTTCACAGGTCATAGTCTCACCCAAAGTAGTATGGGTGGGTGCTGGAACCAGGTTTCCGCACCCTGAGAAAGGAAGGGTAAGGAAAGCAGAGCTGCGTTTTGTTCCGTAATTCCCAGATTACCTTGTTTCTTCGCATGGTTAATTATGTATCTAATTTCATCCATGTGCACTAGATCTACAATCATATTCTTTCTATAACATCAACACAACATTATATAAACAGAGTGGAATAGATCTAGATCAAGAATTCAGTACACAGACCTTCGCAGCGAAAAGACAGAAAATACATAACACAGAAACTATCAGCAATTCATACAACAATACTCATAGATTCATATCTCTAATAATCCTTCGCATTCATTCATTCATCAATATTTCCTTACAATTCCCTTCCCAACCTATGCACACAGCAGTAGGGTCCGCACACAGCTGGACTAGGATCTCTGCGCACAGAGTCAGCAGGAGTTCGTTCCCCAAAACCCAAACAAATAGCTTAAACAACAGATCGCATCAATAGCACATCAATTCCTATCCTCTACAATCCAAAAATGCATCTCTATTTATAACATTATAGCCTCAATGTTCCTATGGTCTGCAACCCATGGTTTTCGAACCCCTATTTTACCCTTTGACCCATTACAATACATTCGGGGCTTTGACCTACCCCAAAACCCCTGCGCTAAATTAAATATAATCAAAATTAACCAAAATGGACTAGTTTCGCAGCTTGTTAGGAGACCCCGTTCCAACAACGCATGAAGACTTTCCTTGGCCCAAGAGACCTGCGTAAGCACTTGTCTGCATGGATGGAGGAATGGTATGAAAAAACTATAGAAGAATGGGTCAACCTGTTTATTCATGCCTTGGGGCTAATCCCCACCGCATGGTATTTAGATGTAGAACTACATCAGTGCACCCGCCACTGGGAAACCCTGAAGGACAAGTTTGTAGGGACATTCAGGCTAGAAGGTGGAACAGAGGCACTTGATGAAGCCCTGTAGGATATAGATGCCTTAGTATATGATGAATCATGACCTCATATGGAGTATGGGGCACCAGCCTAGGATATGCAGATGTTGGATATTGTCAACTACCGCAATCTATCGAGGGAGGAATGAGATGAATACCCGCGAAATATTGCTATCTCTAAATTAGAGGGAGAATGCGTATTTGCTGGACCTCCGTTGCAGACCGTTGATATGACTAGGCCTCTTAAGCTAAGGGAAGTCAACATTGGAATAAAGGAGAAACCTAAGCTAGCTAAAAATGGGGATTACTGGGATGATGACACTATTGGGAAGGTCACATAACTCCTCATAGAATACCAGGACCTATTTCCTATGAAACTATCAAAACTCAAAGGGATTACAGGGGACCTAGGGGTAATGCACATCGCTTTAAAACCAGATGCATGCCCTATTAAGCAGCGCCCTTATCGATTGAACCCCAAGTATAAGTAGAAATTCAGGGAGGAACTTGACAAAATGATAGCCGCAGGTATCATCAAAACGGTAGAATAGTTCGATTGGGTAAGTCATGTGGTGGTCTAGGAGAAAAATACCAAAGGAGAAATAAGAATCTGTGTTGACTACGCAAAATGAACGATGCCTGCATTCATGATCCCTTCCCTATGCCATTTTCTGATGAAATTATTCATAGCATGGGAGGGTAGGAAGCATATTCATTCACTGACAGGTTCTCGGACTACCATCAGATCAGGTTCACACTTGAAGATCGCAGCAAAACTACATTCGCCACTGAATGGGGATCCTTCCAATACATTGTCATGCCATTTGGGCTCAAGAATGGCCCTACCATATTTCAATGGTGGTGGTCGCGGTATTCAAGGAATTCATCCACAAGTTCTTGGTGTATTTTGATCATTGAAAAATATTTTGTTTGGTAAAGAATCATGTCTTGAACCTACGGATGATGTTATATGCCTATAGGAAGCACCAGATTTCCCTGAATATTAAGAAGTGAATCTTTTGCGTACCTTTCGGGATCTTGCTAGGCCACATATTCTGTTAGCAGGGACTGATGGTTAACCCTGCCAAGTTCAAAGTTATCATTTGCTTAGGAGTCCCTACAACTGAGAAGCAACTGCACTCTATCCTCAGGCATACAGGCTACTAGAGAAAGTTCATTCAAGGATATGCACTAATCACAGCACCCATGGAGAAGTTTCTAAAGAAGGATGTTTCATTCTTTTGGGATGCAGAGTCTCAGAAGAGCTTTGAGTTACTTAAGGAGAATATGGTCTCTGCACCTATCCTCATATTTCCTAACTGAGCGAAGTTTTTCCATGTACATGTAGATACTTCAGGGATCACCGTTGGAGTTGTCCTTAAGAATCCTAGGGAAGGAGACATTGACCATTCAATTGCATTTTCTAGTAGAAAAATCTCTACTACGGAGCGAAAATACTCTACTACTGAGCACAAGGGTTTGGCCATGGTATATGCCCTGCAAAATACCAGAATTGTCTGTTATGAGGGTACTTCAAGATGTTTACAGATCACTCGGCTTTGAAGTACCTAGTGAATAAGCCTGTGTTGGGGGGAATATTTGTCAATGGCTGCTGCTATTTCAAGAATATGACTTTGAGATCATCATAAAGCTGGGGAAAATAAATTTTAGGCCATACCACTTATCCTGAATTGAAAGTGGCGAAGAATTGGCCAACCTAGAAGAAGGACTACTCGATACGCAGTTGTTTTTTATTAAGGTAGTTGATGTGCACTTCGGCGACATCATTCACTTATTAACTATGGGGATGGCGCCTGCAGAGTATTCGATACAATAGAAGAAAGAGTTGGTAACCCGCGAAACAGAATTTACCATCATAGCAAGCCATATGTATAAGCTGGGAGCTGACAAGGTGCTACGAAGATATGTTTTGGAGCATGAAAGACACGCCATCTTAGCAGAAGCCCACAGGGGCATAGCAGGAGGTCACTACGTAGGGAAGGCGATGGTGAAGAAGGTATTGAGAGCTAGGCTATGGTGGCCCACACTGCATAGCGACTCTCATGATTATTGCAAAGCCTGTGACACATGTAAAAGGATAGGACGATCGTTGCGCAGAGACAAAATTCCCATGCAACCGCAGATGGCCCTGCAAGCGTTTAAAAAATGGGCCATATATTTTTTTGGGCCCATCAAACCACTAAGAAAGAAGACATGTGCACACTACATCATCACTATGACTGATTATGTAACCAGATGGGCCGAAGCGCAAGCTGTGAAGGATTTCACTAAAGATACCACTGTGCACTTCATTTTTGAAAATATTCTAACCAGGTTTGGATGTCCAAAGATCTTGATGAGTGAGAGAGGTAGGCATTTTTTTAATGAAACAATACTCTGAATAATTTTGGATCCACCACGCGAAAAGCACCCCATATCATCCAAAATCCAATGGAGTTGTAGAAGCTTTTAATAAAATCTTGGAATATGCACTGACCAAGGTCTGTAATGTCGATCGCAGTGACTGGGATGTGCACATCTCGTCAGTCCTATGGGCCTATCGAACCACCTGCAAGAAAATTATTGGGAAAACATTGTTTTAGATGGTTTATGGAAAAGAGGCCATTATGCACATGGAGTATATTATCCCTAGCCTACGCATCGCAGCATTTACGAACATGGCGGAGCTTGATATCATGGAGGAGTGGTTAGTGCAGCTCATGGCCCTGGAGGAAGATCATTCATTGCTAACTTCCATCAGCAATTTCAGAAGGTCCGGAAAAAAGCATGGCATGATCAACATATTCGACAAAAGATCTTTGTGGAGGGAGAATTGATCCTGCTGTACGATAGCCAATTTGCGAAGCACCTGGGGAAGTTCCTTCAGCACTGGCTATGTCCCTATATGGTAAAGAAAAATACTGATGGAGGATTTGTCCGGTTAGCCACACTACGTGGTGATATGGTACCAGGATATGTAAATGGCAACCAACTCAATCCATATTGGATCTAATGACTATATGGCCGGAGTAGCTTTATGGGGTGGAATATGCGCAGGCAGGGGGACAAATGTAGGCTGGACCGTGGTACGTGTTGGGGTTCCAGTGTTTTGGCCAGATTAGTAAGACCAAAAGACTAGACAACATCATAACCACTTTGGGATCCAAGGATCTAACCCTCCTGGATCCGGAGAGGGATCTCTCCATAAAGCAAAGAATGATATTTCTTTGAAAGCTCAAAATGAGGTATTAGGCTAGGTATGAAGCACAAAGGGGTTTTAAATTGGTTTGGTTGTTGGGTTGGTCAGAGATCATTAACTAAGAAGGTTATGGAATGAAAGGAATGAAGCAGCAAGATGTTTCGGCAAAAGAGGATAGGTCAGGAAAGTGTCATCCATTGGGCTATGGAATCATGAAAGGGAATTACTTGCAAGACAACTAGCCAAGGCTTTCCATAGGGCAAGTCATCTATACTAAAGGATATTTTAGATAGATGGTGGAATGGAACATTAAGGAGTGAAGGTGAAAGAAGGAAAGAATACCCAAGTGCAGTATGGAAATCAAGTCAGATATCATTTAAATCTAGACCTGCTTCGACATACTCAAAGGAAACTCTCAATGAAGATACAAAGGGAAGCTTAAGATCAGGTTCGAGGTCATTTAACTCTAGGCCTGCTTCATCATATTCCAAGAGAAAAACAGAGATAAGATTTAACACAAAACTAGGCCTAAGATTAGAGAAGGGCTTTTAACCTTCAATGCTTTAACACCAGCTCAAGGGATCTTAGAAAGGCCAATTTGTTGGAAAAGGACCCTAGTGGACAGGGATTACACTAAATCCTCAGTATCCCAATTCTTCTAGCTTAAACCCAACCAGAACATCTAAGCAACAAAACCCCGAATTCACACATCAGTAAGCATGGGCTGGACCAACATATTTAACTGGTTAATTACACGAATTTTCTCTCAGATACACATTAAGCAGAAAACATAAAAGACAAGAAAATAAGTGGGCATTAGGGTACCATGCAAGGGTATATCCTGAGCCTGATTTAATGATTCTTATCAGAGAAAAAATGGACAACATGAATAATGTAATAAAACAATTTGCAGTAAGAAAACATCACCCGTAATATAGACCAGGATCCTATGAAATTTGTTTGATTAATTGATGTGAAAAACCAATCACATAGACTGAGCTCAATAGCTGATATAGTCCAAACTTTCTCCTCCTAGTCTACTAAATTAAAAACTACTCAGCTTCTTCCCCCAAACTGTTCTAACAGCTAAAGAATCCCTACAACTAATCAACAACAACAACCTTTTCCATATGTTCTTCAGGGGTTCTTATAGGAGAATAGATAACTATGGTAGTAGATGTAAATTAAATTGATTCATTAATACATAGTGGAGGCAGAAAATCAAGCCCACTCTGCTTAATGGCTCTGCATCGCTATATGTACTCTGTATTATGGCCTGGGAGTCTTTGTCAAGTCAATATTTGACCTCAGATGTGTTCTATGAAGTCCTTTTGGCTGTATGGTACTCTGTGGTAACCTTCTAAAATAATTAACATGGATGGAAAGGTATGTATGTCTCCATACTACCATAATTGCTATCCTGATTGTTCTTTAGAAGCTGCTGTTAGTGTAACGGCTTTTAGAAGCTCGAGGAGGCATGGAGACTTCTGTTCAGAAGGTTTACTTTCAGAGAAAATGTACTGTTGATGCTAAAACAAAGATATGGATTGTTTCATGTGCTTTTTGGTCTTCAAACTGCGCTTTCATCCCTTAAACACGGAATTAGAGCATTAAATCTTCAAAATTAGGCTCGAAAACCTTTATCCTCTTGATGATACACTTTGTTGTTGCTACAATGGTTATCTCTGCGTTCTAAATCATAGTGACTGTGATTATGGAAAAGAAAGTGAATTTATCACTTCGTATGCCCTGCACAATGCAATAAACTCATTATTAAAACCCAGGGGAGTGGTGGAAGGTTTGTTGTGGAGGCCTATGGAAGCAGTGGCGGAATGATGAATTCAAGTGAAAACAGGTGAAAAAGTATTGCAGAATGGTGAAGGGATGATTTGCTGGAAGTTTGGTGTAAAGAGGTTCATGGACCATTGGATTAGATGGACAGGTGACGATCAACGGTCAGGATCCGCCAGGGAAACACTTTTCAAAAGTTTAGGCAGGAGTAATGAGATTTAGTGTTGAAACCCAAAGTTTAACATTTGGGCAGAACACAAAGGAAATGGGTTAAATGAATGAAGTCAAACCTTTAATGGTGGGACCCGGCTAGGATGGAGGGTTATTAGATATGAACCGTTGGATCTCAGGAAGAGATCAATGGTGGTGATTGTCGGATGAAACTCTTTGGAGGCTCCGATGAATGAAAATAGAATGAAATGCGTGATGCGATATGGGCTGTAGATCTGGATCAACGGATGGCTAAGATTAATCATGGAGGTTGTGGGAGCAAAGGGGAGGAAAGGTGGTTTAGTTAGAAAATAGCTGGTTTCACGCAGCTCAAAGGTAGTTTTTAGATTTTTCCCAAAAAATGCGATATGCCTCGCCGCGTGACACGTGGCACTACAAAACTGCTTACATCATGTAATTTTAAAACGTTAAATCCAGGACGAGAAATTTATGCGATATGCGTCCAGACCGTTGGATGTGGAGCGAAAAGATCAGATAGTGGAGGAGCGAGCACGAAAAGGAAAGATGCACTAGCGGTTAAGCAGTGAAAAGTTAAAGGCAGGCTTGATCCTGGCCATCGGATCTATGGAATGGATGGTCAGGATTAAAAGGGAGAACGGAAGGCAAAGGAGTTAGTAAATGGGCAGGATGAACAATAGTTGTTAGATCTAAAGAGATCAACGGTTGTGATTGGATTGGGGATGACCAATCGGGGACACAGGGGAAAATTGAGGAGAAATCTGGACCATGGGATCATGCGGGATGGATGGCTCAGATTAAATCGGGACTCACCAATCGACGGAGGTCAAATGCGATGGGATTGGGCGCTGCGACGGTGCGATTGAGTGACCATCTTCTGATCTGGAGATAGATCGACGGCTCATGTGTAATTGGAAGGGGATAGGAGAGAATATGGGTGCACCACGGGATAAACGCTGGTCGTTAGATCTTTGAAATATCAACGGTCGAGAACGCGGCGGGGTCCGATAGAACAAAGCTCATCGCATTGGGCAAAATTTAATTAACAAAGAAATGTGCACATATGGAATGCTCCGATTGCGATAAGTGCCTGGGGCTTTAGTGCTTGGTCCTGGGCATGGGGCATATGGTGGGGAAGTGGTTAGGGGCTGGCCGAAAGGGGCTTAAGCCCTTAAAGTGAAAAGAGGCTTCTTGGCTTAAATTAAATGATTTTTAAGGCCAATTTGGGGGTTTCGGTAGAGGGAATAAGGGGTTTTAAGACCAAATAAAGTATATTATGAGGTTTTAAAGTGGATTTAGGGAGTTTTAGAGGGCTAATGATGGATCTTGAGAGGGGAAAAAAGGGATGAAAATAGAGGCTTAATGGGGATAAAATAGGGGGAAATGGAGGCCTTTTGAAGCATTCTCTTCACAAAACAGCAAGGCTTTTTAACTGGAAACAGCAGTGAGGATTCTTCAAATGGAAAATGACACAAGGAGGCTTCAAGAATGATATGTTTTCAGAGGAAATCTATTTCTTGAAGGCTCAAAAACATTTTAGCCACCTGTTTGCTTGTCAAAAATTTCATAGGTGGCTAACAGTGGGTTCACATGGGGATGGCATCTTCTTGAAGGTGTCAAGAATTTAGAACTTGATCTTTGGTGTAGGCCAGATGCCTGGTACTTGACACATATTTTCTTTTCTTGGATCAGCTGCCACAATCATGAAGTCATCATATTAGCAGTAACTTTCTCCCAAACAACTACCTACCCATACTATTGTCCTAACATTTTTTCTTCTAGGTGCATTTGGACTTGCAGACCGTTTACATCATCAATTTTTACAAACCAGAAAATAAACCTATTCTATTTCTACCCTTATTTCTCCATGAGACCAAATTAAACTATTGGCCTCATAGTTTCTCTACCTAAACTAGTATTTGTTAGGATTAAGTTGTCTAGTAGATTTCTTCTCTACACTCTAAGATAGAAATTGAAAAATAGTCAAGCCAGGATTAGACTGTCTGGTTTGCTAGACTTTGCAGAAATTAAAAACAACTAACTACATGCTCATGGACTAAGATTTATTAATCTTTCCTACCTACCCTACTCTAACTTGAAATATTTACAAGTCTAGCTTATAAACCTTCTCTTACAATACATCTAGTCCATCAGGTGATCCCATGACTTGTCCTTCTTGCTCATCTCCTTGAGCAGGCTGGATAGGCAGGGCCACTCCCATTCTCTTTGTTTTTCAACAGCAACTTCAAAGATGTTTCTTGTTTTCTGCAAAAAGATGCTCAAGATGACCTTTGATCCTTATTCAAGTGTTTGCAGGAAATGAGCTTAAGGATCATGAAATGATACCTGGTTGTGAATATTTGGTAGGCAGGTTTCAACCACGATTTCTTCTTCTTCCACTAGATCAAGAACAAGACTCTCTTGAGAAAGAGAATCTACCTCATCTTCTTCATAATCTGAACTAGAGGACTCATCATATACTACATTTGTGTCCTCTTGGAGCTCTGATATATTATGCTCTGATGGGCTAAGCTCTGTGAAGAGATCCATGTATTCTTGAGCAGGGGTTTGTTCTATTACTTCCTCTTTTTCAAGGGAAGGTTCCTTAATTTCAGTCTGCTCAAAAATATCTTCTTTGCTTTCTTATTCATCCTCTGAAAAGGAGGGCTGCTGACTTCCAAACACATGGAAGCTATGACTGATGATCTGGGGTGTAACAGAGTGAAAATTCAATGAATCCTCATCTATTACAAGGCTTTCATAACTTTCTTCATCAGTTTCATAGATAGGCTGACTTGGTTCATTGCTTATTTGGAGTTGCTGGCCCTGATATTCCTCCCATGAATCTACTGAAGATGGTCCTACAAGCTCAGATTCCCTTTGGAAAAAATCATCATCAAATAGATCGTAACTAGGAAAATCATAATCGTAAGCAATGTCACCAATCAAACCTGTTAGATTCTCAGCAAGTCCTTCTTCATTTAGATCTGTAGAGGAGTTTTCTGGATTTGCATGACCAAAATCATTAGATGAATGAGCAAGAGTGTCTATTCTATAAAATATTTTAGAGGTGAACTGCATGTTTAATATTCGGTCCATCTCTTCTTCTGTCAATGGAGAGATTTATTTTTTAACATAGACAGAAGAACAACAGTCCTTTGTTTCTTGTACTAGCTAATCTGGAGGCTGGATGTCTTCTTGAGCCTCTTCTGTGGAATATTCACTAGTGCTACCAGGGAAACTCTGAGGATTTTATGATGTTCCCTAATCTCTTTCTCCTTCCACATCAGATTTTTCATCTTCTATGTGGTTTCTTGTATCCTCAAAGCAGCGTTCCCTATTAGCCTTCACTATTAGGTCTTGATATTCTCTAGTCAACATAGTACAAGACATAGGTAAGCAATCAGGTAGTTCCTGATTAATTTCCTCTTCATCTTCTATAGACTCTTGGGCATCATACATGTCTTTCTCATTGTATGGGTCTTGAGTTTGTTCTTTCTCTGGAAGACGCATGGGTTGCTCTTAATAATCATCATCTGCATTTAAATTAGCCTCATTCATCTTCCTCACTACTTCACCAAACATGTTTACTATTTTGTTTAATCTGTCTGAAAAAGCATCTAGCTTTTCTTCTTTATCCATGTTTGGATTCATGTCTGTAAGAAGAGGTCACTGTATCTTCTCAAATAGTTTAGGGTCTTCTACTAGTGGAGTCATTTGGTCTATTAGGCGTTATGGAGTGTGGAGTCGCCAGGTGGATGAATTTGATTGTTTGAAGCAGGCTGTTGTCCACCATCAGTAATGAGATACCAATCTAACCAGAGATTTTTGGAATTCAAAGTGCCTAAGGGTGTCTAAGATAAAATTCACTTAATCCCCAGTGGAGTCGCCATTATGTTGAGGTTCCAGTGTTTTGGCCAGATTGGCAAGACCAAAAGACTAGACAACATCATAACCACTTTGGGATCCTAGGATCTAGCCCTCCTGGATCCGGAGAGGGATATCTCCATAAAGAAAAGAATGATATATCTTTGAAAGCTCAAAATGAGGTATTAGGCTAGGTATGAAGCACAAAGGGGTTTTAAATTGGTTTGGTTGTTGGGTTGGTCGGAGATCATTAATTGAGAAGGTTATGGAATGAAAGGAACGAAGCAGCAATATGTTTCGGCAAAAGAGGATAGGTTAGGAAAGTGTCATCCATTGGGCTATGAAGTCATGAAAGGGAATTACATGCAAGAAAACTAGCCAAGGCTTTCCATAGGGCAAGTCATCTATACTAAAGGATCTTTTAGATAGATGGTGGAATGGAACATTAAGGAGTGAAGGTGAAAGAAGGAAAGAATACCCAAGTGTAGTCTGGAGATCAGGTCAGATATCATTTAAATCCAGACCTGCTTCGACATACTTAAAGGAAACTCTCAATGAAGATACATAGGGAAGCTTAAGATCAAGTTCGAGGTCATTTAACTCTAGGCCTGCTTCAACATATTCCAAGAGAAAAACAAATATAATATTTAACACAGAACTAGGCCTAAGATCAGAGAAGGGATTTTAACCTTCAATGCTTTGACACCAGCTCAAGGGATCTTAGAAAGGCCAATATGTTGGAAAAGGACCCCAGTGGACAGGGCTTACACTAAATCCCTGGTATCCCAATTCTTCCAGCTTAAACCAAACTAGAACATCTAAGCAACAAAACCCCGAATTCACACATCAGTAAGCATGGGCGGGACCAACATCTTTAACTGGTTAAATTACATGAATTTGCTCTCAGATACACATTAATAAGAAAACATCAAAGACAAGAAGAGCAGTGGGCATTAGGGTACCATGCAAGGGTATATCCTAAGCCTGATTTACTGATTCTTATCAGAGAACAAATGGACAGCATGAATAATGTAATAAAACAATTTGTAGTAAGAAAAAATCACCCGTAATATAGACCAGGATCCTATGAAATTTTCTTGATTAATTGATGTGAAAAACCAGTCACATACACTGAGCTCAATATCTGATATAGTCCAAACTTTCTCCTCCCAGCCTACTAAATTACAAACTACTCAGCTTCTTCGCCCAAACTGTTCTAACAGCTAAATAATCCCTACAACTAATCAACAACAACAACCTTTTCCATATGTTCTTCAGGGGTTCTTATAGGACAATGGATAACTGTGGTAGTAGATGTAAATTAAATTTATTGATTAAGACAGAGTGGAGGCAGAAAATCGAGCCCACTCTGCTTAATGGCTCTACATTGCTATATGTACTTTGTAGTATGTTCTGGGAGTCTCTGTCAGGTCGATATTTGACCTCAGATGTGTTCTATGAAGTCCTTTTGGCTGTATGGTACTCTGTGGTAGCCTTCTGAAATAAGTAACATGGATGGAAAGGTTTGTAGGTCTCCATACTACCATAACTATTGTCCTGACTGTTCTTTATAAGCTGCTGTCAGTGTCATGGCTTTTAAGAGCTCGAGGAGGCATGGAGACTTATGTTTAGAAGGTGTACTTTCTGAGAAAATGTACTGATGATGCTGAAACACAGATATGACTTGTTTCATGTGGTTTTTTGTCTTCAAACTGTGTATTCATCCCTTGAACATGGAATTAGAGCATTAAATCTTCAAAATCAGGCTCGAAAACCTTTATCCTCTTGCTGATACACTTTGCCGTTGCTATAATGGTTATCTCTACGTTCTAAATCATAGTGACTGTGATTATAGAAAACAGAGTGAATTTACCACTTCGTATACCCTGCACAATCTAATAAACTCATTATAAAAACCCAGGGGAGTGGTGGAAGGTTTGTTGTGGAGGCCTGTGGAAGCGGTGGCGGAATGATGAATGCAGGTGAAAACGAGTGAAAAATCATTGCAGAATGGTGAAGGGATGATCTTCTGGAAGTTTGGTGTAAAGAGGTTCGCAGACCGTTGGATTAGATGGACATGCGATGATCAATGGTCGGGATCCGCCAGGGAAACACTTTTCAGAAGGTTAGGTGGGAGTAATGAGATTTAGTGTTGAAACCCAAAGTTTAACGTTTGGGCGGAATAAAAAGGAAATGGGTTAAATGAATGAATTCAAACCTTTAATGGTGAGACCCAGCTAGGGTGGAGGGTAATTAGATATGAACCGTTGGATCTCAGGAAGAGATCAACGGTGGTGATTTTCGAATGAAACTCTTTGGAGGCTCCGATGAATGAAAATAGAATGAAATCTGCGATGCGATATGGGCCATAGATCTGGATCAACGGACGACTAATATTAATCATGGAGGTTGCGGGAGCAGCGGGGATCAAAGGTGGTTTTATTTAGAAAACAGTTGGTTTCACGCGGCTCAAAGGTATTTTTGATATTTTGCCCAAAAAACGTGATATGCCTCGCCGCGTGACACGTGGCACTACAAAACCACTTACATCGTGTAATTTTAAAATGTTAAAGCCAGGACGAGAAATTTTTCGCAATATGCATCCAGACCATTGGATGTGGAGCAAAAAGATCAGATGGCGGAGGAGCGAGCACGAAAAGGAAAGATGCGTTGGCAGTTAAGTAGTGAAAATTCAAAGGCAGGTTTGTTCCTGGCTGTTGGATCTATGGAATGGACGGTCAGGATTAAAATGGAGAATGGAAGGCAAAGGGGTTAGTAAATGGGCAGGATGAACGAGAGTCGTTAGATCTAAATAGATCAACAGTTGTGATTGGATCGGGGATGACCAATCGAGGACAGAGGGGCGGAGTGAGGAGAAATCTAGACCGTGGGATCATGCGGGATGGATGGATCAGATTAAATCGGGACTCACCAATCAGTGAAGGTCAAATGTGATTGGATTGGGCGCTGCGATGGTGCGATCGAGCCACCGTCGTCCGATCTGGAGACAGATCGACGGCTCATGTGTAATCGGAAGGGGATGTGAGATAAGATGGGGTGAAATTAAGTGCCTTTTAAGGCCAATTTGGGTTTTCGGTAGAGGGAATAAGGGGTTTTAAGACCAAATAAAGGATATTATGAGGTTTTAAAGGGGATTTAGAGAGGTTTAGAGGGTTAATGACGGATCTTGAGAGGGGAAAAAATGGATGAAAACAGAGGCTTAATGGGGATAAAATAGGGGGAAATGGAGGACTTTTGAAGCATTCTCTTCACAAAACAGCAAGGCTTTTTAACTGGAAACAGCAGTGAGGATTATTCAAAGGAAAAGGACACAAGGAGGCTTCAAGAATGATATGTTTTTAGAGGAAATTTATTTCTTGAAGGCTCAAAAACATTTTAGCCACCTGTTTGCTTGTCAAAAATTTCATAGGTGGCTAACAGTACACGCAGGGATCGATCCTAGGTCTGAAGGCCCGGAGAGGTGCGTTGGGAGTGCAAGGGTGTGCTGGTAGCGTAGGAGGTGTGATGGCAGTGCAGGGGTAATATACAGTGCGAAACCTAGTCGTTGGAATAGTAAAACCAGAAAAAATCAAATTTTATCGTTGAAAGGAGTGGGAAGCCGTCAATTAATGAGGCGATTTCCGAATATTTTTTACCATTTAATAGATGGTAAGTTTCAGATAAAATTCACCCAACCGCTGGTCACCACCCAAGGCTATAAAAGCATGAGGGGAGCTCAGAAGGGGGTTCTGTGCATTCTAAACAACTTGTGCCTTGCAATTTCTGGTAACTATTATACTTTGTTCATGTTTGGGCATGCTACCCCCTCTGATAGTAGCAACCCTGAGTTAATATTCTGTGCAAGAATGACTGCATCCAATCCCGTTGAATATTCGCAGACTGTGGCCTTGACGTAGAAATAATCTGATGAAATACTGGAAGTCACCCCTGAGGTTGAGAAAGTTGTGTGCACACCGAGCAAGGAAAATCAGGTGGAGAAAAAGAAGGGGAAGGGAAAAGACCAGGAGCAAGGGCCGGGGAGGACTGCAAAATGCGCTAGGGTGAAGCCACATACCTCCCCTCGAAACTTGAAATCCCCACAAACGGTGCCCCAAGCATGTTCGCCTAACCTGTCAAAGAGACCTCTATCTTCTCAGGAAGAGGCTCGGATTGTTGAACCAATAAGCTGGCTACCACGCTATGTTTGGCCTCGCAGGCCCTCCGTGCACACACCCAAGAATCTCAATGGGATGCGTGCCTATCTGCAGATGCCTCTGATTCCAGGAAATGTTCCCATCATTGGAGACTCCTTTGGCAAGCTCCACACAGTCAAATTCGACCATCATGACCTGGCTAACCTGGAGGCCTTCCCAGAATTGGCACCGGAATTATATCTGGAAAGGGTATTGGAGGATGATGTATTGAAGGTAGTCCCCATTCTGTGGGAAAGCAGACTGGATGGGTCTGGATTATTAAATCTACTGTGGATGCCTCACTTCAGCCACTACAATATCACCGAAATAATTGTGCGATAGCTGCTAGCTCTGGTCCATGACGGTTGCTTATGGATCCAGGAGCGCATTCCCATTGATGCAACACTCATTCACCATATTAATTTTCTTCTCATGAAGGGGTTGAATCCCATGGAGTGCGTCAGTAAGAAATATGAGAAACAGATCGTTGATAAGGTACGCGATGATTACCACGTTGAACAAAACACTAGGGGGTTCATGATCAACACTATTAGCGATCGCGGTGCGCGCATGGGCACCTTGTTTTTAGCATGCAAAATGATGTGAAAATGTGAGGTTGCCATGATCCCCGCATATGTCATTCAGTTGGCTGGCCGCTGCGAAAAATGGGTCTACTTAAACTGGTCCCAGTTCCTATGTAATGAATTTTTGGATAATGTGCATGAAGCCCAGGATCATGGAAGGGCATTCTACTACCTCTGGTTACTGCTCCTCATCGCATTGGTCGAATGGGAAGCCCCGGAAGATTCAGTCCTCCCTGAACTCGAGCCGAATATGTGTGAAGGGGCGCAGTATGCGAATCTATGGGTTTCAAAGTATGAGAAGTGCATTGAAGATAATAAGTTATTCTAGGTCCTATTTCAGAGCAAGCTCGGAGCAGCAATCCACTCTTGACCGTGCTTGTCACCAGCAATCTATGAGAAGTATAAGAGCATCGCAAAATTCTAGGTTACGATGCACAATGTGAAGATCTTGGGTTGTAAGGATCCAGCATGGGTATCGCTGCCGTATATGGTTGCTGATAAGGAGATTGACCATCTTATTGCTACTTTGCCTCCACACTGGAAACTAGGCTTCAAATCGAGTACGCTTGCAGATACGAGCGCCAAGAAGACCACCCCACCAGAAACCACCAAGGAGATAGAAGGACATGGCAAGGACGCTGAAAAAGGGTGCAAAGCAGGAGTCACAGCAGGATCTAGGCACAGAGGGTCTGGATGCATAGGGTACCGACTCCCTGCGTGGTATGAAACGGACTGGTGACCCTATTAAAGGCCAATGGAATAAATGATGAGCTACAAGGCCGGGTCGGGAAACTGAAGTTACTCTGACAGAGGAAGACCTAGAGAAGATCACAAAAACAATCACCCTTGCCTTAGAAGATAAATGAATTTCTTTGGAAGAGCAGCAAAAGTCCACGGTCGCTACGCTCCAGTCTAAGCTCTGTGCTCTGCAGCTCAAAACCAATACCCTGTAGAAAAGCATGATTCAGGCGAGGCCACCCCTAGCAACTAGTAGTGAGTTGATCATCACAATGGAAAGCCACCTCTGCCCCCTGCCAGGTGTAGCATTTGTCTTGAGCCCACCTTCCCTAGGAGCGCAAGTCCAGGCCTGCGCAAAGGTACAATTGGATTTGGCCTGGCTTCCACATGAACCACTGTAAGTCCTCGACGTATCCCTTTTCAAGGATATTCAGCACAGAGACCGCCGAGTGAACCAACAGCTCAATAGAGCTAAGCAGGCAATCATGGAGAAAACCTCCTAGGTGTCCCAGGCGCAAGCTACATGCACCCTCGCCGCCATGCAGCAGACCGAGTTGGAACTCCTAATCAGTAGGCTATGCACAGATTTAACTGAGGATATCCCAGCTTCTGCTACCCCCCAGGTCAAGATTGAGGCGCTTGTTGCAACACTCAGGGCTTCAAGGATAGAAATTCATATTTTCAAGGCAAATATGAAACAACTGATTGCTGCCTTACAGGCCAAATTGCAGCCAGAAACTCCACCTGAGTTAAGGGGCTAGTGAGCCACGCAGGTCACAGAGGCCACCAATACTATTACCGCTCAGATTTCTCATGGCGTAGATTTGTTGGAGAGAGCTATGTAGCTATGGTCTAAGGTGTAGCGCGACCCTCTCTTCCATGATTTCACTCAAGAGCTGCGCCAGAAGGAGGAAGAGTTTGAACAACTCGAAGCTACTATGTCAATTTTAATTCTAGCTCAATGCCTAGCATGACTGTGTACCATCCACACACTTCAAGATGACATTGAAGAGCTCTGCCACAAAAATAATCAAGCAGCTTCAGAGGATTATGCAAACCCCATGGTTGTTGTGACTCGGGACGAGTCACAAGATTGTGTTGGGGGCCTGTTGGAATGGGGCTCCCTAAGCTGCATTTTTTATATAATTTTGGAATAATCAGTCTGCGTAGGGGTTTTGGGGTGGGTTAAAGCCCCTAATTTTTTGTAATGGGTTAAAGGGTAGCTCTAGGGTCCGTAAACCACGGTTTGCAGACCATAGGATAGTAAAGGCTGCGATGTTATAAATAGATAGATAGTTGGGTCTAATAAGGAAGAAAGACATAATATTGATGCTACGTGTGAATTGTTAAGATCTATTTGGGTTTTTTTGGGTAAGGACTCCTACCGGTTGTGTGCGTGGAGATTCTCAATCCTGCTATGTGCGGACCTCGCTAGGCTGTGTGCGCAAGCAGTGTTTGGGTTGTAAGTGGA
Organism: Pinus albicaulis; assembly: GCA_034641835.2. Lineage (NCBI taxonomy): Eukaryota > Viridiplantae > Streptophyta > Pinopsida > Pinales > Pinaceae > Pinus > Pinus albicaulis. Next base: position 809,945,874 of record CM076580.1, on the reverse strand, counting down.
TCTTTGATGCTAATGAACGCGAGATATATTTGAAGTATCTTGTGCTATCGGGATTGATTTTGTTTTACTGATAAAGTGCATCTATGATATTTATTTAAGCTACGAATATATCTGCGATATGTATTTAAGTTGCGCATGTATCTATGATCTGGAATTAGCTGCTATTATAATGTTCTGTGATGGTATTTTCTAATGTGCACGTGGATGCAAATGTATTAGTTGGATCTGTTAGAGATAGTGGCTTTATGTGTTGATTATACTATTAAGGGCTTACAAGTAGACGCATTTTATGTGAACCTGATAAGTTACAACGTAGACTTGCCTCAAATTACCTACTCTCTCCCAGGGTGCAGAAGCCTAGTTCCAACACCATCCCATACTACTTCGGGTGACACCTTGGCCTGTGAAAGTAGGTCATTGTTGAAAGGGCTAGTAGTATAGGGGTTTTTTGGCAAAACTTAACCTCTGATCCTGGGTTAGGACCCCTTAAGACAACAAGTTATCTGAAATCAAGTATTGTAAAGTAGATGAGACGCAATAGAGGAAGATTTGGCACATAGAATGCACTAACACTTGGCACTTGGCACTTATTCACACCTAGTGTTGGTGTGCCTAGCATGCCCCTCACGGAAAAGGTAAATTAATGACGTATTAACCCTCTTATGTGTTCATCTCATTGTAGTTTAACTCGTTTCTCTATTTTGTTTCCTTGACCATCCCTGACATGCATTGTCACACCCTTGCACATCTTGGCATGCCTTAACACTTGAAACATCTTAGCATGTTTGACATGCCTTCACACTATTTGTCACATATTATCATTCCTAAGCATGCCTTGGCACTCATTCCCTAACAACTAGCCCTACTTGGGAACCTTACATTCCCTGGAACACCTTCACACTGCCTAGTTGTCATACCCTCATAGATAGCCTTACTTTTTTGCAACTTGGGAACCCAACCAAGTCATTAACAAAACAATGTTGTGCCTAACCCATATTCTCCCTTTCTCTAAAATTAATTTTTCCATACCTTATCACAACCATAGGCTTCCCTCTTGCAAGTCTTATTATTAACTTGTATAATTGTATTTGTATAATTTATTGATGACACAATGAATGAAGTAATGTCTAAATGAGAAAACATATATAAGCAATTATCATGTTAATAAATTCTATTATGCATTTTTATTTCAACATGGTATTATAGTTAGGAACAAGGATCAAATTTGTCTCTGAAATATAGTAAAGATTATGAAGGATTTATTCACCAGAAGTAGAGCTTGTAAGAATAACTTTCTATGGTTGGAAACAGAATTCCTATTGAAAAAAATACCTAAGACAAGTCTAAACTTATCTCTATTCTATTAGGGTCGGAATACATCTGTTATAAGAGAAGGACCAAGGGTCTTGGCTTATTAGTACAAGCCTCGAACAAGCCGGGATTAGGAAAATATCAATTCTGGGCACAAATATGAATTTAATACAATATGATCGAGGTTATTGTAAGCTGAGTTATGATAAGGGATAATAAAAACCTAACCCTCCATGATGATCATCTAAGTTATCTTTGATGAAAATTCAAGGAAGAATCATAAATTTTAGAGTTTTTTTGTCTACTGAAGGAAGACTAACATAGACCAAGCCTCATAAATCCAAAAGAAAATCTTACTTGATGGAGTTAACATAAGCACTAATATGAAATTTTGGAAAAGGTAACACATGAGGCATGGTATGTTGGGTCGCCACTTTAGTGGGAGACACTTTGAACAGGAACCCCCTTTGGGGGATTTTTGTGTCTCCCTCGCAGGTGCTTCCTCTATATGCATTTTTGACAAATTTTCACCCGAGTTTCTTGCTAGTTCAATTTTGTTAGTTTGAGATTAGTTGGACATTAGTTGGAATGTTGTGAAGAGTCACAACCACATTTTTGCAATGGTGATGGAAATTTTTTGTGTGTGCAAAGAGTGTGACTCTATAATGAGCTATAATTTGGTTCGCCTATAAATTGGTCATGGGTCAATTATTGTGTGGCCGATTGTCAGTTTTCTTGGTTGTCACACCTGGTAACACATGAGTAGTATGTTGGATCAAGCACACCTTAGTGGGAGGAATTTTGAATGAAATTTTTTTTGGTGGATCGATGCAGCTCCCTCGTAGGGGCTTTTCCTTTGTATGGTTTGGAGGATGTTGGATCCATGGTGGACGTGTGGAATTGTCAATTTGTTTGAAGGGTGATGCGGTATAAGATTTTTTGTCAGACGCATTTGAAGATTGAATGAGGGCCATTTGTAGGGTGATCAACTCCCATTTTTTCTAGACTATGCCCAAGTCCCTTTGAAGGGGGCACTTGATAGGGTGACTGACCCATCAAGGCAAGACCATGCGACACCATTGATGAGTGAGGTTTTTTGGGAATGTAACCCTAATTGGGTGGTAAATTCTATCCAAGGCTAAATATGGACAAGGTACTGATAACGAACAAGTATTGTGAGGAAAATATGAAAATGACTTTAAAAAGAGAGTTATATTGCTTGATTGTTGGCATTGGTATTGTATTTAGAATTTCACTGCCAATTCTCTAGAATAATGTTATCTATAATGATAATTTTCCTTGCTAAGAGGGTTGTGAGGCAAATTGAAAACAAAACACATAAAGGGCCACTATTCAAAGCCCAATTTGAACCCCATGTTTGTTGCATTGGTTTCTATGTATTGGGGTTTCCCTAAAGAGAAGTGAAACACGAACCTGTTATATAAACTTGTAACCAATGAATAATATAATTTCATTATTCAATGTAGTATATACAATGGGAAATTAATTAAATTTTTAAAGCACCCAGCTATTTTAGGTCGCCATCTCCATATTCATATTCAAGAAGGAGCCTAATCTAGTAAGCACTTGAGCCTGCATTAACGTGGAAGGAAATATTCACAAGGCACCCCATATTGCACAAAATGGTTATCTATAAAAAGAATCATTACAAAATAAAAGAAAAAACTTCAAACCATTTTTTAAATTCGTCTATTTTTCTCATCTCCAATCCAGAGAAGATAAATTCCTTCGAAAAAATGTAGACATGACTCTAACATTGAGCTTATCTATACCTCTACAAGGATCAGTTGACATATATTGGAAGGTAGTACCGCTAAGAACAAACTATGCTTTCCTAGATGATTCACCAATGACCACAATAGTGACTTGGCCCATAGTTAATTTCCTCATCCACTTAGAGTTGGAAAACAAAGGCAAGACAAATTTTCATCTCATTGTTCAAGAAATGTAATATGTTAATAGAGCTTTAAAAAGTCACCACCAAAAATATAAAATATATTCATGAAATGGTCTCTACACTTGTCTACATATTGAAGCGCAAACATACATTGGATTGAAATCATTAAAACCCAGACTAAGTTAAAATTATTGTGTTGGAAATGACCTTATTTTTATTGGGGAGGAAATGCATTTATTTTTTCTTATGTTCATTCTTTTTAAACCTTTTTTTGAAAGTAAAGTTCATCTTTAAATAACAAGTGGTCATTTATTTCTTCTGTTGATCCAGGTGGATATTGGTGGTCACCATCCTATTCCACTTGGGGCCCCACCATTATCTCTTTCAGTTTTTCAGTTTCAGCACAACTTACTATTTTTAGCAGTTTTTTGGGTCCTGAACTTCTGGAGCCATTTTGAGGCCCTAAACGACGTTTTTTGGGAAAACGGAGAGCAACATGGGTCCATGGATCATGTTTCTCATGGACCATGTTTCTCATTCAAAATTTGTATTCCTCGGATAGATCTTTCTAACGAGGTATGGTACGTGTCAAACGGAGATCGTATGCCAAAGTTACGCCCCTGGGAAGTTGAAACACCAATTTACCCAAACGGGGCCCATAGTTTTGGCGCTTCATCTCCTAGGGTTAGGGTTTAGGCTGTTTAGGATTTCCCATTATTTATAAATAATAAATAGGCCCTCGAGCCTCATTGTAACTTAGTTTAGAGGCCGGTAGCCGCCACATCTCTTCTCAGAGATAGCTACCAGCGCCCTAGCTAGTTTTATTTCCATTCTGTCTATAAGAAAATTTTAGTTCTTGGATATTAATCAAATGAAGTGTTATTTCTATTGCATCTCTGTATTTATGGTTATGTGTTTATTCTGTTGCGTTCTTGCATAAATCCAGATCAGTGGTATCAGAGCGGTCTGCTTTTTCTCGATCCTTCTTTGCATGTCCCCAATGAGCTCGAGGTATAAGGAGTTAGGGCTCGATCTGGTGGAACCTTTGCAAGATCAACCTCGCAAACCCCGACGGACGCCCATGGGGGGTGAAAAGAAAGATGAGGGAGCAGGAGATCCTATCAAAATATTGCTCAAGGAAGCCCTCGAAAAACAAAGGAACGTGATGATGGATAACTTTTCCCAAATCCTTCGACGGCTACCCACTGGCGGTGCATTTGCATCCAACAGCCACTCTGGAGGTGCGACTCCTTTTAAGGCACAAGTAAATTTTGACATTCCCATATTTGAGGTTCAAATAGATGCAGATGTCGTAGATAGATGGTTGAATCTATTAGAAGGATATTTCTCGGTTCATGACTTTTCCAACAGGGAGAAGATTATATTTGCACTCCTCAAAGCTACCCCCCATGTTAAGGACTGGTGGGAAACCCATTGTGAGAAAAAGGATGAGACAAAACCCTCTCTATTCTCGGCCATACCCAATTGGAATTCTTTCCGAGATGCCATCAAGGAACAATACTATCCCGTGGGGAGCTATGAGGACAAGTACATACAATGGACCACGATGCGACAACAAAGGGATCAATATGTGCATGAGCTGACGAATCTGTTCCATACCCTGCGCACCAAGTTGGGTATCAAAGATTCAGAGAAACATCTAGCGCTAAAGTATCGCAGTTGTCTGCACAGATACATTCAGGAGGAAATGGAGTTCCTCAACATCTCCTCGCTTGGTACGACATATCGGTATGCTGCCAAGATTGAGCATAAATTCAAACAGAAGAAGCGAGACTTTGGATCTGCGAATCAAAAGCAAGGGAAAGGTGCTCCCAAACCGTAGAACAAAGGACAGAGCCAAGGCATGGTGACTCAAGACAACCTGTTGAAGCCACAAGAAAAGAACAACACCGCAAAGCCAAAGAAGGACACGGGAAAGTGGTGTGAGTTCCATAAGAGCTCCACTCACAACATAAGTGAGTGTCAGGCCAAGCAGTCGCTGGTGGCCAAGATGCGGGCTTCTGAGTCAGATGCATGCTCCGACTCTGAATCAGAACCTGAAAAGTGGAATGAAAAAGGGAAACAGATTATTGATGTGAAGCCCAATCCCATTGTTGCCACTACGAAGATCCAGAAGGAGGAACCAGAAGATCCAGAGGAGGAGGAACGTCTCTTCCACTCCTAGATGTGGGTAAAGGGCTCCCCGGCATAGTTCATTGTCGATAATGGAAGCCAAAAGAACCTTATTTCAGTAGACGTTGTGAAGCAGTTGGGCTTTCCGACCACATCTCACCCACATCCATACACCATCGGGTGGCTTCACCAAGGACGAGATCTCCGCGTCAGCCAGCAGTGTCGCCTTCCCTATAACATCAAGCCCTTCACGGATAAGGTATTATGTGATGTTTCTCCTATTGATGTTTCTGATGTATTATTAGGAAAACCATACTTGTGGAAGCATCATGTTGTGTATGAGTCTCGGCCTCGCGTTGTTATTGTTACTTTGGGAAATAAGTTGTACAGGATACCAGAGGTACCACCTCCTGCCGCTATCTCTTTGGTTACTGCAAAACAATGCAGTAAGCTCATTTCCCAAACCAGGAAATTCATTTTCCTGATGATCCGCCCCCAGGGCAAGAAGAAGACTGTGGCCACAACCTCCAGACAGGGCCCCTCTGCACGACAACAACAAATGGATAAGGTCATGGAGGAGTACGGGGACATCTTCACCTCACCCACAGGGGTTCCTCTGCACTGCCAGGTCAAGCACCCGATTGATCTGACCCCAGGTGCACCACTACCCAATGGACCGATCTATCGACGCTCTGTTCTGGAAAATGATGAAATCAAGAGGCAGATTCAGGAGCTGTTGCAGAAAGGTCACATCAGACCAAGTTCATCACCCCGTGGGAGCCCGATCGTGTTGGTACAGAAGAAGGATGGGACGTGGAGACTCTGTATTGACTATCGGGCGCTGAACAAGATCACTATCCGGAATAGGTACCCAATCCCACGGATTGATGACCTTCTGGACCAACTCAAAGGTGCAAAATATTTCAGCAAGATCGACCTGAAGTCTGGGTATCACCAGGTACCAATTGAACCCTCCGATGTGTGGAAGACTGCCTTCAAAGCCAAGGAAGGCATTTTCGAATGGCTGGTCATGCCTTTCGGGTTGACGAATGCTCCCGCCACCTTCATGAGGATGATGGATGACATCTTGCGGCCATTCACCAACTCATTTGTAGTGGTGTACTTGGATGGCATTCTGATCTTCAGCCAGACTTGGGAAGAGCACCTTCACCACATCCGACAAGTCCTCCAAACACTGCGGCAACACAAGTTGTGTGCCAATTTGGAGAAGTGCACTTTTGGCATGACCCAGGTTCAATATCTGGGATACATTATTGATGAAAGGGGGGTGCATGTGGATCCAGCCAAGATCCAAGTCATTCGGGATTGGCTAGCCCCAACCACTATAACAGAGCTTCGCAGCTTTCTGGGTCTTGCTAATTTCTACTGGAGGTTCGTGTTGGGATTCTCTCATATCACTTGGCCCTTGAGTCAAGTCACCAAGGGAGGAGCGAGAGAAAAATTCTTTTGGTCGGAACCTCAACAGAAGGCGTTCACAGAATTGAAAAATCACCTTTATTCTGCCCCAATTCTCACATTACCAGACTTGCAACAGCCATTTGAGATCGAGACAGATGCCTCCGACTATGCTATTGGGGCAGTTCTTACTCAACAGGGACATCCAGTGGCATATCACAGCGAGACATTGTCTGAGACAGTTCGCAAGTATCCCACCTATGACAAAGAAATGTATTCCATTGTGCAAGCCTGTCGACAATGGAAGCATTACATTTTGGGGAAGGAAACAATCATCCACACAGACCACCGGCCCCTGCAGTTCATAAAGACACAAGGGAAGTTGCAGAATGATCGCCATCAGAAGTGGTCCACATATCTGCAACAGTTTCATTTGAACATCAAGTACAAAAAGGGTAGCACCAATAATGTTGCAGACTGCCTCAGCCGACCACCGATCGTGGTGCTCACCACCGTGCTCAACTCTTGTGGGCACGAGACTTCTGATTGGCCGCTTCTCTATGAGAGTGACCCAGAATTCGGCCACACTTACAAGGCACTCTTGGAGGGTACGCAAGTTCCAAATTTTCACCTCCAAGATGCACTTTTATGTCACCTGGGACACCTTTGTGTTCCTTCAAGCGAGTGTGCCAAGATGATATGGGAAGAACACTACAGTCGAGTCGCTGGGAATTTCGGGGTCGAGAAAATAGTAGCAATCCTACAGAAGTATTTATATTGGCCGAACCTTCGAAAGGATGTCGAGAAGCACATCAAATCCTGCATTGCTTGTGCCATTTCCAAACCGACCATCAAGAAGCAAGGCCTATATACTCTGCTACCTACCCCTAGTCGACCTTGGGAATCCATCTCCATGGATTACATGTCAGGCCTACCTTCTACTAAGTAGGGAAATTACTGTGTTTTCATGTTCGTCGACAGATTCTTGAAGATGGCCATTATGGTGGCCTGCAAGAAGAATATCATAGCAGAAGCCACTGCTAAACTCTTCTTTTAACGAGTTTGGGTGCACTTTGGGATCCCACAGTCTATCATATCAGATCGAGCTAGCAGGTTCCTTAGCACATTTTGGTCCAACCTCTGGTTAATGTTGGATACCAAGCTCACCAAGTCCACAGCTTTCCATCCCCAAACAGATGGCCAGATAGAGGTTGTCAACAGAATGATTGTACACATTTTGCGCATGTACAATTCAAAGCATTCACGCACATGGGACGAGAGCCTCCCCTATGTACAGCATAGTTATAATCGGGCTCTCCACAGTTCAATCGGCCATATCCCCTTTCAGGTGGGCTTGGGATTCCAGCCACTATGTCCCATTGACATAGCCATGCCATTTGCAGCTGCTCAGGCCGATTCAGCTCATGTCCAGTCTGAAGTTGACAAAGTAAGTAGCTTCATCGAGTGCATTAAACACATTCACCAACAGGTTCATGATATATTGGACAGAGCCAATGCCAAGTACAAGCAACGCCATGATCAACACTGGGTTCCACACAACTTCTAGGTGGGTGACAAAGTATGGCTACATTTGCAGAAGGAGCGCCTCACTGGACCCCACCGCAAGCTTTACCCGCTCTGATATGGGCTGTACACCATCACCAAGGCTGTAGGGAAAAATGCCTTCGAGCTCAGTATTCCACCAATCCTTGGTCTACACCCAGTATTCAATGTGGATCGCCTTCGTCCTTACTTCCCACCTCTACTGGACACCTCGTACATTGCAGAACAACTCACACCAACAGAGTTAAACCCAGACTGCATGGAATAGGCCACCACAGATTTTATCATGGACATGCAAATCAAGAACACTCGCCAACAGGAGATCCAACTGTATCGGGTTGTCAAAGCTGGCCAACTCCTACACCAAGGAAAGTGGTTCACCAGGGACCAAGTTCAGCAAAAATTTCCTCATCTCATGGAGGAACTTAACGCAATGGGGACCATTGCTTCCTAAAGGGGGAGGAATGATCCAAGTGGACATTGGTGGTCACCCACCTATTCCACTTGGGGCCCCACAATTATCTATTTCAGTTTTTCAGTTTCGGCACAACTAACTATTTTTAGTAGTTTTCTGGGTCCTGAACTTCTGCAGCCGTGTTGAGGCCCTAAACGACATTTTTTGGGAAAACGAAGAGCAACATGGGTCCATGGAATGATGCTTCTCATTCAAAATTTTTATTCCTTGGATATATCTTTATAAAGAGGTATGGTACGTGTCAAACGGAGATCGTATGCCAAAGTTACGCCCCTAGGAAGTTGAAACACAAATTTACCCAAACGGGGCCCATAGTTTTGGCACTTCATCTCCTAGGGTTAGGGTTTTGGATATTTATGATTTCCCATTGTTTCTAAATAATAAATAGGCCCTCAAGCCTCATTGTAATTTAGTTCAGAGGCCAGTAGCTACCACATCTCTTCTCAGAGATAGCTACCAACGCCCTAGCTAGTTTTATTTCCATTCTGTCTGTAAGAAAATTTCAGTTCTTGGATATTAATGAAATGAAGTGTTATTTCTGTTGCATCTCTGTATTTATGGTTATGCGTTTATTCTGTTGCGTTCCTGCATAAATCAAGATCATCTGTTTTATAGGTTTGGGATGTAATAGGAATTGAACATTGAGGTCATAAGGGTCCCTTATTGAAGAAGTTTCTCTAGCTACAACAAAAAATGTAAGACATTGATTTGACTATTTCAACGATTATGTTGAGGACTTATGTATGAAGAAATCAATTGTTTTTGGTAATCATCTAAGAAGTAAAAACAATATTTTATATGCTTACAATAATGAAGGTCAAATAATTATGGTTATTCTCTAGAAAATGATAGTTGACATAGGAATTTTTTCTAGATTGTTTCTTGTCACAAAATTTGTCTAATCAAATCCACACAAAATCCTAGAAGCATACATTTTAACAACATCCCTTTGCACCAACAAGGAAAATTGTTAGTGTATTCCTTTTCCAGCCATGGTTATGATGGATCTAGTTCATAACCTCCATCTCCTAAATCAATTATCAATGTAAGACTAGGGAATATTAATACTTTTGTTGTATGAATGGTATATTGTGGGGGGGAATCACAAAAAAGGTTTTATTTTCATCCCTACCAGGCACACCTTCAAATATGATTTTCCCTCCAAGAAAGGATTTCTCTCAATTAGAACACATGATTTAAAGTCATTGAAGATTCACTCGAGAACTATACTATACCCAACAATGTCATCAATTGTTCTAATATCAAACTTAGTCTAGTACTTTTGTAATTTAAGTTCTTTGGCTTACAACACCACCTTCATCCCAAACATCAAGCTTAGTAATGGGAGCTTCATACCCCAATATGTCTAAGTATACCATATCCTCCTCTATCCACTTAGACAATACTTGAGTAGTATTTACTTACTCCAATTACGATAATGGCTTAGTGGAAAATTCATCTCTCGTGAGGTAGAAATTATACATTGACATAGACAAACAAAGTCCTAAAAGTAATATTTCTTTTCCATTTTTCCCAAGAGATAAAATGACATTTTTTCCTCAAGCACCTCTTAATAATGTCACCTTCTACCTTTCCCAACCCATTTCCAAGAATAATGTTCATCCTAAATAAGCTTAGGGGAAATTTAGAGTCATGGTTAAAAACATTCAAGTCGCTTGAAGACATTTTATAGGTTAAACCCAACACCCTTGATCATTAAACCCTAATTTAACTCATCTACCATATTTCAAAGATTTTAGAAATTTATATCCCATTATTGAGTGTTGGCTTTATCATAGACTCAAGGTTAATGGAATGTTTCTAAATATGGCCTATTGTTGTCTAATGTCCTAATATATTCCATCTTATAGGGGCAAGAATGTCTCACTTGAGACACATATAAAAATTCCCAATAAATAAAGTGAAAAATGTTAAATATTTTAGTGGGGATCACATTTGTTATGATATTGTTAGCATCCATTTAAACCACTATTACTAACATCATTATGAATAATAACTAACTTAGATAACCCAAATATAGTACAAATACAAACACATAGGTAGAATAATAATCCATTGTACTAATAATATGCATAGTATTACATAACTCTAATGTAGAGTGAACACCAAAAACTAATAACAAATGCAATTCACATTACAACTTCTCCCTAATATTGAATCTATTTAACTATGTTATAGACCTTGCATATATAGGAAACTAGAGTGACCTCAAAAAACTCGAAATTATAATAGATAATTTACCAACTATAAGCCACTCAACACACAAATAGACTACAAAAAAAATTATTTCTTTAGAGAGACATAAAAATTATCTAGAAACTAAGTAAAAAAACATATGAGATGAAACTTTAACCTTATATACTCAACCTTCTATAAATCAAAATATTCAACCTTCTATATATTTGCTTTTATAAATTCATAATTTTTCAGATTTTGTTGAACCTTTCTCCATGCTAAAACTTTCTAAAAAATCATCTCGGCAATGCCTTCCCCCTCACCCCTAAATTGGATTCTATGCTTCATATATGTCTTATTTGTGACAAAAATACACATGCATTTCATTTCAAAATATAAATAAAAAAATCAAATATAAAATTTTTTCATTTCCCTTATATTGTTGGGTCAAAATATCAAAAAAAAATCAAATATCAATTTTTTTTCATTTCCCTCATGTTGCACGGTTTGTCCAGGGACGGAGGACGGGTGTCGTGGCGATTTATTTCCACAGAAATAATCTAAACAAAATTCCCCACCTTAGGGCGATGGCCCATCCCTAAAGCCTCCATCTCTCTCAGCAACTTCATACGCAACTTCATAATACTTCTAGACAAGCGCTCGAATTTCCGTAATCAAGGTCATCCACTCACTAACCAGGTCATCCGCTCAATCACCAAAGCCGAAAGATTTGACTAAGGATCTCCCAAGAAGTTCAAGGAGGGTGCTAGTAATTAAGAGGCCGAGGAGGCTAAGACACATTGTCTAATTCTTTTCAAGGTTCAGTCTCCTGACGCAAATTCCTTTTTACTCTTAAACCCCAGCTGTCTATTGAAAATATGTAATACTTATGTGAGAGGCCTGTTAGGCTATTTTTCTTCAATTTTTTCCAAGGAAATGCCAAAATCTCTTGTTTCCTTACATGTTAGTAGATTTTTCCGTGGGTTTAATATATGGGTTTTTTATTTTATGGATCGAGTTTTTTTTGTTCCAGTTTTATATGGATTCATGTCTTTTATTATTTAATAGGAAGAGTCAAATGTATTGAGTCAGAAGTCATGTGTCTTGTTTTTATGGTTGCCTTCCCATGAAAGATGTAGAGCTAGAGAGAAAACTTCCCAGCCTTCTCTATGAGGAAACGAGATCTGCCTTGCAGAAACAGAGAGGAATATCATCTAGGGTTCGGATTCCATCTATTTGGCAGCTCGCACAATCGAGAGAACAATGCGAGTGGATGCTCTTGCAAAGATGAAGCAGTACACACCAGATCCGAAACAGCTTACCATGATATCTAGTGGAAAATTTGAGTGACATCATGAAGATATTGGAAAATATCCAACCAAAAACAATTTATTTGGAAGATATCCAACAGAAAATTTGAGAGACATCTCGAAGATATTACAGATAAATTGCACTTATTTTTTCTTTTTTAGCTAGGAATATTGACAAAACGGTGAGAGAATGCCCCACATCAACGTATCTTCTGGACTACTATTGGAAAATATGCATTCTACCAGGAGCCATACTTTTGTACAACGTTCTACCAGATTCTGGAACCCTTGACTATGCTATAAATACCATCAAGGTGGAAGGTCCTATGGCTCTTTACAAGGGGTTTATTCCCATTGGTTACTGTCGTTCTTTTCGTTACTCTGGAGAAAATTAGGAAGATTTTGGAAAATCAGTTTTTCGGTGATGGGACGCTAATTGGATTACAATATAAAGCAGAAATAGTTTTTAAATTTTCAAACATCTTTCCTTATTAATATTTTAAATAATCATCTTTTCCGTGATGGTGATGGGATCAGCGTGATGTGATGCTGATCAGATAGCAATATAAAGCAGAAGTAGTTTTTCAATTTACAACCGTCTTTCCTTATCCATCTGACTAAGGTAGATAGAAAAATCTTGATATTATCTGTCAGGTAGGAAATTTATTTCCATGATGATATTTTTTATTCTACTAGCCCTTCCTCATCCTCCTTGCCCCTCCAATCAAACCAATGGCCTATATTTCGATGGTGTTATAGAATCTTCTAGAAATGCAGTGATTGGTTGTGAACCAAGGAATAAATGTTGGCATACCCATTTGATTGAGTCTAGTGAGGAATGAAAGCATAGACAGACAGATGGTGGGAGGGCACCATATTCAAACAAAATATTATCCATGAAAATATATATTGGAAACAATTCACTATGCAGTTAGGAAGATTTTCAAGGACCTTAATTTTTAGATTTTATTCTCAATAATTTTATTTGAGCAAGTTAGGAAGATTTAGATTTCAAGGACCTTAATTTTTAGATTTTATTCTCAACAATTTTATTTGAGAAAGTTAGGAAGATTTTCTAAGGACCTTAATTTTTAGATCTTTTTTTTTCTGAATAATTCTAAATCTATTGATATAACACGTAATAGTACAAAATTTCCCCTGCTTCAGCTGAGAGAGCCTGATAGCATGGCTTGATGGTCACGGAAAGCATGAATCTGGACTGCCCACCAAGGGGAAACCAGTCCCGGAGAAATTTTTCTTGCCGCCCTCACAGGGGAAACCGACATTAGGTTCAAATAGTTTAACAAAAAAATACATATGAAAAGGTCAATCTGCTCTTTCAGCAGAGGATAATTGAACATAAAAACAAAAAACAACCCATGAAACCTGGGCTGAGGAGTCGTGTCCTAGCTACTTGTCATTGACTGGAGAGGGAGCTTCCTCCACGATGCGACACCTGTAGTATTCGTTGTTTCCTTCTTCATCTGTAGTGGGAGCACCGGTGGCTTTGTCAGTGTTCTCCTTCATCTGTTCCTGAGGCTTTTCGTCTCGTGCAATCTTCAGCTGCGTCTTGGAATCCTTAGCCTCATCTTTTTGCAAAGGGGCGGGAGCAGTAGGGGGACAGGGATCAGTAGCGAAAGGGGGGTTAGGGCAAGCGGCTTCCTCCCTAAGGGTGACAGTGATGAAGGCTGTAATAACAGGCGTATCCATCGTGCAATCAAGGCGAAACTTTGCTCTTTGGGAGGTCTGGCAGAGGGGTGAGAGAGAAGATGATGATGGAGTAGGGGAGATGATGGTGTGGGTAGTAGGAGGCGCAGGATACATCACATGGGGAGGCAGAGAGTTCAGGATGAGGCGTGTTTGCTCACCGAAGCAATTTCTACCTCTTTAGCTTCAGGTTTCTGGGTAATGGCCACATGAGAAGTCCTCAAAGAGGAATCTATGCTGGGGGAGGACCGGGATCGAATGGCTCGGCCCCTGCTACTCCCACGGTGACATCTCATTCTGTGACGAAGCCTAAGCATGGTGGCAGAGAGGTGCACCCAACGTCGACTAGGGGACGGGCAAGAGTGATACTACACAGAGGGACTAGGTGAGGCAGGCTGAAAACAGGGCTAGGGCTTCGCGCAGCAGAGCCTGCTTTGATAAAAATGGAAATCCAGCACCGTTTCAAGACAGCAGAGAAGTAGACAATGCCTACCAGTGTGCATTTGAGCACTTGGCTCGGCATAGGCGGGAGGGCAGGAGCTTCTCTGCGGAGCTACGGACCTGCAAATAGAATGTATGTCATGTGAGAAGCTGAATTCGATCTCCATTAAGAACCAGAGGGCATGCGCAAAGCGGCAGCAGAGAAAATTGAAGGCGCAGTTGGAGTGTAGGCTAGCTGTAGTAATGGTGTAGTAAATGCAGCTGTGGGTGGCCATATGGCCACCCCACGCCAATTCCATCGGGATGTGTCACAGGACGGGCATCCCATCAACCTTGGCTGTCATCCACAACCAGAGAATTTTTAGATCTTATTCTCAACCATTTTATTTAATTATACAAGTGGATGACTTCATTGTGGCCATATATATGTGTATTTTTGTCTACTTAACTTCATAGAATGTCAAATTGAAGAACCATTTGCCTAGTTCTCAATGGAAACTGGACATAAGCATGTAAATTTAACATGATAAATTCAAAACTTTAATCAAACTTACAAAAGAAACAATAACTTTCTGTCTACTTAACTTCAAACATTCTCTTATGTAAGTGAGCCTATAGGGATTTGAAAGTGAAAACCCATATGTTTGTTCAATGTCATTCCTTGCTTTACGAATAGTGTGCTTACATGTGAAATCAAGGTGTTTCGTATCAATAAAAAAACCCACACTGGAAGAAATATTAGCATAATCTTGGTTTATTCTACCTGGGTTACAGGACACAACTTACACTGAATGGTTGAGCCATCCTTTGTTGCTACTTTGTCCAAATATCTGTGAGGTAGAAAAAGGAAAATTAGACTAAATAATAGTGCAGTGAAGTTATGGAAAAATTAATTTGTATAAACATGGATAGAAAATTAATTCATTTCTTTTGAGACTAACACTAATAACATAAAATATGGTAGTGACACTAATACTATTTACTCTCAAACAAACATGATGATTGATTTCAACAATTACAACCAGGGTTTATCTACTATTTATTATAATTCACAAAATAGTCAGATGATAATAAAAACTACTCCTGGTTGAACTCACCTCAAAACCGGAGTATGAGAAATGGGGAGTCTTCCTTTAGCAACATACTCTTTGGGGTCAACCTCATAAAGTTTAAAACCAGAGTATGAGAAATGGGGATTCTTCCTTTAGCAACATACTCTTTGGGGTCAACCTCATAAAGCTTGGTGGGATATGATGGCACATTAACTTTCCATTTACGAATTGCTGCAACAATTACCCGAGCCATGCGATTGAATGGATTTCCATTCTGAACTTTACGTTTATAAAATGGAGTACCGATTAGGAATATTAAGAGAGATATAATCAATCCCACCGTGGAAATCACATAACCTACAGTGAATCCCACACGATCCTGGATGTATATCATAAAACTATCTGCAAACAACATTCCCAAAAACACACTAAATATCCACCAATTGAAGAAAGAGGATTTCTGGACCTTCTCCTTGGAATTAAATTCAACGAACTGATCGGCACCAGTGGTGGAGATGTTGGGATTTGTATCACCAATGGCCACAGCAAGAACGTACAAAGAAAAGTAGAAAATCCAAACCTAAAATTTGGAAGCTTTCTCACAAAAGTTGGAGACTTCATAGAATGCTCCCAACCTGTCTACACAGACTCCAGAGAATGTCAAATTGAAGAACCATTTTCCTCATTCTTAATGGAAACTAGACATAAGCATGTAAATTTGACATGATAAATTAAAAACTTTAATCGAACTTACAAAAGAAACAATAATGGTTGTGGAGAAACAGGTCCATGTCCAACAGTAAGGGAGTGTTCGAAGAATGACGAATCCAAACCCAACACACAGCTCCATCTGAACATGCTTGTGAGCCTTCCTGAATAAGGAATTTGAATTCAATTCAGAGCAACATGTGAACTTGTTTTTGAGATTTCTAATTGTTGGTGAAAAGATCATCCTGGACAACATTCAACTAGGAGCCAGACCTCTATACACGACCTAGAAAGAAACTCGGCGTGACAGAAATGGTGTGGCATCCCAGCTGCATGGCCACAAAAAAGAGATTTGGGAAATAATATCGACTCATGGTGAACGTGAAAGAGTAAAGAGGAAGGAGAGTATGATGTTGTTGTTGGCTACATTGACCAAGTCATCAAAAACACAACCCATCTTCATACTTGTTGAGCCCCTAAAAATGTGTTTTCTTTTCACCAAAATCCACTTCATTCCATTAATAATTAATCATTTATAGGAATAAAAGATAAATAATAATGATTAAAATCACTTTAAGAATACATGTAATGACTAACTTATTATACTTTTGTGGTTTTGTTGTCTTAGTGATTTCTGAGCAGATTTAGCTACAGAATGCGGTCATTCTGTAGCTAGTCATATGTTCTATAGCTATCTTGGTGTTTAAACAGGTTATAGGTGTCATATGAGGGAAATACGTATGTGGTTAGACTCCAAAACTCTCCTATATCATTCCTTGTCATCCACGAGGACTGAGTAAAAATCTGGAAGTGGTTATGCACGTGGACAAAGCTAAAAATAAAGAAGCAGCCTTCTATAAGGATAAGGACTCTTGGTTTGCCTACAGCAAAACACAAGTCCTCAACAGGAGTTTTAGTTTGATTTTGATTATAAAAGACACCTATGCCTATTTCTACTCAATGTCAGTTATGTAGCTGCTTATAAAAATAACTCGGTGAACTGAGAAAAAGTTAGTTGATGTTTTTAGTTTTAAAATATTGTGACACTCTGTTTCTGAGCGTTTTCTTTTAATTAAAGGAGTATAACTTTGATGCATGATCTGAAGGCGATTTTAAGGAGTTAAGGATTTGTGTGCCAATCTGATAATAGAGGGCCCCTACTATCCGAAGAGGCTTTTGCATACTTTCTAGATAAGTAACCTTTAAATTCTATTTTGTTCTTAACTTAGACAGTTTTCTGAGTTTATCCTCTTGCATCATGTTTTATGTCATTTACTTACTTTGAAGATCCTCATAATTTTACAGTCAATCTTGTTCTCATAATCTGTTCCAATATATCTCTAATACGTGAATGAGATCTAGCTGTAGTACTTTGAGTTAATTGCATTTCAGTCCTGTTAGTTAGATTTAGAAGATCCTCATTATTTTATAAGCTACTCTTGTTCTCAAACCCTTCTAACACATCACTATTATATGAACAAGAATTAGTTATATTATTTTGAGTTATTGAAATTTTCTGTTCTGTAATTATGTAAGAGATTCTCATGATTTTACAAACAGTCTTTTTCTCAAGTTGTTCCAAGAAATCTCTAATCCTTGAATGAGACTTAATAGTAATGTTGTGAGTTGCAGAATGAGTTAATTTTAGTGTCTTAAGTTATTTTAGCATAGGGTTCCTTACTATGTTACAGATGATCTTTTTCTCAAGATGTTCCAACAAATCTCTAACAATGAATAAGACTTTTCTGTGGTGTTTTAAGTTATTGTTTTCTAAGAGAACCTCATCACATCAGAACTAATCTTTTTCTCAGTTTGTTCCAATATATCTCTAATTAAACGAATTGGACTTAGTTTAATGTTATGAGTTACTTTCTTAACAGTTTTACAATTTGTGGATTAGCATTCTCTATTCTTTTTATCATTCCTAGTTTAGAGTAGATCTTATTCTGTTTTAGTGACTATTTTAGTGCATTCAGTAGCATTTACTTTTCTTTCTCTGTTGTTAATTTAGTTTTTTTTTTCCTTTAGCATAAAAACATAAGACCAAAAACACTAGAAAAACACTAAACACAACGAAGTAGGAAAAGGATACTTAGGCATATATGGTGCACTTCACTTCAACAGTTTACTAGCCCTGGATGACAATTTATGTTATCAATTTAGGAACACTAAGTTGAATAGACATTTTGGCACAGTTTCCAGGCAAGTGTAACTAGGTAGCCTTATTTCCTACCTCCCAAAAACAATGATATGCGTAGAGAAAGAGACTCAAGGGGTAGATTTATAAGAAGCAGAAGTTTGATTCCCAGAACACCACTCGTTCCACCAAGACCAAGAGGTAGCACACCTCCAACTCAAACCTACATTCCATACTATACTGATCATAGACTTCTAGAAGACTTAAGATCAGATATTCCATCAGAGAGATCTCCCACTTCATCTACTGAACCTGTCATAGAAGAAGATCCAAGGACCCCTGCTGGAGACATAAACTTTTTCACTTCCACAGAAGAATCAACCATGGCAGAAGAAGGGGGAGGATGAGTCTTTAATGGAGAACATACACTATTTGGAGGAGGTAGAGGTAGAGGTAGAGGAGAAGGAGGAAGAGGTGTAGAAGGAGAAGGAGGTAGAGGTGAAGAAGGAGGTAGAGGAAGAGGTAGAAGGGAAATGGGAAGCTCTTTTGGGTTTCCTATAGTAGATGAAGAAACCAATGCAACTATGAAAAATATTTCACCCTCTGTCCTTCCAAACTTTTATGGACTCAAAAGTGAAGATCCTGAAACCTTCCTATTTGAATTTGAAGTTCTATGTAGAACCTATGATTAATTACAAGATGCCCAAAAACTTAAACTATTCCCTTCAACATTGAAAGGAGCAACATTAAAATGGTTTATGAGTTTAATCAATAGTTCTATTAGTACATGGGAAGACATGAAACAAACATTTCTAGAGAGGTATTTGGATTACTGTATGCCATTCAACCATAAGGAAGAAGTGTTTAAAATGGTACAAAAAGAGGATGAAAATCTGGAAGATTTGTTGGAAAGATTTAACTATAACATCAAGAGAGCAAAAATGGAAAGCTTAGACCAAGATACTTTGAAAGCTCTCTTGTTGAAGAAAATTAGGGATGAATGGATAGATATCCTTAATATGATGGGAAAAGGGAATATATCTCAGCTCGCATTACCTGAAATAGCTGAATTATGTATCAACCTTTCAAGAGGGAAATATAAAACTTTAAAAGTACCAAGAGACCCTGCTCTTGCAAGGGCAAGTAAGTCTGCTTCTAGGAGTCTTAGTGAATAAATAGACACCCTTAAATCACAAAACAAGAAAAAATTTGAATCTGATGCCTTAGAAATCTTTTGTCCCAAATGTAGAAAGAAGCATGCCTTGAGAGAGTGCCCTTTGGATGCAAAAATAGTAGAGACTTGTGTAATTTGTTCAGAAAAATATGATACCAAGAGTTTTCCTTCACTTCCTGGTCTTAAAGCTGTCTTTCAAGAAGAAATCCCTACAAATTCCACAGAATCTCTCAATTTTGTCTCTAGGAGGCCTTGGCAAGGACCTCAAACACAAGGATTCAATGATCAGATGTATAATCAACCCCCACCAAATTGGAATTCTTGGCAGCAACCTTGGCTCCAATTCCAAAATCAATCTCAAACTTGGGCACAAGGAGAACAAAATCCCTATGGAAGATACTCTCAGTATTATCAATATCCACCATATCCAAATTTCCCTCCTCAACAAAACCCTCAACAAAATCCACAACATCAAAATCCACCACTGCCATTACCATTTCCTCAGAAAGAAAATCAGTTACCTACCCAACCTATACCAAACCCCAATAATAAAAATCCCCAGAACGCATACATGATAGAAGGTCAACAGTTCCCAAACTATTTGATCACTCCTTTAGAATTTAAAAAATACAAGAGAAAAACAACTCTGAGGAAGATTATCTATGGGTAAATAAAATTCTTGAAGAGAGCACATCTTTTCAAGACCCAAATATTGAAAAATCAAAACAAAAAGAACCAATAATTTCAACTCCTATATTAGAGCATCCATCAACATTCACCTCTACACCTCCCTTTCCAGAAAGATTACAAATTGATAAGGGTGTAGAGAAACAAATTATGGTGCCTAATTATGATTTCCTAGATGAGCTAAGGAATGTTTGTATTAAGATCCCATTATTACAGGCTATCGAGGAAATTCCAATCTTAGCAAAGACAATAAAGGAGTTGAGCATGAAAAAAACAGGAAAAAGAATAAAAGAGACAAAGAAAATTCAACTAGCAAGAAAAATAGCAGACATCATGATGGGTAAGATTTCTATTCCAAAGTATCTAGACCCAGGAAATCTAGTTGTTAAAATACACATCAATGGAACTGAGATCCAAAACACACTTATTGATTTAGGAGCAGCAATCAATATCATGAGTAGACAAATCATGGATAAACTAAGACTTCCTAATCTTATTTTTACACCTACATTATTACAATTAGCAGATAGATCTGTGATTAAACCTGATGGGGTAATAGAAGACATTCCAGTGTCCTTAGATTCTTGGGAGTACCCTGTGGATTTTATGATCCTAACTCCTAAAAATAATCTAGGGGGACATCCTATTATATTAGGAAGACCTTGGTTAGCTACAACTGATGCCTTCATTAGCTGTAGATCCGATGATATGTACATCTATGATGGTAGTTCAACCAAGAAATTTACCTTGTATCCTCCAGCAAGAACAATTACAAAGTTAGATGATACTCAATGGATTGAGGAAGAAGAAGACATACAACCTCTCTTCACAATTTCAGAAATTAGTGAAGATAGCCAGATTCTAAATACCTTAGAAAATTTTGAATCCTCTTCAGAATACAAACATGAACAATTTCAAGAAGAATCCAACATTGAGTTTTATCATCAAGATAGATGTCTCTTTACTCTATGGATAAATTTGGAAGCTCTACAATTGAGATATTTCCAGGTAAAACATTAAACATAAATAAGAACCTAGAGAAATTTCAACAAGAAAAGCTAGTCAAAATATTAAAAGCTAGTCAAAATATTACAGAGACATTCTTCCACATATGCATGGGAGTACACTGATATGAAAGGGATAAACCCTAAGACTTGCACTCATCACATCTACATAGAGTAAAATTGTAGACCAATCAGACAACCTCAGAGAAGGATGAATCCAAACCTTAGGGATATTGTTAAAGAAGAATTGCAGAAATTGTTAAATGTCAACTTTATTTATCCCATTTCAGATAGTTAGTGGGTTTCTCCTTTGGTAATTGTACCAAAGAAAAATAGTAAATGGAGGGTATGTATTGACTACCGGGAATTAAACAAAGCTACTCTTAAAGATCATTTTCCCCTACCTTTCATAGATCAGATGTTAGACACATTAGCTGGCAAAAACTACTTTTAATTTTTAGATGGGTTTAGTGGTTATAATCAAATTCAAGTAGCACTTGAAGATCAAGACAAAACCACATTTACCTGTCCTTGGGGTACCTATGCCTACCGAGTATTGACATTTGGACTATGCAATGCACCTGCAACATTTCAAATGGTAGTATTAGGAATCTTTTCAGATCTAATACATGAATGTGTAGAGGTATATATGGATGACTTCACAGTCTATGGAAACACATTTGAAGAAGCCTTAGAAAACTTGGAAAAAGTTTTAAGGAGATGTAAAGAAGCAAATCTTTCACTAAGTCATGAGAAGTGTTTCATGATGTTTACTGAAGGGATTGTTTTGGGCCATCACATTTCAGGAGATGGGATTAGATTTGATGAGTCAAAAGTTGAAGTCATCTCTAACTTATCTGTTCCAAGTTGTCAAAAATATGTTAGGAGTTTTCTAGGATTTACAGGGTATTACAGAAGATTTATAGAAAACTTCACCAAGATAGCATCTCCACTTTTCAAACTACTTACCAAGGACTGTGAATTCAAGTGGAATCCTGATTACCAGTTAGCCTTTGAAACCCTGAAAACAAAAATCTCTAAAGCACCTATTTTGAGGGGACCTAACTGGAAATTACCTTTTCATATTTCAACAGATGCCTCAGATACAGCTTTAGGAGCTGTATTGGTACAAAAAGACCTGATTCCTTATGCCATCTACTATACAAATAAAAATTTGACCCCTTCGGAATTAAATTATACTGTAACTGAAAAAGAGTTCTTAGTTTTTGTTCATTGCATAAATAAATTCAGACACTATATAACAGGCTATGAAACTTTTGTTCACACAAATCAATTTGCAATTAAATATCTAATGAACAAATCAATTACTAATGGCAGAGTCATAATATGGTTATTTCTTTTACAGGAATTTAGCATCACCATTCTAGATAGGCCTGGAAAAAAAAATACAGTAGCTGATTTCCTATCTACACTCCAAAACATCAAAGACCATACTCCAGTTGAAGATCAATTCCGTGATGAATATCTTTTTGCAATTTCTACTCAAACTCCTTGGTTTGCTGACATTGCCAATTATCTATTTTCAGGGAAATTTCCTTCAATTATGAATGCAAGAGATAAAAGAAAGATTATTCATGGGTTGCTAATGAGTTATAGAAAACAGGTCCAGACTTTATCATTAGGAGATGTGTTTGAGAAGACGAGATGCCTGAGATTCTCAAGGCATGTCATGATGAACCTTATGGTGGACACTTTGCTGATAAAAGGACATCTTATAAGATCCCTCATTTAGGATATTATTGACCATCCCTCTTTAAATATTCTAAAGATTATTTCAAAAAGTGTGACAGCTGCCAAAGGGTAGGGAAACCTTCTCCTTCAAGTGAGATGCCATTACAGCCTCAGGCACATATTGAACCTTTTGAGAAATGGGCTTTAGATTTTGTAGGACCTATTAATCCTCCATCAAAACAAAAGAAATACATATTAGTTTGCACTGATTATGTTACCAAATGGGTAGAGTCCAAGCCATTACTTTCTGCTACTGAAGCATCTGTAGTTAATTTTCTTTTTGAGGATATTTTTACTCGTTTTGGTGTCCCAAGTGAAATTTTTACAGATCAAGGAGCTCAATTCACATCAAATTTGGTGGAACAAATGGTAGAGAAGTACACAATTAGACACAGAAAATCTACTCCCTATCATCCACAAGAAAATGGCCAAGTGGAAGCTACCAATAAGGTCATTGAAGGGATCCTAACAAAGACTATTCATTTACATAGAAGAGATTGGGCAGACAGGCTTCCTGAAGCCTTATGGGCCTATAGGACTACATGGAGAAGCACAACAAGTCATACCCCTTATGAACTTGTTTATGGAAAAAAGTCTTGTTTCCCATAGAGTTTCAGATTCAAACTTTTAAAATGGCAGTCCAGTTAGGACTTGATCTAACAGAGGCACAAAAGCACAGATTGGAGCAGATTAATGAATTGGATGAGATCAGACAGGATGCAGTCCAGAGAAAAAATATAGTCCAACAGCAAAGGACTAGATGGCATGATAAGTACATTAAGGAAAAGAAATTCAAAGAAGGTGACTGGGCCCTCTTGTTTGATTCAAAGTTCAAATATTTTCAAGGTAAATTCCAAATACATTGGCTTGGGCCATATGAAATTGTGAAAATATTTGAAAATGGAGCAATAAAAATCAGGACAATAGATGAAGATAAGGTGGTTTTTCTTGTAAATGGTCACAGATTGAAATTGTATCATAAGCCACTTTCAAGAGAATAATTTGTCAAGAAATTCCAAGAAAGCAGTGATGTGAAGTTAATGAAGAAGAATCCTTCTTCTTTTTCATTAACTTAATTTCTTTAATCAAGATTTTAAAAAAAAAAAAAAAAAAAACAAACAAACAAACAGAGTATAAACATGAAAACCAATCATTGATTGGCATGTTTATACAAAAAAGATAAGGTGAAAATTAGAATTTTTTTTCTGACACTTCAGATTTTCAAAATTGTTCTTTTTCTGCAATCAAGTATCATAAAATCATAAGTTGCAGACTCACTTTTCATATTCCATTCCATTCCAAATTTATGATTCATCTCATGCCATCATATTTCACTTCATTTCATACTTCATCCCACTCCATTTCATGATCCATCTCGTTTCATTTCATACTTCATTCCATCCATATTTCAATTCACTTCATTCCATGTCTCAAAGTTTTTTACAGGTACATTCTGTAGCCATCTTTTCTGCAGCCAACTATTCAGCAGCCACTTGTTCTGCAGCCAATTGATCCTGCAAACCTACTTCAGCACGAAAAATCAAAAGGATTATGGAGTCTAAAATATCAATAATTTTCAGAGGAAAGACAAAGCATATCAAAGTAGAAAAAAACAAAAAAGGAAAAGGCTAAGGTAAAACTGTGTGTGAAATTATTTTGATAGCAAATTATAAAAGATATAATATGGTTAAGTCATATGTATGTTTTATAAAGTTATTTTGTTATTCGAATTGATCAAGCCTATCATAAAATCCTTGAAAAAATCCCTTCCATTTCACTCCATATCAAATCATCATTAATTAGAAGTTAACGGTCAGTACTTGAAGTGACCTATTAGGTCACGTCATTAAACTGAAACATTCATTGATGATTTTGAAAATCTTTATGAGATTTCTTCGTGGTCCTTTACTCCATGAAAAACTCTTAAAATTAATCATTCTCATTTACCCTTACCATAATTCACTCATTCTGTATCCACTCAATGCCATTATATTCCGTAGCCAATTCCTGTCTGCAGAAACAGAGAAGTCATTTTTAGGGTGAGATAACCCACTACAGCCATTTTTACCTCAAATAGGAGAGCAGTAATAGGGCAGTGAATTGAAGCTGAGGAAAAGAAGCAATGGGACTTGTTGTAAGATCATAGCCAATCAGAACTAAATATCTAGAAGGTTATCCTCAGATTAAAGAGATGTTACAGCAGGTTGGATGCCTAAAGTTTATGGAGAAGTTTAATGGATTTCACAAGGAGGTCACCAATTCATTTTCCCAGTCATTCAACGGGTCAGAGGTCGAAATTGGTGACATCAAGTTCATCATTACAGAGTCATTCATAGCAGAAGCAACAGAGTTGCTGAGGCAAGGTGAGCGTTGGTTTAAAAACAAATAATTTCACAATAAAGCCTAGAGACAGACGTTAAAAACACCAGGTATGGACATTTCAGTATTTAAGAAAGGCATTCCTAGTTCAGCCTTGAAAAATAAATGGAGAAATATGATGCTAATTCTACAAAAGTTCATAACCTATGAGGGGAGATTTGGCACTTTATATGTTTACCACATTAGACTCATGATGAATTTTCTAGATGAAGAGATAAATTTACCCTTTTTCTTGCTCAATAGTCTAAAAAGGATGGCTTCTAATGTCCAGAAAAGGATTCAGTTCTTAGAAACCACCTTATATCATCATGGCTTAATTAAAATTTTAATTGAGTATCATTTGAAGAAGGTAGGAGATAGTTGGGATGAATTCCTCTTGAGAAATCATTTTGAAGAACCTAAGGAAACTCTATCTGAAGAAAAACCTATAAGAAGAAGCAAAAGGGGAAAAATTGCCAAATCTGTTGAAATCAAAACCAATATATCAACACAAGAAGACAGTGAGGAAATGATCTCTGAAAAATTGGCCAAAATAAAGAAACAACTCAGAAAGGAAAAGGTAACAAGAAAGGATGCTAAGTAGAAAAATGAGGGACCTTCTAAACTGAGAAGAAGTCATAGGCTTAAAGGCATAATGAAAAAGACAGGAGTCAAGCAAACAGGAATCATAGATATTGAAGATGAAGAGACATCAATTGACAGATCTCCTAAATACCAGTATGAAGAAGATCCTGATAAAGGAACTCCGGATGTAGATCCAGCCCAACAACAGATCTATGATTATGTTGAAACATTAGAAAAAAGAGCCTCAGAAAACAGAGAAAGAACCCCCAGTCCACAAGCACCTCCAATTGAAGTACTGAAAAGAGACAAATATGAATTGGAGGTATTGAATAGGCATATAAAAAAGGAAATAGAAATTTTAAGGGAACAAGTCAAACTAAAAAGTGACATGAACACAACTCTATCTCTGCAAATGAAAAAATTATATAAGGCTAGCAGGAAGCTGAAGAAAAAAAACAAGAAATTGAACCAGGCACTTATAGATCTAAGGTTCAAAATTTTTATGAGGAAGCCTAGAATGCCATTGAACACCAAGCAAAGCAGAAAAAGGAAGCTAGATGTCCTTGCTGAAGTTTCAGAATACATGGATTTATTGCATGAGGACATGCAAAAGTTTTGCAGTGGGGGTATGTTGAGCCCCTAAAAATGTCTTTTCTTTTCACCAAACTCCACTTCATTCCATTAATCCTTTATCATTTATAGGCCTAAAATATCAATAAGAATGATTAAAATCACTTTAAGAATACATGCAATGACTGACTTATTATACTTTTGTGGTTTTGTTGTCTTAGTGATTTCTGAGCAGATTTAGCTACAGAATGCAGTCATTTTGTAGCTAGTCATATGTTTCGTAGCTATCTTGGTATTTAAACAGGTTATAGGTGTCATCTAAGAAAAATACGTATATGGTTAGACTCCAAAACTCTCCTGCATCATTCCTTGTCATCCACGAGGACTGAGTAAAAATCTGGAAGTGGTTATGCATGTGGACAAAGCTAAAAATCAAGAAGAAGACTTCTATAAGGATCAGGAATCTTGGTTTGCCTTTAGCAAAACACGAATCCTCAATAGGAGTTTTAGTTTGATTTTGATTATAAAATACACATATGCCTATTTCTACTCAATGTTAGTTATGTAGTTGCTTATAAAAATAACTCGGTGAACCGAGAAAAAGTTAGTTGATGTGTTTAGTTTTCAAATACTGTGACACTCTGTTTCTAAGTGTTTTCTTTTAATTAAAGGAGTATAACTTTGATGCTTGATCTGAAGGTGATTTTAAGGAGTTAAGGATTTGTGTGCCAATCTGATAGTAGAGGGCCCCGACTATCCGAAGAGGCTTTAAATTATATTTTGTTCTTAACTTAGGCAGTTTTCTGAGTTTATCCTCTTGCATCATGTTTTATGTCATTTAATTACTTCGAATATCCTCATAATATTACAGTCAATCTTGTTCTCATAAGTTGTTCCAATATATCTCTAATACGTGAATGAGATCTAGCTATAGTACTTTGATTTAATTGCATTTCAGTCCTGTTAGTTAGATTTAGAAGATCCTCATTATTTTATAAGCTACTCTTGTTCTCAAACCCTGCTAACACATCACTATTATATGAACGATAATTAGCTATATTATTTTGAGTTATTGACATTTTCTGTTCTGTAATTATGTAAGAGATTCTCATGATTTTACAAACAATCTTTTTCTCAAGTTGTTCCAAGAAATCTCTAATCCTTGAATGAGACTTAATAGTAATGTTGTGAGTTGCATAATGAGTTAATTTTAGTGTCATAAGTTATTTTAGCATAGGGTTCCTTACTATGTTACATATGATCTTTTTCTCAAGATGTTCCAACAAATCTCTAACAATGAATAAGACTTTTCTGTGATGTTTTAAGTTATTGTTTTCTAAGAGAGCCTCATCACACCAGAACTAATCCTTTTCTCAGTTTGTTCCAATATATCTCTAATGAAACGAATTGGACTTAGTTTAATGTTATGAGTTACTTTCTTAATAGTTTTACAATTTTTGGATTAGGATTCTCTGTTCTTTTTATCATTCCTAGTTTAGAGTAGATCTTATTCTGTTTTAGTGATTATTTTAGTGCATTCAGTAGCATTTACTTTTCTTTCTCTGTTGTTAATTTAGTTTTTTTTTTTTTTTTCCTTTAGCATAAAAACATAAGACCAAAAACACTAGAAAAACACTAAACACAACGAAGTAGGAAGAGGATACTTAGGCATATATGGTTCACTTCACTTCAACAATTTACTAGCCCTCGATGACAATTTATGTTATCAATTTAGGAACACTAAGTTGAATAGACAATACTTACTAAAAAGAGGGAGAAGAGTATGATGGTGATGTTGCAACTGATGAATCCATCGAAAACCCAAGCCATCATGAAAATTTTTGTGCCTACCAATCAACTGTTTTTTCCAGAGGTTGTCATCAAAGCATTAAAACAAACTCAGTTGTCCCATGACATTTCTAATGATGTTGCGAGAGAGGATAAATAGTGGATGTATTAGGATGTGAGTTACATATTTTTTTCTATACTTTGCCAAATTTTGTGTGTTTTTCTTTCAAATGAAGTAGAAATATCTATTTTGTTTTTATAACAAAAAATTTATCCTAAACTTCAAGTGTTGTGGTATGTTGGACCTTTTTTGTTTAATATGTGCACTAGAAAACAGGAATTGAACTTTAATATCTCGATGGAAGAAATTTCTTCCTGTAAACATAAAAAAAACTTCCCATCCTTCTCTATTGCATATCAAATGTTGAACATAATTATGATCTCATTGAATAAATTTCTCTTGAAACTGGATGTGGTCATTTACGTATGAAATTTCTTAGGTGATTGATCTTAAGAACAATTCCTTCCCCTTTGGCTCAAGGTATGAGTGGCAGCCATTCTATCAAACTCACCTGGGTTGTCTTCCCTACCTTATGCCTTTGTTACCCATGCGGCATGGGTGAGGCATGCCATAGAGAGAATGAAACACCTATTTACATTCTAACACTTCCCTAATTTCACCTGTGAACAAACACCCATCGACATTATATTAATTTTAGGAATTTTTACTTAGATCAAGGTGGCTTGTGGGACTTGTATTGTAGCCTAATATTGAAGTGAGGTCCTATATTGCAATCTCTTATATAGAAATGTATGGTTCATTAGAGGTTTTTGAAGAGAGTTGGTGTTTTTTTTCTTATATGTGGGTTATATGTTTCTCTAGGTTAAGTCTTCGAGTTGATATTCAAACTTGGGAACAATAGAATTTGAAAATATGTGCTAGTGCAAAAGTATATGATACAATTCACCATTACATTGAACAAAAGAATTAATTCATTATTTAGTTTCATTATAACTTCATATCTATATATTTAATTATCTACCTTTTTTCCTCTAAGAAAAATGTGACAAAATGTCCCCGAAGTATCTGGATGGAGGTTGATTTAACTGCCATTGATATCAGGAGCTGGTAACTTGGCATTTTCATTGGGACTCAAACCTCGGCTGGATGAGAATTGGAGACCTCATGAAAAACTTTACCTTGAAACAACCCTTTCAAATTGATCGACCCCATTCATTGGGCTTATCTATCTATCTACATATCTACATGGATTTCGTTTTCATAATAAGTTCTACAAAAAGAGGAGGCTCAATATTTTACAAATATTATTGCAAAGTCCTAACTGGATGATTTTGTTTTTCTTTTAATGTTTCAAGTAACAAAAAAATTAATCTTAAAGATTTGTTTTTGAAATTTATTAGAAAATTTAACTATCTTGAGTAAATTCATTGTTGCTTTAGATTCATGAAATTCATATTTTTGAAATAAATCACCAAATGTGGGTAAGGATTGAATTCATCCACATAAGACCTACAGACTGTATGTTTTTTTTTAAGACACCAAGAATATTTTCGATGTTGTTTTCCATGCTTCAGTTCTAATGCTCCTATGCTATAAAGTGATGTTTTCATTGGAATAAAATACTAATGATGTGTGTAACTTGTTGAAGCACAAGAGTTCGAACTTCTGGTTAAGATAACATGACTATAGGTAAAAAATTCAATTCTGCATTTTTTGCCTGGAGAAGTAGGGTCTTTAGAATGTTGCTTCTCCAAATATTTCTAAACTGTGATGACTAGATGTTGTTCAGAAAAAAATGAGAAAGGTATCCATATTTGAAACTGTTTCCACACTTCGAGGAATTATTCTTGTAGTAGAGAGATTTTTCTTAAGAATAATTTAGAATCTGCCAATTTGGAGTTTGATCAAATTTGGTAAATGTATTGATCTACACCTATGCAAATTCTTGTGTTCTTTAAATTCATTATCTCTTGTATGTATCTTGAGGCCATAAGAGAGGATCCCAAGCTATTCCAACTTGTCAAGATTTTGATGTGTATCGAAATTCCAATGGAAATTCGATAAGTTTTACCCACTTTAGGGGTTAAAGAATTAAATTATTTTAAGGGGTTGTTTCATTAAATAGTCTTGGCTCTTCCCGTTTTCCATTCCTAGTATTGTATGATGGGTAAACTTGTGATTTTAATCAGATAACAAGAGTTTTAGGATGACATATACGGAGCATTGGATGGATTTGGGGTTTATCATCTTACTATATTTCCAGTTTGTCAGCTCCATAATATATTTCCATTTGTGAAACAGACAGGTATGAAGGAAAATAATTTCTAAATGCATACTTCCCTTCAAAATAAGACAACACATTAGTAAGCCTTTTCAATGTAACAATTTTGGAACCTAGTTTATACATTGGTGGAGATTGTAGAGTTGTTTTCTTGTTAGAAGCATGGTAGTTGTATTTAATATATTCTATCGCTATAGAAGAGGAAACATATGATGGATTTGGTTTCATTGAGGTTGGATTCTTTTGATTTTTCACGATATCTGGATGAGTTCTTAGGAATAACTTGTTAATTTATTGCTCTTGATATACGAAATTGGTCATGCACAACATGTATATGTTGGTGGTCTTCCTCCAGTGGCCAATGACAAGGTAAAATTTTGTGCTTTTTTTGGAAAAATTCTTGATATGTTTCTAATAAGCTAGTTAAAAACCATAGAAAATTTAAAGTTATACTTTCAAGAAGTTGTAGATTTTTTATTGCATTTGTTATCTATTTCTTTATTGAATTGTATATACTCAATAACAAGTGTTCAGTGCAACTCATTACTTAAAACATTTGAAATTTTTTTGAACTTCAAATGTGTTCAACACACTCCTTTCACAACAATTGAGATAAGTCTCACAAAGTCATATGTTTGATAAAATGAAAATTATATATGTGTGTTCTTAATTGTACCAATGATCCATCTGTTAAATCTCCACCTGAATCAAGAGATTGATGGATGTTTTCATGTTTAGAAAGGGTATTGTTTGGCAGAGTAATATAAAATTATAGATAATGTTAAATGTCTAAATATGCTTAGAACTTTAAAAGTGATGTTGAAGTGGTGTAGAAGGTAGTTACTCCCATGCATCTTTTTTATGGTGAATAGAGTATTTTTTTTCCTCATATTTTGATTTCTAGAAAATTGCTACATATTTTAGTTAGGTTATGGTTGCTATAGGAGGAAACACTATCAGGCTAGGTATGGATTATAAGGAAGTATTTTAAGTTTGTATTTTTTACATCATTATCCTAAACTCTAGAGCATGGAATTGTATTTGCAAGTAGGTGATGTTACTATTAATGAATATATAAATCATGAAAATAACTTTGCATTTGTGGATATGTGCATAGTTGAAAAGGTCAACATTGCAAATGATGTTGATGGTATCATGTTTGAGGTACATTATTCTATACTTATGCTCCAATTACCATTCCATGCAAGTTTTAAAAATGGTCTTACTCATTTGTACAATAGTAGACAATTCCTTTCCACCATTTTAATGAACTGAGAAGTTGATTTTGTTAATTTTATTATTATTATCATTGGCTTTCATAGGGAATTTCTATGAGAGTGATGAGACCAAGTGATTACAATCCCTCATTCACAGCAACCCTTGGCCCCAACCAACACAATCCCCACCTTAATTTAGGTGTTGTTGGTCTTACACCAAGGTAAGTTGTGTAATGCAACATTTGTATATCAGTGGCTATGAAGTGAAATTCTTTATTTTGTTTGTGTGCTTGTTTTGTTTCTAGTCCTATATAAATATTATACTCACATATGTGACATATTTACGTGATAAAGGAAAGACAAATGTACCAATTATAAAAATTCACCCAACAACAACATTGATATTTTTCCTTCATTCAACCTGTAACATATTGCATATGTCTTCATCAATGCGCTTCTTCCATATGCTATCCACTTATGACATTTCCTTTGAAATATTTGATGCATTTGCGAGTTATAGGTCATTTATAGGCTATAAATGTCTTCAAAGTTTCAATTCTTATTGATTATTCAACTGAACATATTGAGTCTCTTATACATAAATATTTTTCTCTCCACCCACTTTTCATAACTTCCATAACCATTACGTAGGGACCTGCAACTTCGATGATGTTTTTCTTGTTTAGTAAAATATTGTCGAGACTTTAATTTATTGAAAGTTGTAGAATTTACAATCTATAAATTTTTAAGATATAATTTTTAAAATTCTAATTCTTTAAAGGGTACTAGCTCAATGGAATACCACCTTCTTTACAAGCAGGAGGTTGGTGGTTCGATTCCATCGTGCCCTGATATTCATATGGAATGGAGGCAATTAGTTTTTGGTGACAAAGACTATTTTGACCATCAACAATGAGATTATGGCGAAATTTTTTTACCCTCACCAAGATATGAAATGGTGACGGTCAATGAACGCCACCAAATATATGCATCAATAGTGACGACCATGAAAGGTTTGTCACCATAAATCGTTGTTATTGATATGAAATGGTGAGGGTCACTGTTTTTCATTATAGTCATTATTCGTGATGGATCTTGAAGTCACCAATGTTCTTATCATGACATTTTTTTACCCTCACCAAATATGAAATGGTGACAGTCAACGAACGTTGCCATATATATGCACCAATAGTTACGACACATATGAAATGGTGACAGTGACACCACCTTTAGTGACGTTCAGTTTTTTGGTGACTAAGGCTATTGGCCATCACCATTTCTCATATGAAATGGTGATGATCACTATCTGTCATTATAAATAGTTATTGGTGACGAAACTTGAATGTCACCACAACACCTATACTTTCGGTGACACCCCCTTTGGTGACGTTTAGTTTTTGGTGACGAAGGCTCTTTTAACCATCACCAATGAGCTTATGGTGATATTTTTCGTTCCTCGCCAATGCATGTTTTTCTTGTAGTGAAAAGGAGAGACAAATAAATATGGCCAGAGAGAATGCAACTCAGCATCACAATAATTATCAATAAGCATGTGATGAAGTTAAGGAGTTGAAGGAAAATCTAAAAGGGAATATGTCTCTTATTCAAGCAAGAAAGATCATTTGGAATGATATCATTCAGCAATTCAAAGTAGTCTACAATCATATGGTAGTCATGGTTGAAGAAAAAGAAATTATTAGGGCCATCGCATCCCATATTTATACTAATAAATGTGAATATCAGGAAAGTGCACAATTTTCCAAAAATATGATGGATTATTTGAATTCTAGATCTTCACAAGAACTGAGGGCAATGGATATTACGGATCGAAATATTATGGTGTCATATATCACCAAGATGTTGCAGAAAAAACATATGCAAGAAGCAGGCAGAGAGAAATATGTCAGAGCTTGAAAACCACAAAATATGTTGGAGGTCATAGAATTAGTGGAAACATTTAATTATTATTTTGACAAAAGAGTATAAGTAGGGTTGTTGATCCATATATCAAAATTAGGCTCAAAAATGAAATTTATCATAAACTCCCAAAACTTGTGTCAAGTTATAGTGTTCATCATCCTAATTCCAATGACGCTTGAATCGCCTCAATATGACAACGTATGAAGAATTTATAACATTCCTAGGACACTTGAATCACCTTAATCTGACGGTGTATGAAGAATTTATAACATTCTAAAGTTTTTGACCAACAACTAAAAATTTTGAAGATGGTTTGACTGGGCTACTGACAAGGAAGTTTTTATTATTGACACCATGTTGACATTAGCATACCAACTGGGTGTATGGGGGGGCCAATCATAGTTGCCAAATGTTATTTTATACATGGATGAGTTGATATCATCTTATTAGTTGAGGTTATTTTGGTGGCCCAATAGAAGGCTACCACATGGCCAAATCAGAGGCCACCATGGGGTGCCTCCTCATTGGTAAATTTTTTTATGAATATTCCTGAAGTCCTTACTGAGGTTTGACCCCTCGAATTTCCACAACCAAACCATGTACGTTACCATTAGGCTACAACTATGGTCTTAATATACCATGGGGTCGAATTTATTTAAACTCGTATTATTTTTTTGTTGGGAGGAGGGGAAAGGCGGTAAGCTTCGACCCCTAGTCATGAGACCACCCATAAGAACCTTGAGTAAGAGGATAGAGGAGTAATATAAGGGACCAGACCCAACCCCTGGTTACAGGCTCTCACCACACGACCCTGCCAAAGACTATGCTAGAGGGTGATACTGGAGCGGGTGTATTGATTCAGCCCTAGAACCCAGTGTTATGGGCGCCATGGGACCAGGCATGAAGCCAAGTCTAACAGGGGTGGAAGTTAAGGTATTTCCCTCATTCACCTGGCCCGACGCATATCCAATGGCCCAAAATTTGGGTGCTAGCCCAATGGGGGCGGAAAGTTGGCCCCAGCCCCCGATCTTATGTGCACCCTGTGGCCCTAATTTTGTGCATAGAAGTTATTGGAAAAATTAAAGAGGAAACCAATTGCCCATTTTCCAACAGTAATCACATCGGTTGAATTTTTCACTCAGTGGACTGTGTAAAGTGTGACTTTGTAGGACAGTTAGCAGGTTTGGCCAAAATTCAGGACAAATAGCAGAGCTTGGCTTGGAGAGCATACGTTGCTCAATTTTAACCTTTTTTAGCTCAAGAATAGCCTAAATTGGGGTTTTATAACATCCTGGACAAAATGATAGCCTCTGTTTTTTTATTTTATCACTTTATGATGGAAGTTTGGCATGATCAAGTCTTTTAATGCCATAGACAATAAGTTTTTTGAAGCAATTTTAAGGAATTTTAAGCATGGAGAGAGCTTAGTCAGAGGTTTTCCATCCTTCTAATTTCATCTGCAAAATTTTTTGCTTCAGAAGAGAAACTTTTTTTAGTCTTTTATAAATATGTTATCCTTAAAAAATATCTTTTCAATACTTCAATGTGGAATTTTTGTATGTTTTTTTCTTAGATTTCAGGTGGAGTACAAGGGCCTGATGTGTGAGTCTTTTTTATGTTGACATTTTCATGACTTGCTGTAGGGAGTCATATTTCTGGAGTGATAATTATTTGTAGGAGAAACAAGACACTTTATTGTCATCAATTTGTATGTACTCAATTGCTACTGAAGTCAATAGAGTTGTTTAGCTATTGGAGCAGGCCCGGAGACGTAGCCTGGGAGGGGTGAACTTCATCATCAAATGTTGGATTCTTCTCTTTATGTTTCTCATTTTGAGTTGCATGTGAATGTGTTACTTTTTAAAGTTCATATGAAAACCAAACTCACCATCTTGAAGAGGTTTTGAAACTTGTTTACCTTTTTAGACCCATTTTTTTACTTGTAAAGTGTCAGAGGATGCTCAGTTTTTGAAAGGAGGTATTTCTCCTCCAATTTTAGATCAGGTGGTATTAGAGTGGGTTCTGACCAAGTTGCGGGTATGGGCAAAAAAATGAAGTGTGAAAGACTCCAAGATTTGGAGGAGATTAATTTATCTCTTCGAATGGAGAATGTTGAGCTGAGGAGATTGCTTGAAGTTGCAGAAGAGGGTAAAAGAAAAATGTGCCTACAGTTGCAGCATATACTGGAAGGAAAAATTGTTGAAATTTCCATTCCAGAAACAACAAACAATCCCTCCAAGATGAATCCAATTTGTGGGCATGGTCCAAACATAGGATATGGACCCTATGTTGATAATGATGCTTGTGATTTTTTTTAGCATCTTGATCTGAAAGAAGTGTATTAGTTTGTTGTGCTAAGTGTGCTTTCAGTAATAAGAACATGTACAATTTGTCTCCATTTTTTTTCTTAAGGAATGAGTGTTTTAACCATGAAACATAGATGAATTTGTGAACATTAAGCATGAAAATAAGCCTAAATAACATTGTACATCAGTGTATAATAGAGAAATAACATCACACATAAGTTTTACACAGTAGGCATGATGGATAAGTTCACCCCTTCAGGGCTACATCTATTGGTCCAGCTCCCAATGGAATGTCCCTCTTTGTCATTATGCTCAAAATTTCAAATAAATGTGTTTACAAGCCTCTAATGGTTGTTTTCTCTGCACCAGTGGCTCCAGAATGCTCCAATTAGTTTAGGTAGACTCTTGTTTCCCCAAAATTGCTCGAAAATTGACCTCCCAAAGCCTTTTCCCAATATCAGCTAGAAAATCTCCACTAAATGTGGAGAACTATACATAACTGGAGTTAATTTTGGTTAAAAACCCCAAATTTAGGGCACCTCCACAAGTCTCGTTGGAAAAGACCATTTGATTTTAATGCAAATGGTTAGGGCGAGGTGGCCACATGCTGACCCCTCGCCTTAAACTCTGCGGTTTACAGTTTAACTCCGCCATAAGGGAGGCACGAAACCTGCATGGGACATAGTTCTGAAGACCATTTGCGTTATATGCCATTTGAACCGTGCATTTGGTAGCGATTTCCTTTCGCTAGAGGCTACAATATAGACAACCATTATGTTGATGTTTTATGTCACGATGTGACATGTGACCATGCCCCCAGCCACCAAAATAGTGGATTTTTGTAGTCGTCGGTTACTCTTAGATGTCACGGTTTACCATTATACATGTGACTACTATGTTGGGGCCATCGGCAATCCCCCCCTCAACCTTGAAACCTTAACAACATAAAATTATGCAGCAGACATATATGTTAAGAAACAAAGTAGAGCGAAGATGGTGGAAGGTCTTGTGCGCACGTTGAGGTCGCGGGGTCGAACCCCCCCCCCCCCCCCCCCCAACTCCACCAAAATTTTACAGTAAACTCCTGGGGACACATGGAAGCCTCCGGGACTGCCACTGTCACTAATCCAATGAACCAAATAAAAAAAATGTACAAACCCAAATCTTCAGCCCTGGATGTGCCACATGGCAAGATCTGATTCGTTATGAGAAAAGGGAATATTCACAGTATATGCCACCTACTGACTGCACCTGTATGTTGACTGGGGATCCTAGTCACCCTGTCACAAAATTTTTAGTTGTTTAGGAAAATGAATAGAACGCAATATCTTCCACATATGACATCATTTTTTGGAACCGTTCACAGAACCAAAATCACAACGATGAGACCTTTCTGGTTGCTCAGGTTCAGTACAGTTTCAATCACTTTCAATTTTGAGAAAAACACATGATCTACTGATCACACCTCCCCATTGGGAAGCTTTTGGACCCCAAAATACTTTAATTACCTGTTTAGAAGATGAGGGTACAACTCTCTCACCTTTTCAATTTCCATCCATCTTGCCTTACTTGGTTTGTTTCCCTTGAGCCCAATTCAAAGATAATCGACACTTCCCCTCTTAGAAGTGTGTGTCCTATTTTCAAGGATGGTATCCTCCTTGAGCTCGTTCAGAAATTTTGGTGAGAAATCCTCTATAGATGGCAGCTGAATATCACTCCCTTGATCATCAATCAAAGGAGGCTCATACAAACGTAAATTTTACACATTGACAATAGAATACATTTTCATATATGAAGGCAAGTCATGTTGAAATGCATTATTACCAACTTTTTTAATGATCTTGAATGGACCGTAGCAAATGGGATTGAGATTTTTACCTTCTTCTAGCATCCTTTCTTTGCTTATGTTCAACCATACCTCACCTCCTTCTTGAAACTTGTGATCAACTCTATGTTTGTCATGCCTCTCCTTGCATTTCTTTGACTCTTCTCAAGTTGTTCTTGAACTTGTTGATGAATAATTTGAATTTTCCAAATGAACTTTTGAGCCTTGCCAATATCAGTATGCCCATCAATTGCAACATCCTTCTCAAATATGAAGTCTAATGGCGATTTCGTCAAATACACAAAGAAGGCTTCAAAAGGTGAAGTATTTGTAGAAGAGTGTTTGGCCCAGTTGTAAGCGTGTTGAATGTAATGCATTTTTTCATCCCACAACTTGGGATGTTTGCTTCAATATCCTCTCAATAGATTCACAATGATTCTGTTCACCACCTCAGTTTGGCCATTAGTTTGTGGATGAAAATAAATACTCTTTTTCAACTTTGTGTCCATCATCTTCCAAAGATTGGACCAAAAATTCCCAACAAACCTAGAATCCTTGTCACTAACAATAGAAGTTGGCAAACCGTAATGAACCCATACATGTTGAAAATAAAGTTCAAAAATTTGTTCAGCAGTAATGGCTTTCTTACATGGCATAAGTATACACATTTTACTGAATCTATCCACAACTACATAAAGATAATCATGTTGTTTTCTTGACATAGGTAGACCTCCAACAAAGTCCATGGAGACACTCTCCCATGGCCTTGATGGTACCGATAGTGGAGTGTACAACCCAAGCTTTCTATTTTAGGCTTTCTTGTTGCACACATAGAACAACCTCTTATAAAATGTGACACACTATCTATCATGTGAGGCCAATAGCAATACCTGTGTAGATGTGCCACTATTTTGCTTACCCCAAAGTTTCCATCAATAAGAGATGAATGAGCCTCTCTCATGACATGAAGCCTCTCTCCTTGTGGTATACACAACTTGCCCAAATGAAACAAAAAAATTTTATGCATGTGATAATCATTTTCCTCGATTTGATTCCCTTCACTCAAACTAGCATACACATCTTGAAAATCAGCATCAGATGCATACTGTTGTATGTAAATCTCATATACAATAGAAACATTTTTAAGTAAAGTAGAAGAACTTATAATTTTCCTTGAAATCATATCAAAAACTTTATTGGAAATACCTTTCTTGTACCTTATAACCAAGTGAAATTGTTGAAGAAATCCCATCTACCTGAAATGTCATGATTGTTGCAATTTTTTTTGTGACTTCAAGTACTGTAATGGTTGGTGATCGTTATGTATAATCATCTCTTTACCCATCAAGTAGTGTTTCCACTTATTGACGCTTTATACCAATGCATACATCTCTTTTTCATATGTAGGATAATTAGCTACAACACCATTGAAAGTTTCAGAATGAAAATCGATAGACTTACCATGCTGCAAAAGTACTGCACCCAGGGCATAATCACTAGCATCGGTTTGTATCTTTAATGGTTGTGTCAAATTCGGTAATGCAAGGACCAGAGCTCAACTGATCTTATATTTTAAAGATTTAAAAGATTTTTTTTGTTTGCCTCCCCATTGGAATCCCTTCTTCACACTTGTCACTGCATGCATAGGAGCTGCTATGGCAGAAAATTTAGCAATAAAATTTCTCCAATACTGAGTTGTGCCTAAGAAACTTCTTACCTCGGTTACTATTTTGGGAGTGGGCCAATTCACAAAGGCTTCGACTTTATAAGGATCAATTCTCAACTTTCCTCCTCCAACAATGTGTCCCAAATAAATCAGAGAAGTCTTTCTGAATTCACACTTTGACATCTTAAGAAATAATTGCTCTTTCTTCAAAACATCAAATACTCTTTTCACATGC
This sequence comes from Pinus albicaulis, assembly GCA_034641835.2. Classification (NCBI taxonomy): domain Eukaryota; kingdom Viridiplantae; phylum Streptophyta; class Pinopsida; order Pinales; family Pinaceae; genus Pinus; species Pinus albicaulis. Next base: position 809,906,117 of record CM076580.1, on the reverse strand, counting down.
AAGACATGTTATTCTCTTGTTTTACTGAAAATGAATATATCATATAAATACACAATCACAAAGTCATCAATAAATGGACGCAAAAAATTATCCATAACACGCATGAAATTCATCGATGCATTACACAAAACAAACAGCATAACCAACCACTCAAAGAGTCCTTGTTTGGTTTTGAATGCAGTCTTCCATATATCACTTTCTGCAATTCTTACTTGATGATATCCACTTCATAAATATTACTTAGTGAAAAAAATTTCTTCTTTCAGCTGATCTAGAAAATCATCTATCCTTGGGAATGGGTATCTATTCTTTACCATTATCTTGTTCAAAGCTTTGAAGTCTACACACATGTGCCAAGTCCCATCTTTCTTCAGAATCAAGACTATGGGTGAACCACATGGCGAAGTGCTTGGCCTTATTAGTCCTTTTTCCAGCATGTGCTTGATTTGCCTCTTTATTTCAACATTCTCCATTATCTACATGCGATACATGCCGATGTTTGGAAGAGGAAAATCTTGTTGCAACCGAATCTCATGTTGAATCTCCCTTTTTAGAGGTAATCTTGTTGGCTCCTGAAACATCTCATCATGTGCATCAAATACATCATATAAATCTAATTTCAACTTAGGATCACAATCTTCAAATGATTCATGATTAACATCAACTTTAGGCTTAATCATTAGAAGAACAAAATTATTACTTGAATTCACCAGCCTCTTTACCTGTCCAGCATTTACCATTGCAATATTTGTCTTCTTGCGATGTGCTCTAACAATGTACTCCTTGCCATCTTTGAATAAATGGTATTTGTTCTCATGGCGATGGAAGATCGATTTCCTATCATGCAAGTAATGACTACCAGCACAATACCTGTAATATCAAGTGGAACCACGTCTAATTCAACTAACGTTGCCAACAAAATGTGCAAAGCATAAAATAATATGCACTTCTTTATAAATTTATATCTCATAAATCACCCAAGTGGATACGGTTTGGAGGGAATCCCAATAAGTTTCTCAACCAAGTCTTCGAGATTAAGTTTTCTTGTTCCACTTTCAAACAATGTTTAATCTTGGTATGTTTGATATGACCTCACAATTCATTACCATCATTTGGAGCTTGTATTTGAGCGCTTGATGTACTAGTACTAGGTTTTGTTTCTAATTTCTTTCCCTTCATGTTCTTCACTTTCAATCCCATGGTCAGAATTTTATTCATCAATTCATTCGAATCAAGTCATGTAGAGTTGTAACTGTAGTTTTCTACTTCCCTTTGTTATTGTTATACTTAGGCCTCTTTTGAGGATGTAATTTCCAACAATTTTTCTCTTCATGGCCTTCTCTTGAAAAATGTTTACAACCCACTTTTTCTCCCTCTTTCTTGACAGATGCATTCTTTTTTCCCTTACCTTTTGAGGTATTCTCTTTGCTTTTCCCCTTAAAATGTTTCTGCCTACCCTCATCAGTAATGTTTTTCCCTCTTGCTTCTAGATGTGTGGCCTGAACACAAACTTCATCTAAGCTTGTAGGGTTAAACATGAGAATAGTATGTTTTTTGTAGCTATGTAAGCCTCCTATGTACTTGAGAAAAGTATCTTGGCTCTGGAAATCTACCCCTAATAAGAGAGCTCTTCTCCTAAATTCTTGGGTGTATTCTTGTATATTTTGTCCTTTCAATTGTCTAAATTTTTGCCAGTTCATTATGGATTTCTACATGTGAGCTAATGGATAAAACTGTTGTTTTATTGCAGTAATGAAATTAGTCCATGATAGGATAATCTTAACATGTTTTTTGATCTCCTCCTTTGTCTTGGCTTCCCACCAAACAAGTGTTGCACCTTCCATCCTCAATGAAGCTAGTTGGATTTTGGTATCATCGTCATGAAGGTTTTGAATTCTCAAATCGACCTCCAATTGCCTAATCCAATTATCAAGATTTTCTGCATTGACTTCACCATTAAAAATTGGCAATTCAAACTTAACATCAAGTTTTAGAAAAGGAATTTTACCAGTGTTCTTTGACTTGTGTGACTGGTGTACTGAAGATGAAGTAGAGGATGATGATGATGAGGGTGAGGATGGTGACTTTAGACTACCTCCATTTCCTCCATTTCCCTTCTTTGTTTTATCTTCATCATTTTGGCCTCATGATGATCCCTGAATTTTCTTGTGAAGTCTGGATCCTTCTCCTTCTATTCTCTCATTCCTTTCTTGATAAAGGACTCTCACCATTTCAGTCATGATAAGGCATTATTTCCTAAACACTCTTTCTTCTTCTTTGGGGTCCACCTCTTCATGGATTTCTTCTTCCTCTGGAGGCATTCTTAATGCTTCTTCTGATTCTTTTGGAGGTAAAATAGGTGGTGGAGAATGTGGAAATCTTGCCCTCCTTTGTTGTGGCTCACTTTGAGAACCTCTTTCTTCCACCAATTTTCCTTCTCCTCTCTTAATCTTGAGCCTAGTAAGCATGAAACCCTTTCAAATAGTTAAAATTTCTTTGCACACAAAAACAACAAAGATTAAACTCTAGCTCTGATACCAACCTGAACTAAAAGGAGTGTATTAGTTTGTTCTGCTAAGTGTCCTTTCAGTAATAAAAACATATACAATTTGTCTCCATTTGTTTGCTTAAGGAATGAGTGTTTTAACCATGAAATATAGATGATTTTTTTAACATTAAGCATTAAAATAAGCCTAAATAATAATGTACAGCAGTGTATAATAGAGAAATAAAATCACACGTAAGTTTTACACAATAGGTATGATGAAGCATTTTACCCCTGCTGGGCTACATCTGCTAGTCCAGCTCCCAATGGCATGTCCCTCTTTTTCATTATGCTCAAAATTGCAAATTCATGTGTTTACAAGCCTCTAATGGTTGTTTTCTCTACACTAGTGGCTCCAGAATGCTCCAATTAATCTAGGTAGACTATTGTTTCCCCCAAATTGGTCGAAAATTGACCTCCCAAAGCCTTTTTCCAATCCCAGCTAGAAAATCTCCCCTAAATGTGGAGAACTATACATAACTAGAGTTAATTTTGGTTAAAGCCCCCAAATTTAGGGCGACTCCACAAATATCGTCGGAAAATACCATTTGATTTTAATGCAAATGGTTAGGGCGGAGTGGTCACATGTCGACCCCCCCCCCCCCCCTTAAACTCCATGGTTTAAAGTTTAACTCCGCAATAAGGGAGGCACAAAACCCAGATGGGATATAGTTCTGAAGAATGTTTGCATTATATTCCATTTGAACCATGCATGTGATAACACTTTTCTTCCCTCGGAGGTTACAGTATAGACAACCATCACGTTGATGTTTTATGTCATGGTGTGACATGTGACCACGCCCCAGCCACCAGAATAGTGGATTGTTGTAGCCGCCGGTTGTTGTTAGATGTCACGGTTTACCATTATACATGTGACCGCTATGTTGGGGCCGCCAGTGGATTGGGACCGTCGGTGGTCCCCCCCTCAACCTTGAAACGTTAACAACATAAAATTATGTGACAAACATATATGTTAAGCAACAAAGTAGAGCGGAGATGGTGGAAGGTCTTGTGCATGCGCCAGAGGTCGTGGGGTCGAACCCCCCCCCCCCCGACTCCACCAAAATTTTACAGTAACCTCCTAGGGACACATGGAAACCTCTGGGCTTGACACGTGTCACTCATCTAATGAACCAAATAAAAAAACATACAAACCAAAATATTCGGCCCTGGATGCGCCACGTGGCGAGATCTGATTAGTTATGAGAAAAGGGAATATTCCCAGTATTTTCTACCTATTGACTGTACCTACATGCTGACTAGGCATCCCAGTCACCCTGTCAAAAAATATTTAGTTATTTAGGAAAACGAACAGAACACGATATCTTTCGCATACATAATTGGTTTTTCGATCCGTTCACAGTGCCAGAATCGCAACGACAAGACCTTTCTGATCACTCAGGTTTAGTACAGTTTCAAGCACTTTCAATTTTGAGAAAAACACATATCTCCTGATCACATCTAAGAGTTTTTACTTATGTGCCTATTGGTAAAATTTGGTGGTTTGAGTGTTGGGGCCTTTGTTATGGACAAGATAGTTTTGATTTGTGGAAGGATAGGAGCGAAAAGGATAGATGGCGGAGAGAAATCAAGATATGCAAGGAGCCTTTGCGGTTGCATAACCTGAAGGCAGGTGGCAAAGCAGAAATAGGTGGCGGCATAGATTGCAGAGACAGGATACAAAGAACAAGAAGTAGAACTCCTAGTGATGGAAAAGAGATGGAAGGTAGCAGAGCCCAAGGGAACAACTGAGCGGAAAATGGGAAAATATTGACAGTGTAAGTTGGCAGGAATAGATAAGAAAGGAAGGAATGACTCTAAGGATAGTTGGAAGCGGATAGTCGGTTAGAGCCTAGGAAGAGCTCTACGGAGCTGTATGTGCTGGAATGAAATGTATTGAACTTTGCAGAGTGTGTTTGTAATGTTTTGAGTCAAGTTAATTAAATCAAACTCATGTTGTGTTGTGTCTTATGGAATAGTTGATACTTATTGATCATGCATGTGTGGTTATTTAAAAATTTTAATTCTATACTTAGAATGTGTATGGATGAATGATAACTATATTTTAAGTTGATATATGTGAATGCCTTCTATATAAAATGAGGAATGACTTGTTGTTAGTGATCTCTCCTCGATGTTAATGGTATATTTTCTAATCCCAGTAAGGTCACAACATGCCTCGGGTGAGCATCCTTTCTCTCTTGAGTAGGGTGAAAATTCTAGCATTGTCCCAGCCTACAGCAGAACGTTGTTGGCTCCAAGCCTAAACCTGGGTCTTGCCGAAAGACGTCTTTTTTTCCAACAAATGGTTCCATTGTTGGGACCTGAAAATACACCTAGAAGCTAGATCATGGTATCAAGGATCTATGAGAGAGAACTACGTAGTTGGTGGGACAATATTGTAGATTAGTTCATATCACAACAAGTGGAACTTCGACAGCAGAGGGAAAACACTGTCAAGGATCAAGTCCTATTTTCTGACTCGGCGTGCGACTTTTATGAAACTTTATGGGGAAAATTTCCCAAAGAGCTCCATAACTGGTTAATAAGACTCCAAATCAAGTCACTTTCGGGAGGATGGCATCGAGCCCATCGCAATTGAACGCATACAAATTTAATAGCACTACATCGGTTAGATATAGATATAACTTGAGCAGTAGATTTTTGGGTAAAAACTGCCTTGGAGGGGTACATTGTAGATTTTTCAGCCGAGTGCTATCAATATTTTACAAAATCCAAAGATATATTTAAATCTGGGTTGTGGGGAAAATTGTTGAAAGAAGTCTCGTTGTGGATTAAAATTATGATGGTGGACGAGGCCCTAATGCTATTCCAAAGCCCTGATATGGAGACCTAAACCTCCAGTACTAGGGGAAGGAGTTGAGGGAAATATGATATGAACAAGGAAAAATGGGGAATAGGGATATGGATGCCGGAACCTCCAGCAGGTTGAGAGAGCAGAGAGCACACCAGAGGGTGCAGATTGTTGAAAAGTGGTGGGAAAGGAAGCGAGAGTTTGAAAAGCAAGAAAGGAGTTGACAGAGCAAGGAAAAGGTGCCGCAAATGACAAAAGGAAGAGAAGGTCAGGTGGGACCCAAAGGAATGGAAGGGTCCATCAAGGAAGTTAGGCAAATTTATAGGAGCCCAGCACAAATATAGAAGGGAAAGAAGTCTGGTGATGAGGAGGACATGCACCCTGAGGAATATTCTGATATGGAGCTACATGTTGCGATGGAGAAATTGTTCCAAGAGAGGTCGAAAACCATAATGCAAGGCAATCCTATTCCCAAAGTTTCAAATAGCACTAGTCCTAACCTTCCCCTGGTACTCTACCATCCACCTGATAAGTTCTTTATAAGGTTACGATATTTTAGCATGTTGGGTAGTACTAAGTCCACAGTAGAGATAACTGCTAGCAACAGTGCTAGTAGTGGAATATCTCAGCCATGAAGAAGAGGTTTTATATTAGTACCACCAATGCAAGGAAATATGGCAAGATAATCCACCCCGATACCCAGAATTTTCTGGAAAAGGTAATGACGATGTAGAACAACATTGGTATCTGTGTGAAGAAATTTTGAGAGCTCAAAAAACACTAGATGTAGTCAAATTAATTGAATTTCAAACTACATTAAGAGAAAGATCTTTACGCTAGTTCATCAATTGGTCAGAAGCACACCATAACCCAGAAATAGATGATGTTAAGAAGGAATTTGTCTAAGAATTCAAGTTGCCTCAGATGAATTAGCAAGGATTGTATGAGCTATGGGAAATTAAACAGCGAGAAGGAGAAAAAACCTGGGACTTGATGAGAAGATTCAAAGACGCAATTGGGAAGCTAAGTTACCCCTTTGATCCAAATCACCAGCGGGACTGCTTCATTAAAACACTCCTACCATTAACAAGGACACCTTTGACACAACAAAAGATTGATACCCTTCAAGATGCACTGGAGAAAGCAATGAAAATAGAAGCAATGTCTAGATACCCACAGGAATTTAGAGGGGAAGTAGTGGTGCAAGATCCTTCCATACTGGGACTAAAGCATCAAATAGAAAGTTTAACGGAGAAACTAAAATACATTCAGCTGGTACGACCTACAAGACCTAATGTATGTTGTACACATTACTTAATGGAAGGACACATAGTTACGGAATGTACAAGGTTGCGGGGAGCCAATTTTGGGACTTCGATGGCTGGAACACAAGGGGTCCCGCTAGTCAGTGGAGTTACATAGATAAACACTCAAGGGTTATAGAAAATGCAACCACCCTTCCTAGGGTTTCCTAATCAGTAGAATCAAATAGCAGCAGAGTGTTATGAAATATGCAAAGGTATTGGCCACCCTCCACGACTCTGTCCAATTCTGAAAAATATTCAAATATTCCAAACAATGTTTATTTTGAGTTTTGTGCCTCAAAAAATCATCATACAAAGAAATGAAGAGCTCTGGATGCATTGGAAGAATGATTGGATAGATCGTCGTATAGATTTAATGAATCTCCAAGAGGACGAGGAGGGGGAGGAATGAGAGGTAGCAGAACTGGAGGTGTTATAACTGTGATCAAGAAGGTCACGTAGCAAGAGAATGTCCTCTCCCAAGAAGACCATGCTGCTCCAATGCACATTGAATTCACATGCTAATGAAGACCACCCAGAGCTGATCAAGAGGTGGGAAGAAAGGACCAGGAAATGAGGAGCTAACCTGGTGTTGTACTGTACAACAACGCTCCCCATTTTTAAATTTTAGAATAAATCCCATTTAAAAATAGGTCCCCTTTTATATATCTTTTTCCCTAAATAGACATAAAAGATCCATGGATAAAAGGATGCATGTCACATTTTTATTCACAAAGTGTACAAACCTTAAAAGAATTTTCCAATCCGATGATTTAGAAGACCTTTTAACATATTTGAAAATATTAGAAAGATTTTATACTTAATAATATGTTAAGATGAACAGTAATCGCAATTGAAAATTTAGAGAAGTTCTTTTAAAGAGTTGTTTTTGCTTTGAAAAGTTTCGATACGATTGTGCTCAATCGCAATCGCATTTTCGGAGATAGTATTAAGCGGTCCATTTCATTTTAAATCTCTGATGCGATCGGGATTTGGTAGAAAGCATTGTTGCATTTCCTTTCAAACAAATTGTGATCTGATTGTCTCAATCGGAAAATCAGCATGAATTATTTTGTATTATTTTTCACACCATTGAAGACTTGCGATGCGATTGTTACTTCACATTTATATTTATTCATCGCATCGCAAAGAATCAAAAGTGAATTTTAACATTTATTCCAAGGATGCGCCGATCTCCGATTGTACGTTACCATTAATTGAAAATCAAACAAAAAATCATGAGTTATTTTGTTTTCAATGCGTGAATGTGACCCCTTCGAGAGCATTTATGTTGTAAATATGGGGAGATTAGATGGTAATTAAATAAACAGATCTTTGGATAGCTGTTCTCATTATTGTGTTTTATTTTGGCTGAAGGCATTCATTTGAATTGCAGAACAAAAATTATAATCCTTTCATTCACAGAACCATAGAGAATTTGCCCGACACTGAAATGTCAAAGAGAAGTAGAATATCTAAAGCTTCTTTTGTTGCAAAAGCCCCTGTATCAACTATGCTGCCCAAGGAGAAACCGGCGAGGCTCAAGCTAGTCACAGACACCTCCTGTCAAGGACTAGGGAAGATGACATGGGAGAATATATACAATTTGATTGAAAAATAGAAACCTAGGGTTATTGTGCCTAAGGCAACTATTCCCGGTGAAGAAGATACAGAATTTGACTCTGAAAATCATCTTAGTGCATTGGAAAATTCATTTTTACACCAAGTTGCTGTCGGGCAAACTTTTTTCCCTACTATGATGTTATCAGATGGGTTATTGACAATGTGACCATTCAAAACAGGACTTTTGTTTCTGCTTCTAGATCAGTGTTCGGTTCATTCAGGGCAGAAGATATTAAAGCAATGTACCACCTCCCCAACCCGCAAAATATTTACAACAAAGACTTCCTTAAGGAATATGCTGCAGAACATCCAAACCAGGCAGAGCCAATCAAAGAATGGAGGAATAACCCTGAGAAGCATAAGCAGGAGGAATCAGGTATGTACTCTGTGGAGTCTTTATCGCCTCCATATTGTTATTCCGCAACGATGATGTGTAGGTTGTTCAGAAACGATAACTCTGCTAGGTTTTCTATTCAAATGGTCCCGTTAATTCACTCTGTTGTCAGTTATGAAATTATGGATTGGGCTGTCATTTTGTCTGATAAGATAGCCAATCGAATTCTTGAGTACATAAGAGACAAGAATTCAGGGAATTCCACCCCTTTCCATTTTTTTGCTTGTATCTTAGACACCCTCTGTTTTAATTCTGAATTCCCCATGCTAGGTTGGAAATGGACTCCAAAAGAACATGTCCCTATTCATGTGTATCACAAATTCTTATGGAAGGAACATTGCAAACATAATGTTTACAGATTCTGCCATGGTTTTCTCATTCCAATTTACCAAACCATTTTTGGCCATTTCCCTCCTAGACTTTTTAATAAAGCCAAGATTGATTTGTCCTTTATCGGAGATTAGTTCGGGGAAGAAAAATTCACTTATATCAGAATTTTTGGGAGTATTGTTGAGCCACATATCCTTCCCCTATACGTTCCAGATAAGTTGTTAGCCCAGGAGATTTTTTATCAACTTACAATAGAAGGAATGTCTAGAATTTTGAAAATCAATAAAATGCTTATGTGGCCTACCTTCCCTTTTAAGTGTGGTGACTATAATCTTAATAGTTTCGCTCATGCTGAGAAAGAAGTTGGTAAGATTTTTGATCTTAAGCTTTCAACTATTCCTGGAAGGCAATACGACCCAAGGCAAGTGGCTTATGATTTTACTACCTCTGTTTTGATTGCTCAGTTAGAACATGAACCAGACATTTTTGATGATTTATTTGTTTACGTGGATGATATATCCCAAGTTTTTGATTTAGCCAAGTCGAAGTTGCAGGCCGAGGACATGAAAAAGTTTTTGTTTTTTAGAAGTTAGAGGTTACTTAAAGTGCCTCTTGATCAGTTGAGAGCTCCCATACAGGAGAAAGCATCACAACAGAAAGAAGCAGGAAGTACTTCTGGTAAATAAGTAATAGGAGTTGATCTTGTTATGGGGAAAAAGGATGACAGCAGCAAAGCGGACACTGCCAAGACAGAAATAGCTGCTCAAAAATATGCACAGAAGTCTTTAGTTCAAACAGAAAAAGAGAGCATGGGTATTGATGCCCATGTACATATTGAGAAAGGAAGCACAGAAAGTAAAAACACTGAACAGGCACCCAAGAAAGATATAAACAATAATGCAAGAGGACAAGTAGATATTGAACTGATTGTTTCTCCTCATTTTTTGAGCCAATATCAACAATTTTCCCAGTAGATAGGATAGCAAAACACTTCTCAAGTTGATAATCCCAAAGATCAAGATGTAGAAATCATTCCTGAAAACCCCACAGGATAAATTATGCTAAAGATAGAAGAAATCCCTCCTTTAGATATATTCTACAGTCCCAAACATAGGGCTATAGTGAGAAAACAAAGGAAAAGGAGGAGAACGGATCAAGACGCACTTTTGGCATCACAAGGGGAATTTCTAAATATTGTTCATAAAAATGCTGAGGTGGATCCATCTAAGGATCTCACCAAATTGTCTCAGTATGCCTCTGCCTACAGTTCTACCACTATAGATAAAGCTTCCGAAGTTACACAACTGGTAAAACAAAAGGATGTGCAAATTTCTATTTTTGAAGAACAAGTTGCAAGAAATCAACAAAAGATTATTCAGTTGGAAAAGCCAGTACAAGATGCAGAACTCAGAACTAAACAACTAGAAGAGCAGCTCAGCCTTGAAAAGAAGAAGATTGATGAACAAGCCTTGGAAAAACAGCAACAGTTGAATCAAGAGGTAGAAAAGCTACAAAATATTCTACAAAGTGAGAGAAATTCAAAGATTGAACAAGAAAAAATGTTCCAATCAGCATTGGAAAAGTTCAAGGATTATCCTAAGTTAGCTCAATTCATAAATAAAGCTCTTGAAATAAACAAACTGCTATCTCAACAGTTAAATGAATTTTGTCTAAATTTGACACAAATTGAGCCTTTGTGTGAAATAAAATCATCTTTGATAGATAAATCAGTCACTTTTAGGAAAGAAATTGATGATGCTGATGATAAAATTTCCGAGTTCCTTTCATGGCAGGATATAGAGCAGGGAAGAAAATATAATCTTCCTAGAATTGAAGAGAGACACAAGGAAATTTTATTTATAGAATGGGAACAGCAGTTGATGAAATCAGAAAGAGCCATATCCAGGGCTAAAGGTTTAATGAATAATACAACGCAATTGATTAATGACAGCTTGTACACTACCAATTTGATCTCAGATTGTACCCTAGGCAAGTTACCTAAAGTAAAAGAAGTTGATTCCAGGTGGAAGGAAGAGATAATCAATAAAAATCAACAGATTAGCAAACTTCAAGGAATTTCATGGGATATTATGTGGACTTATCTGATCAAGCCACACATACAACAGATGGCCATCAAATTCCTTTCGAATGCTATTCATTGTATCATTCCTGAATTCTCTGATGCTACATACACTGGGCAGTTACAGTCAAAAATGAGTCGGCCAACATAAGTCCAAGATATGCTCAATATCTTCCACCTTCGCACATCCACCTCAACTGATGATCAACGAGCCAGTCTACTACAAGTTCGCATTTCTGTTCTAGATTTTTTGATATTAGATAGATTATAGGAATAGTTTTAGTTATTTTGTTTTGTTAAGTACCTATTTAAACCCCTTTCATGCATTTAGAAAAGGGTCCTTAATTTTGTAATATTGTTGACTTGGAGATTACATTTCTGTACTCCATTTACTCCTATATTCTTTTATAAAGGATCACATTTGGTGATTCTGTGCGGAATTATCTTTAATAATTGCATTTTTTACCTTGAGGTTGATTTTACATCAAAATTGTTGGATTAGAGTATCAGATTGCATTTGAAAGTATCAAGATGGATATGGTATTTCTATCTATTCACCGTTAGTTTCTTTTGTTATATGATATTCTCCTTTAAATTTGCTATCGTTTATATGTACTTCATTTCACAATATTTCTTTATATATATCATTTCTGAGTATATTGGAAATATTTATCTTTCATAGTATATGCAAACGATATACAATGATGAATACAATATGTTAATATAACTATGTTTAAGTTCTTAAATAGAGTTATCTTTATTTGTTGCTGCACATTTCAATTAAGCTGTAATACATTTTTATGGTTATTGTTCAATTGAAACAATTTAAAGTGTATTCACATATGATACATGGGCTAGTTTTAGAATTTCTTTATCAATATTTAAATTAGATTATTTAGTATTTTCATTTCAGTCATTTAGTCCCATTTTCCCTTCATCCAACCATTCCATTACCAACCCATTCAAATTAGTAGAAAACTGGTCCTATAAATCCAGTCGGAGCCACCATCCCAAATGGAAAGGAGCTGTCTTAAGGTCCTGACTGGGTGGTTATCCCCCGATGTTTGAAGCAGCGATTTTCGAGGCTTCAACATTTTTGGCGCTAGAAGGAGGGCCATAAGCTATGAATGGAAGATAAATCTAAATCCGAAAGCCATTCTAAGAGCACATCACCCTCATCACCTTCAATTTCTTCCACATCTCAAATCACAAGAGAAGAAATTGAGAAAAGTATTAAAACACCCACTACCAAAGTTTTAGATCAATCAGATAATCCAACTCCTGAGTCCCCTAAAGTTGAGGCCTTGACCCATAAACTTCAAGGATTCTCAATATCATTAGAAGAATCGGAATTATCTGAAGGTAGTGTCTCTTTGCAGTTTGTTTCTTCCAGACCTCTTACTATATCACAAAGTGAAAAACTTGGAATTTCCCCAAAATAATTTCCTATACCTAGTAGAGTCAAAGCAAGAAAAACCCATCAGAAACAGAAAGTGGTACTAGTTCTTCATTTCATATTCAACCATCTGTTTCCCAAGCTCCAAATCAGGAAAGTACAGTAGTCTCATCTACATCTGCTCAATCTTCCTCCTCTGTTCAAACTACATCTACTCAAACATTAATTGTCTCTTCTGGTACTTCAACAGTTACTACTCATATACCAGTTATCCCTTCTAGTTCATCTACCATCATTACAAGAATGGCTCAACCAGCACAAAGACCATGGACCAGACCAGGAGCTGTGAATATGGCTACTCCTTTGCATGATCTACCTGGTCATCCTGAAAAATGGCTCCCAAAGTTTAGTCCAGATAGTGGTATATCAGCAGAAGAACATATCAATAACTTCATGCTTGCTATAAATCTGAATCAAGTGGTGCATGAAGATGTTGTAGTCCGATTATTTCCCTATACTTTACAAGGAACAGCAGGATCCTGGTACTTTTCCTTACCTACTTATTCTATCACTGATTGGGATATGTTTGAGGAACAATTTTTAACTAAATATGGAGATGATAGATTATTTGCTACCCTAATTAACGATCTCTCCAATTTAAAGACTCAATCAAGGGAACCCATTAAAGACTTTAACTCATGATTTAATAAACTATTGAACAAGATCCCTGCAACATCTAAACCTAGTGAACAAGTTAGAAGTGAATGGTACATTAATGCTTTACCCTCAAATATATAAATTTTCTTAGATAGAGCTGCAAAGCTAACTTTAGCTGAAAATATGAAGGAAGTTATTTCAATGGAAAAGTGAATGATTGCTCTAGATAAGAAAAACACTATTGATGAAAGAAAATCAAAGAAAGTGACTTTTAAAGATGATTCCAAGAAAAAGACACCAAGAGATCCATATGACATGGAAGGTTTACAGAAATTTCTTAAAACCATGTCTAATGAGATGATTGAGATCAAAAAGCAGGTAGCAAAAACTTCTACAAAGAGACCATTTAGAAATTTCAAGAGAAATAAAACTAAATCAAAACCTCCTAATGCAATTTCCAATGTAGAATCAGAAGATGAAGAAGAAGAAGAGAATCCTCTAATATCAAACGAAGAATATGAAAGGGAAGAAGTTGTTGAACTAAATGGAATGTGGGATTTCATTCTCCCTAATTCAGATAGTAAAATGGAACAAGAATCTATGCTTGTAAGTACAAGGAGAAAATCTACATCGGAACCTGTTCAAACTATTACAAAGAAGAAAAATACAACTCCAGCTACAAAAGAAAAAACTCCTGCAAAAAATTATTCTTCATTACCCACTCAGAATCAGCCATCATCTCCCAATCCTCCCACATCATCATCCAAAACTCTGGTAGTATCAGATCCGATGGACTATAATATTGTTGAGGACATGAAAAATACTAGAGTGAATATCTCATTACATGAACTCAGCAAACTCAAACATCAACAAAAGTTGTTATTAAAAGAGTTAAATGCTACACATATTTCTCCTCTACCAAGTGGTGTAGTAGCTAAAGCAGCTAAAGGGACTGGTAGGCCACCAGACAAAGTAGATGCATCAGACATTGTTCTTATTGGAGAAAGATCAGGTTCCCAGACACCTCCATTTCTGTTAACCTATGAAATCTACAATAAGAATTTGAATAATTGCTTGATTGATTCGGGGGAATCTTCTAATATAATGCCTTCTTCAGTTTGTGCTAAGTTGAATATCGAACATCAGAAGTTTGTTTTTCACATTGTACAATTGGATCGCTCCAAGGTTCAAGTTATTGGAGAAATCAATTCAGTTACCATTAGACTAGCTTCTGACCCTAGAATTGTCCAAAGAATCGATATTCTAATTGCAAATATTCCAGAATTCTATGGGTTAGTCTTAAGCAGGGACTAGTCTGTGAAACTTAATGGTTACATTGCTACTGATTATTCACATATGTGGCTTCCCTACAATGGAAAACCAAATAAAATTAAAATCGAGCGAGAAAAACATATGATGCACATTGTGACTGATTTTGAACAACCTAACGAACCTGTAGCTTTCAACAATAATATTCTTGGAGGTTATTCTACCAAGTCTTTTCTTGGAAATTTTACTGCACCACAATCACCATTCTCTGTAAATACTTTTGTTTCTCAAATTGAAAATGTTTCGCAATCTGATTCTTCTAGAATTGTTAATTTTTCTGAATCTTTTGTAGATAAACCTGTTGATAAAATTTTATTTTGGTCATTATATTTTGATGGATTGAAATCTAATGATGGAGCAGGAGCAAGATGCGTCCTAATTAATCCAAATGGAGAGAAGAATATGCTATCATGTAGATTAGAATTTGAGTGCACTAATAATACTGCTGAATATGAGGCCTTGATTGAAGGGCTTTATAAAGCCATAGGGTTAAATGTAAAATACCTAAAAGTATATGGAGATTCCAAAATTTTCATAAGACAAGTAAGGAATACCATCCATTGTCTTTCAAGACATCTCAAACATCAAACTCTAGTACAAGATCTTACCACTCAATTTCTAGCATTTAATATCTCTTATATTCCCAAAAATCAAAACACATCAGCTGACTTGTTAACTAATGTTGCATCCAAACTCCTTCTTGTTGAAGATTGCAGTCCTGATAGATTTTCGGTAGAGTTTATTTTTTGCCCATATGTCCCAGAAAATATTACTAACTGGAGAGTATTCTACCATGATCAAGATATTTTTAATTTCTTAACTTCTGAGAAATCATATGATGAACAAATTATTGATGAAGATGATCATGATCTGCAAATTACTTCAAGAAATAATGAAAATCTGATTCCTAAATATGTTGTTAAACTTGAGGATCTTTATGATATTAAAGATAGATTCAAGATAGCTACTAATGCTAAAATTCAAAGTTCAACTTTGAAATTTGAATTAGTCAATCTTGGCTCTAATTCTAAACCTCAGAATGTTAATCTAGGTCTCAATTTAACTCCAAAAGAACGATCTGCTTTCATTAAACTTCTAAGTAAATATAAAAATGTCTTCACTTGGAGTTATGAGGATTTAAAGACTTATGATATTTATGTAATTCAACACATAATTCCAATGCTATCTGATGTTAAACCTATGCAACAAAAGTTAAGAAAGATTCATCCAAATCTTGAAAATCAAATCAAAACAGAACTCAATAAACTTCTGAAAGCCAAAATTATTTTTCTTGTAAGGCATTCCAATTGGGTTTCTAATATGGTACCTTTCAGGAACAAAAATGGCTATATTAGAATCTGTATTGATTTCAGGAATTTAACAAGGCATGTCAAAAAGACAACTTCCCATTGCCAACTATGGAGCAAATTCTCCAAAAGGTGGTTGGTTCTGAACTTATGCCTTTCCTTGATGGACTTTCAGGGTATAATCAAATTCTAGTACATCTAGATGATAGGTTGAAAACCACTTTCAGAACCAAGTGGGGAACCTATGCTTATCAGAAGATGCCTTTCGGTTTAGTGAATGCAGGAGCTACTTTCCAGAGAGCCATGGACATAGCATTTAAGGGTCTGATTAATATATCCGTTGTTATTTATCTTGATGACATAACAGTTTATTCAAAAAGGAGATCCAATCATTTACATGATCTGAAACAAATATTTGAAAGATGCAGAAGATTTGGTATTTCCTTAAACCCAAAGAAATCCTTCTTTGCTCTCGATCAAGCAAAACTCTTAGGGTTTATTGTGTCAAAATATGAAATAAACATCGATCCTGTAAGAGTTAAAGAAATTTTTGATATTTCTTTTCCTCATAATAAAAATTCCATGCAATCATTTTTAGGTCAGATTAATTTTGTAAAAAGATTCATTCCAGATTTTTCTCAAATTGTTTTACCTATGCAGAATATGATTAGGAAAAATTCAGTGTTCAAATGGGGATATAAAGAAAAAGAATCCTTTGAGGCAATCAATAAAGAAATTATTGATGCATCTGCATTAAACACTCCCAATTTTTCCAATGATTTTATTCTGTATACTTTGGCAACCAAAACATCCTATGTTGTTGTTTTAACACAGGTCAATGATCAACAAATCAAAGCACCAATTTCTTTCTTCAGCTCAAATCTGCAAGGAGCTGAGCTGAATTATTCCGATGTTGAAAAACAAGCTTTCTTTGTATTTAATTCAATCAAACATTTTAGTCCTTTTCTCTTGAAAACACACACAAAGGTTATGGTTCCCTTCTCTGCAGTAAGACAATTACTAATTCAAAGAGAAGTGGGATAAAAAAGGGCTAATTAGGTAACATCTTTGCAAGAATATGATATTGACATTAAGCTAGCAAATATTGTTAGAGGAAAAGGTTTTTACAGATTATTAGCAGGAGCTCATAACATACCAGAAAATCAAAATCTAGATAATGTTGTTCAAGTGAATCAGATAAGTATTACAGATTATGAATCTCAGTATGCTGATCTGATATTTTACTTGAAAAATGGGTATGCTCCTTCTAATCTCAGCTATAAGAATAAACGTGCTTTAAGATTTAAGGCTACTAAATATGAAATCATTGATGATGTGTTATTCAAAAAAAATTTTGATTCAATCTTATTAAGATGTCTTGAAAATACTGAAGCCAAAAATGTATTGCAGGAATTACACGATGGACCAGCAGGCAGGCATTTTGGAGGTGATACCACAGCTCACAAAATCATCCATGTTGGATATTATTGGCCTACCCTTTTTAAAGGTACTCTTGATTATGTGAGGAAGTGCAAGATTTGCCAAACTGCTAGTGGAAGACAGAGGAAGCCAGATTTTCCTCTACAACCAGTAAACATTGAACAACCATTTGAGCAATGGGGGCTTGATATTATTGGTGAGATAGTTCCTCATTCTTCCAAGCAGCATAAGTACATCCTCACAGCAACAGATTATTTCACAAAGTGGGTAGAAGCAATTCCTCTAAAGGTAGCCAATTCTAATGCAATTATTGATTTCATTGATCAATTCATCATTACCAGGTTTGGTGTACCTAACACTCTGGTCTTTGACAATGAATCTTATTTCTTTGGTAATAGTATAATGGATTTTGCAATTAAGAGAGGTTTTAAATTGAAATATTCAGCTAACTGTTATCCACAAGGTAATGGTTTAGCAAAATCCACTAACAAAAATCTCATAAAAATCATTAAAAGGACTATTGATCAAAATCAGAAGAATTGGCACAAGTCTTTAATCTTTGCATTATGGGTTGATCGTATTACTCTTAAAGCTTCTATTAGAACTTCACCTTTCAATTTAGTTTATGGTAAATAAGCTGTAATACCATCAAATATAGCTCTTCCATCATTAGCCCTGATGTAATTCATTGAAGAAAATCCTTTCTCATCCATTCAATTGAGATTTGATCAAATCTTAAAATTAGAAGAGGATAGAGAAAAAGCAAGAAGTGTTCATGAAAAAACAACAAGAGCTTGTTAAATCTTCTTTTGATTCAAATTCCACTGGCTCAAAAAATTTGTTAATTGGTGATCTTGTTTTGAAATGGGATAAAGCACATGAAGAAAAAGGTAAGCATACCAAATTTCAGAAGATGTGGCTTGGACCATTTCAAATTGCTGAAAATATAGGCTCATATATATTCATACTTCAAGATTTAACAGGAAAGAGAGAATCTCTTCCTGTAAATGGGCTTGTCTTAAAGAAATTATTTTCATAAGGAGGTAACCCCTTCTTACTTGTGCATATTCCTTTCTACAAATTTTTATTTTATTTTTGTAAATAAAGGTTGTTAAAAGTATTTGATTGACTTTTTACTATTAGAAAGTTGTCTTGGAAAGAATGTTATAAGTACTTATTTTATGTAAATGAGAATTTTTGGGGAATTGATTACAAATTTTATAATTTAAAATAAAATGTTAAACTTTGAAAATTTGTTTAAAACATTTGCATGATCTTTTAAAACTTTGAGGAAAATGTAAATCATTATAAGTTTATTAAGCAGAGAAAGGTTATCTTTAAAAATTAAATACTTTTTCAAGCTTTGGCAAACAAACAACTCTGAGAATTGTCATCCATTTATTCTTAAGGATACAACTATTTCACCCCATCCATTTCGATTGTGATTTTTTAGAATGTAATTCTAAAGAAATTATATGACCAAATTTAGGAGATAAGAGGTCTCATCACGAGCTTGCTTACCATGATCATAGGAAGTAATGAAACTGACATTACCAATACCGCATACCAAAACAGGGTAATGGCTTATAAATTAAGACAAGGGGTCTCATCACGAGCTAGCTTGTTCAGTTTAATTACAACTAGTGAATGGAATTGTTACTAACTGGCTACCAAACTAGAAAAATGGCTCTTAAATTAAGAAAAATAAATAAAAATACAAAAAATATGAGAAAATATGTCTTATGAATTTATTTTTAAAGAGTCATAATCTTAATTGGATGGAACAATGAACGGTTTATGGTTAAAAGGTAACCCTGTCGAGACTATGAACATTTGCTGGCAGCAGAGGCAATACCTATGATAATGGAGTATATTACATAAGCTAAACTTGAGAAAATCCACTTACTTTATTATTATCAACCAATCAAAGCTTGAGATAACCCAAAAATGTTTTTATCCTTGAAGAATTAGAAAGAAATTGTAAGTGATTTATATTCTTTTTCACAGTTAGATTTTATTTTGAATTATCTTAAGAAAAGTTTTCATTATCTTTAGAATTTTTTAGTTACTAGAAATATAGTATTCATTTCATTTTTTCAGAGATAACTATTTCTTCCAGTGAATCGCTAATTGTTGTACTGTACAACAACCCTCCCCATTTTTAAATTTTAGAATAAATCCCATTTAAAAATAGGTCCCCTTTTATATATCTTTTTCCCTAAATAAAAATAAAAGATCCATGGATAAAAGGATGCATATCACATTTTTATTCACAAAGTGTACAAACCTTAAAAAACTTTCCGATCCGATAAGTTAGAATACCTTTTAAATATTTGAATATATTAGAAAGATCTTATACTTAATAATATGTTAAGATGAACAGTAATCGCAATCGGAAATTCAGAGAAGTTCTTTTAAAGAGTTGATTTTGCTTTGAAAATTTCCGATGTGATCACGCTCAATCGCAATCACATTTCGGATTAGTGTTAAGTATTAAATTTTTCTATCTATGACCGATGTGATGCGATTTATCGCAATTGCGTTTCGGAATAAATTTAAACATTGCATTCCTTTCATTAAAAGTTCTGATGTGATCGTGCTCAATCGCAATCGCATTTTCGGAGATAGTATTAAACGGTTCATTTCATTTTAAATCTTCGATGCGATCGGGATTTGGTAGAAAGCATTGTCGCATTTCCTTTGAAAAAAATTTCGATGCAATTGTCGCAATCAGAAAATCGGCATGAATTATTTTGTATTATTTTGCACACCATTGAATATTTGCGATGCGATTGTTACTTCGCATTTATATTTATTCATCGCATCGCAAAGAATCAAAAGTGAATTTTAACATTTATTCCAAGGATGCGCCGATCTCCGATTGTACGTTACCATTAATTGAAAATCAAACAAGAGATCATGATTTATTTTGTTTTCAATGCGTGACTGTGACCCCTTGGAGAGCATTTATTTTTTAAATATGGGGAGATTAGATGGTAATTAAATAAACAGATCTTTGGATAGCTATTCTCATTATCGTGTTTTATCTCGGTTGAAGGCATTCATTTGAATTGCAGAACAAAAATTTGAATCCTTTCATTCACCAAACCAGAGAGAATTTTCCCGACACTAAAATTTCAAAGAGAAGCATAAAATCTAAAGCTGCTTTTGTTGCAAAATCCCTTGTATTAACCATGACGCCCAAGGAGAAACCGGCGAGGCTCAAGCTAGTCACAAACACCTCCTGTCAAGGACTGGGGAAGATGACATGGGAGAATGTATACAATTCGATTGAAAAAGAGAAACCTAGAGTTATTGTGCCTAAGGAAACTGTTCTCGGTGAAGAAGATTCAAACTCTGACTCTGAAAATCATCTCAGTGCATTGGAAAATTCATCTTTACACCGAGTTGCTGCCTGGGCAAAAAAATTTCCCTACTATGATATTATCATATGGGTTACTAACAATGTGACCATTCAAAATAGGACTTTTTTTTCTACTTCTGGATCAGTGTTCGGGTCATTCAGGGCAGAAGATATTAAAGCAATGTACCACCTCCCCAACCCACAAAAGATTTACAGCAAATACTTCCTTAAGGAATATGCTGCAAAACATCCAAACCAGGCAGAGCCATTCAAAGAATGGAGGAATAACCCTGAGAAGCATAAGCAGGAGGCATCAGGTATGTACTTTGTGGAGTCTCTCTTGCCTCCATATTGTTATGCCACAGCGATGATGTGTAGGTTGTTCGAAAACGATAACTCTGCTAGGTTTTCTATTCAAATGGTCCTGTTAATTCATTCTGCTGTCAGTTCTGAAATTATGGATTGGGATTTCATTTTGTCTGATAAGATAGCCAATCAAATTCTTGAGTACAAAGGAGACAATAATTCAGGGAATTCCACCCCTTTCCATTTTTGTGCTTGTATCTTAGATCCCCTCTGTTTTAATTCTGAATTCCCCATGCTAGGTTGGAAATGGACTCCAAAAGAACATGTCCCTATTCATGTGCATCACAAATTCTTATGGAAGGAACATTTCAAACATAATGTTTACAGAGTTTACCATGGTTTGGTAAACCATGGTTTTCTCATTCCAATTTACCAAACCATTTTTGGCCATTTCCCTCCTAGACTTTCCAATAAAGCCAAGATTGATTTGTCCTCTATCGGAGATTGGTTCGGGGAAGAAAAATTCACTTATATTAGAATTTTTGGGAGTATTGTTGAGCCACATATCCTTCCCCTATATGTTCCAGATAAGTTGTTAGCCCAGGAGATTTCTTATCAACTGACAGTAGAAGGAATGTCTAGAATTTTGAAAATCAATAAAAAGCTTACGTGGCCTACCTTACCTTTTAAGTGTGGTGACTATACTCTTAATAGTTTTGATCATGCTGAGAAAGAAGTTGGTAAGATTTTTGATCTTAAGCTTTCAACTATTCCTGGAAGGCAATATGACCCAAGGCAAGTGGCGTATGATTTTACTACCTCTGTTTCGATTGCTCGGTTCGAACATGAATCAGACATTTTTGATGATTTATTTGTTTCCGTGGATGATATATCCCAAGTTTTTGATTTAGCCAAGTCCAAGTTGCAGGCCAACGACATGAAAAAAAAATTTTTGTTTAGAAGTCAGAGGTTACTTAAAGTGCCTTTTGATCAGTTGAGAGCTCCCATACAGGAGAAAGCATCACAACAGAAAGAAGCAGGAAGTACTTCTGGTAAAGAAGTAACAGGAGTTGATCATGTTCTGGGGAAAAAGGATGACAGCAACAAAGCTAACACTGTCAAGATAGAAACACCTACTCAAAAATATGCACAGAAGTCTTTAGTTCAAACAGAAAAAGAGAGCATGGGTACTGATGCCCATGTACATATTGAGAAAGGAAGCACAGAAAGTAAAAACACTGAACAGGCACCCAAGAAAGATATAAACAATAATGCAGGAGGACAAGTAGATATTGAACTGATTGTTTCTCCCCATTTGCTAAGCCAATATCAAAAATTTTCCCAGCAGATAGGACAGCAAAACACTTCTCAAGTTGATAATCCCGAAGATCAGGATGTATAAATCATTCTTGAAAACCCCACAGGAGAAATTATGCTAAAGATAGAAGAAATCCCTCATTTAGATATATTCTACAATCCCAAACATAAGGCTGTAGTGAGAAAACAAAGGAAAAGGAGGAGAATGGATCAAGATGCACTTTTGGCATCACAGGGGGAATTTCTAAATATTGTTTTAAAAATGTTGAGGTGGATCCATCTAAGGATCTCACTAAATTGTCTCAGTATGCCGGTGCCTATAGTGTTGCCACTATAGATAAAGCTTCCGAAGTTACATAGCTGGTAAAACAAAAGGATGTGCAAATTTCTATTTTTAAAGAACAGGTTGCAGGAAATCAACAAAATATTATTCAATTGGAACAGCGCGTACAGGATACAGAACTCAGAACTAAACAACTAGAAGAGCATCTCAGCCATGAAAAGAAGAAGATTGATGAAGAAGCCTTGGACAAACAGCAGCAGTTGAATCAAGAGGTAGAAAAACTACAAAATCTTCTACAAAGTGAGATAAATTCAAAGATTGAACAAGAAAAAATGTTCGAATTAGAATTGGACAAGTTCAAGGATTATCCTAAGTTAGCTCAATTCATAACTGAAGCTCTTGAAATAAACAAACTTCTATCTCAACAGTTAAATTAATTTTGTCTAAAGTTGACACAAATTGAGCCTTTGTGTGAAATAACATCATCTTTGATAGATAAATCAGTCATTCTTAGACAAGAAATTGATGATGCTGATGATAAAATTTTTGAGTTCCTTTCATGGCAAGAAACAGAGCAGGGAAGAAAAGCTAATATTCCTAGAATTGAAGAGAGACACAAGGAAATTTTTTTTATGGAATGGGAACAACAGTTGATGAAATCAGAAAGAGCCATATCCAAGGCTAAAGGTTTAATGAATAATACAACACAATTGATTAATGACAGCTTGTACACTACCAATTTGATCTCAGATTGTACCCCAGGCAAGTTACCTAAAGTAAAAGAAGTTGATTCCAGGTGGAAGGAAGAGATAATCAATAAAAATCAACAAATTAGAAAACTTCAAGGAATTTCATGGGATATTATGTGGAATTATTTGATCAAGCCACATAGCCAATAGATGGCCATCAAATTCCTTTCGAATGTTATTCATTGTATCAATCCTGAATTCTCTGATGCTACATACACTAGGTAGTTACATTCAAAAATGAGTCGGCCAACAGAAGTCCAAGATATGCTCAATATCTGCCACCTTCGCACATCCACCTCAACTGATGATCAATGAGCCAGTCTACCACAGGATCACATTTATGTTCTAGATTTTTTGATATTAGATAGATTATAGGAATAGTTTTAGTTATTTTGTTTTGTTAAGTAACTATTTAAACCCATTTCATGCATTTAGAAAAGGGTCCTTAATTTGTAATATTTTTGACTTGGAGATTACATTTATGTACTCCATTTACTCCTATATTATTTTATAAAGGATCACATCTGGTGATTCTGTGCGGAATTATCTTTAAGAATTGCATTTCTGTACCTTGAGGTTGATTTTACATTGGAATTGTTGGATTAGAGTATCAGATTGCATTTGAAAGTCTCAAGATGGATATGGTATTTCTATCTATTCACTGTTAGTTTCTTTTATTATATGATATTCTCCTTTAAATTTGCTATCGTTTATATGTACTTCATTTGACGATATTTCTTTATATATATCATTTATGAGTATATTGGAAATATTTATCTTTCATAGTATATGCAAACGATATACAATGATGAATACAATATGTTAATATAACTCTGTTTAATTTCTTAAACAGAGTTATCTTTATTTGTTGCTGCACATTTCAATTAAGTTGTAATACATTTTTATGGTTATTGTTCAATTGAAACAATTTAAAGTTGTATTCACATATGATACCCGGGTTAGTTTTAGAATTTCTTTATCAATATTTAAATTAGATTAGTTAGTATTTTCATTTTAGTCATTTAGTCCCATTTTCCCTTCATCCAACCATTCCCTTATCAACCCATTCAAATTAGTAGGAAACTGGTCCTATAAATTAGTCAGAGCCACCATCCCAAATGGAAAAGGAGTTGTCTTAAGGTCCCGACCGAGTGGTTATCCCCCGATGTTTGAAGCAGTGATTTTCAAGGCTTCAACCCCTGGTTAATGCAGAGCCAAGGATAGATTTACACAACGTTTTTCTTTCAAGGGGGATATAGACCAAGTTACAGATACCTTACAAGAAATTAAAAGAATATTGGTTTTTCCAGAACTTGAGGAAACTGAAGAAATGTCCATATCAGATCAGAAATCTAGGGAATCAGTAGCATGCAAAAGAATAGATCGGGAGATAGACGATGATGATTTAGAAAATCTTCCATAGCTATCCTTTGAAGAAAAGGAAGGAAAGTGGGAAATACAAGAGGAACCAACTACTGAGGGATTACACTTGTTACCACTGAAGACAAAGAAAAAGAAAAATGGAAGTGAAGAAAAGCTCAAGATTGCATCCATCAAAGACTATTGGGACACAGAAACCACAAAATAAATTTTTGACCTGCTACAAGAATATGAATACATATTCCCATTTTCAGTGGCGGAACTCAAAGGAATCAAAGGAGATCTAGGGGAGAATACTGAAACCAAATGCTAGGTCAGTAAAACATTGACCTTACTGCTTGAATCCAAGAGTAAAATAAAATGCTAAAGCAGATATAGATAAGATGTTAAATGTAGGCTTGACCTTTCCGATTGAAGAAGCAGAGTGGGTCAACCCAATAGTGATACAAATTAAAATGGAAAAATCAGAAATTAGAGTATGAGTAGACTACAGAAGTCTAAATAATGTATGTATTCATGATCCTTTCCCAAATCCATTTAGTGACGAAGTTCAGGACAACGTGGCGGAAAACGAAGCATACTCATTCATACATGGCTTCTCAGGGTATCATCTGGTACGAATAGTAGAAGAAGATAAAAGAAAAACTACCTTCACAATATAATGGGGCTCATATGCCTATCATGTCATGCCTTTTGGGCTAAATAATGCACCAGTTGTATTTTCACGAATTGTAATAGCAACCTTCAAAGATTATATTCATAAATTTCTAGAAGTATACATGGATGATTGGATGGTGTACAACTTACTCAAGAACCATGCAACTCTACTAAGGATAATGTTTGATAGGTGCAGATAAATTCAAATTTATCCAAACCTCAAAAATTGCATCTTTTCAGTACCCTTTGGAAAGATGTTGGGACATGTTGTCTATAAGAAAGGGGTATGTGTGGACCTCCAGTAGGTTGAGAGAGCGGAGAGCACATCGAAGGGTGCAGATTGCTGAAAAGTGGTGGGAAAGGGAAATGCAAGAGTTTGAAAAGCAAGAATGGAGTTGAAAAAGCAAGGAAGAGGCGTCGCAGATGACAAAAGGAAGAGAAGGTCAGGTGGGACCCAAAGGAATGGAAGGGTCCATCAAGGAAGTTAGGCAAATTTATAGGAGCCCAGCACAAAGATAGAAGGGAAAGAAGTCTGGTGACGAGGAGGATGTGTGCCCCGAGGAAGAGCCTGATGTGGAGCTACATGTTTCGATGGAGAAACTATTCCAAGAGAGTTCGACAACCATAACGCAAGGTAATCCTATTCCCAAAGTTTCAAATAGAACTAGTCCTAACCTTCCCCTAATACTCTACCATCCACCTGATAAGTTCTTTATAAAGTTACGATATTTTAGCAAGTTGGGTAGTACTAATTCCACAGTAGAGATAATTTCTAGCAATAGTGCTAGTAGTGGAATCTCTCAGCCATGAAGCAAAGCTTTTATATTAGTACCACCAATGCAAGGAAATATGGTAGGATAATTTACCCTGATATCCAGAATTTTCTAGAAAAGGTAATGACAATGCAGAACAACATTGGTATCTGTGTGAAGCAATTTTGAGAGCTCGAAAAACACCAGATGCAGTCAAATTAATTGAATTTCAAACTACATTAAGAGAAATATCTTTACACTGGTTCATCATTTGGTCAGAAGCACACCATAACCTAGAAATAGATTATGTTAAGAGGGAGTTTGTCTAAGAATTCAAGTTTCCTCAGACGAATCAGCAAGGATATTCTGAGCTATGGGAAATTAAAGAGCAAGAAGGAGAAAAAACCTGGGACTTGATGAGAAGATTCGAAGACGCAATTGGGAAGCTAAGTTACCCATTTGTGTTGGAAATGTTGTCATTGATGGCAAAGGAAAGGAGATGGAAAAGGAGATTGCAAAGGTAAATACAGGAGCAGCACCTAAACTATCCATAAGGCAAAATAGACAGAGAAGTAGTAGAGGCAGCAGAAGAAACAGAGGAATTGTAGCAGAATTGGTTTATCTATGAATTAGAGGTTTAATACAGTTTGCAGATGAATTATTGAGCAATTATTCATCAATGATAGACTAAATCTGTAGTAAAGACTTAATATTCTTGGGGATGAGTTGGAGTATTGCTTAAATGGCAGAAGAGGGCTGGAGTACAAGCAACATATATACATATATCTGTTTATGAAGAATTGTGAATAAGTTCCATGTGTGACTTTATGTGTTCTTGGTCGAATCATATGAGGAAATTATCTCAGCATAACTGTGCATTTTTTGTTCAACTCTGTGTGGAGGGGACCTTTCGTAATTGTGCATTTTATGAGTTAAATCATGTATAAATGTATGTATGTCTTCTTGATCAAGGATAATGGATTTTTGTAATTGAAGTTCGAATCCCATAGCCAAGGATACGGGCAGAGTGATAGAACTCTGTATACTCTATAATAGGAATCTCTATGCAGGAAGACGGAATTAAAATCATGTATATGATTGAGTTCTAGTGGTGCTCTGGGAATGCGTAAGAATGCTTTGACTTTGCAGTAGTGTACTCCGTCCCTGTGTTAATGCATATACTCTAGAATGTTCATGGTTATACGCTTCGGTGTGTATATTGAATATATAAATCGTGTGCGAATAGACCGTGGAAAGGCAATGGTTGAAGAGTATCATTGAACATATTGGAACCACGAGTTAATGTTGTACACGGAAGTGTCGGACCGGAACCTGGAGCGTAGGAGGAAGTGGAACCACGACCAGATGAACAGTGAACGCGGATTTCCGAAAACCACCCTGCCATTCCGCACCACTTTTCCGGAGCAGGTGGTATTTTCTGAATTGGAGCGATTCCATACAGGAATCGACACGTGGCAAGGGACCTGTTTCAAAACCGCCCTTTAAAGTGCGCCTTTGCACGTTATTCATCGTACCTGGACACGGAGCGAAATGTACAGGAGCCGTCAATCTCGTGGGCCGACATCTGACGGTGATTGTTCGCAGGACCCGCACGAAGTTTAATGGAAGAGCCCGGGGGTTAACAAAGGTACGACGCGCGCATTTGATTAGTTGTATCGTGGGCCCGGGTGGAGTCATATATAATGAATCGGTTTATTAATGTTTTCGACGTATTATAATCTTAATATAAGGTTCGAGAGTATGTTAAAAGACTCGATCAAAGTTTAATATTGGTGGTCATTCACGTGGACAAATTACATATATAATTGTTGTGGGTGTGTGGGCCCAAATCAAATATATATTAAAGTTTATGAATTAATAAGGACGAAGGTGTGACCATATATTGATATATATTAAGGTTGTGAATAAATAAAAGAACGCCGAGTACTGTTGGACTCTGGTATAACGTTTTCGGTAATTAAAGAATGCTGAATATATGAGTTTACATAGAGCATCTATTTAGATGGAGGCGCATATGTATACGGAATAGACAGTCGGATTATAACTGAAGAATTGAGATATTAAAAATGACCAGACTTGTTTTTATTAAGTTTGCCAGCGTGGAATAAAGAGAACATGCGAGAGTGCCCGGATTGGAAAAATGATTGGACAATGAAATTTTGGGATGCATTTACACACAGTTAAGTGAAATATTGAATATGGTTGATTTATTAACACTCTAGATTTAAGCATTGAAACTGCCAACGTAGAACAAAGCAGAGATTGTGAGATTGCCCGGACTTGGGGAATGATTGGGCATGAAACTTGAATGCAATTATGAAAAAAAAAAAAAGAGGAGAGCATGCAGAGATCCACAGAGATTACAGGTTTGACAGGAATATGTACAGGAATGAGTTGGACAGGTGAATAAGCACAGAAAATAGGGAATATGCAGATGACAGTGAACAAAGTGTATGCAGAACAGGTTCTTAACAGCAGCAGGAAAAGACAAATCCAGTAAAGCCAAAATTCAGAAAAGGAGCTGAGTGAAATTGAAATATGTAATTAAAAATGTGAATGTAAATGTTGTAAATAATTTTTTATTGTTTGTGATGCAAAGGCAAGTATCCTAAGGAAAAGAAAACTCCCACTGTAGCATGGAAATTTTGTACATATTATTATGATTTAAATTGAGTTGGATAAAGAAATGAGGAGGTAGAAGACCAAGGGGTATGACCATCCATTTCGAATTCCTAGAGGAATACAAACAGTCATGTGAGGATTTCTATAAGTAATATCATTTTGATATGCAAAGTGTTGAGTAAGAAGAGAGAGAGAGAGTGAGTGAAGAGAATGCAGAAATGAAGCAGTGAAGCAGAGAAGAAAGAGGAGCTGAGCAGAGAAGAAGGAGAAGCTGATAGAGAATCTGAGAAGATGCAAATATGATACAGGGCAGATATGAGAATAGATGAACAGCAGAGCAGATGGAACAGAACAGAGCTGATATTCAAGGTAAATCAGCAAGTGTTTCTCTTTTGAAAAATTAAGGAAGTTGGAGCTTCCCTATCAAGTTGTAGCTTGATAGATGTCAGTTGGAGCTGACTGAGTTTGGAGCCTCCTGTAGGTTGGTGCCTGCAGAAAATAGATGGGAGTTGGTGCTTCCACATCAAGTTGTAGCTTGATAAAGTGTCAGTTGTAGCTGACTGAGGTTGGAGCCTCCTGTAGGTTGGTGCCTGCAGAAAATAGATGGGATTTGGTGCTTCCACATCAATTTGTAGCTTGATAAAGTGTCAGTTGTAGCTGACTGAGGTTGGAGCCTCCTGTAGGTTGGTGCCTGCAGAAAATTAATGGGAGTTGGAGCTTCCTTGCAAGTTGTATCTTGCAGAATAGAGGTAGGAGCCTCCTGTAGGTTGGTGCCTACAGAAAAATAGTGGTGAGAGGGAGTTGGAGCTTGCCTTTGCATCACAACAATAATAAGATGTGGTTTTCTCCCTTTATGGGTTTCCACTTATATTTGGTGTCTTTGTGCATGTGTTGATGTGATTTATCTAATCTGCTTAACACTTGTTTCTCACATATTAAGACTGTTGTTACAATTAACAAATATGTTTGATACTTGCTGCTCACTAATAAAGATTTCTCACATATTAAGTTGATCATGAAGTGAAGGTGTAAATAAGGTTTAAGAGAAAAGTTTTAAAAGTCCATGTATGTATTAAACTGATTCACCCCCCCCCCCTCTCAGTTTAACTAAGGGTTCAACAATTTGATCCAAATCACCAACGAGACTGCTTCATTAAAGCACTCCTACCATTAACAAGGACATCTTTGACACAACAAAATATTGATACCCTTCAAGATGCACTGGAGCAAGCAATGAAAATAGAAGCAATGTCTAGATACCCTCAGGAATTTAGAGGGGGAACAGTGGTGCAAGATCCATCCATACTGGGACTTAAGCATCAAATAGCTAGTTTAACGGAGAAACTAAAATATATTCATCCGGTACGACCTAAAAGACCTAATGTATGGTGTACACATTGCTTAATTGAAGGACACATAGTTACGGAATGTACAAGTTTGAAGGGAGCCAATTTTGGGACTTCGGCGACTTGAACAAAAGGGGCCCCACCAGTTGGTGGAGTTACGTAGATAAACACTCAAGGGTTATAACAAATGCAACCTCCCTTCCCAGGCTTTCCTAATCAGCAGAATCAAACAACAGCAAAGTGTTACGAAATATGCAAAGGTATTGGCCACCCTCCACGACTGTGTCCAATTCTGAAAAATATTTAATTCTTCCAAAAAACATTTATTTTGAGTTTTATGCCTCAAAAACTCATCATAAAGAGAGATGAAGAGCTCTGGTTGCATTGGTATAATGATTGGATAGATCGTCATATAGATTTAATGAAACTCCAAGAGGACGAGGAGGGGGAGGAATGAGAGGTAGCAGAACTGGAGGAAGAGGATCGGTAAGGTGTTATAACTGTGATCAAGAAGGTCACGTAGCGAGAGAATGTCTTCTCCCAAGAAGACCATGGTGCTCCCAATGCATAGTGAATTCACATGCTAATGAAGACTGCCCAAAGCTAATCAAGAGGTGTGAAGAAAGGACCAGGCAACGAGGAGCTAACTTGGTTAATGCAAAGCCAAGGATAGTAGAGCCCCAACCTTTGCAAAGTGTATCTATAGTAACTCGAGGAGGGAATAAAATAGGGAATGATGCAAGAGAAACAGACCCAATAAAATTAATCAAACCTGCATCCCCATAGAATATTTTTAGCCCAGACCAATAGAAGCAGTACTTTAAAGAAGCACTAGAAACATTCTCAAATTTAGGGAGCCATAAAAGTATGGAGATTATACAACCATCGCATGAAGGGGAGGAGATAACCACTACAGGGACACTTATAGAAGAATGGTTCTGACTATTCTTGAAAATGGTGAACAATGGGAAGATGCTACAACAATTGAAGAAAAATCTAGAGATGGTTGTTCAAGGAGGAGAGGGACATGAGGACTCAGGAAATACAACTGAAAAGTATATAAGGAGAGTAAAATGAACTAATAAAAGAATTGAAAAAGAGTTCTGTATAAATTCTTAAGTTGCGGGATTCCAAATAAGGGACACAATGTTAGATCGTGTATCAGATGTCAACATTATGCCTAGAAAGACATGGGACGCACTGGGAAAACCAAAGTTATCATATTCACCAATACAGCTTAGAATGGAAAATAAATACTGCATCATACCCATAGGGAGGCTGGAATAAGTTGAGGTTGATGTGGCGGGATTAAAAACCTATATGGAATTTGAAGTAATAGATATCATGGGCAACAAGTATCCCTATCCCGCCTTGTTGGGAATAGATTGGGCCTTTGGAAATTATGCAGTTATCGATTTAAAGAAGGAGCTGATGATATTCGAAGATGGTGAGGTTAGAGTGCTCTAGCCATTAGATCTGTATTAAGGACCCTAATACATAGAAACTGTTGACAACAGAGAAGACTCATAAATTCTAGATAAACTCTACCAAATGACCGCAAGAAAAAGAGAAGATTGCATTAATCCTATGGCAGGAGGAAGAGTAAGTTGTAGGAGTGTACATAGTTCTGACGTAGGATTAGAGGTGGCCTGGGATGACTGGCAATGGGGAGGATAAGAAATCAAAACTAGAAGATGCACCAATATTTGGGGAGTTAATTGAATTGGCACGGAGGTAAGAGAATACCCAACTCTTTCAAATATGCAAGCTATGAATACATTTATTACCAAAGTAGAAGAGAAAGTTCCAATAGAACATAGAGTCCCTCTCATGGATGTGTCACTACAATTCACTTTATCAATATGGTGGGAAAACCATCGCAACTCTCTCTCTTGGTGGGAATACGTTGCCAAAGCATTCAGAACAAAATTCCAGGCGGCTTCAAGACCACAACCTGAGGAAAAGTACCGAGGAAACTCAGATCCCTTGGTACATCTAAATATTTGTGAATGTAATTGGAGGGAAGAAGCATATCTAAAGTCTTTATGGGTACACAACTTCATACATTTGCTAGACACCATTCCGCAATCTTGGTACCTGACAGAGGAGAAGAGGAGAAAAACAGACACCTGTGAAACAGTTGTGGAAAGATTTACTCAATGTTTTTCTTTCAAGGGGGGATACAGACCAAGTTATAGATACCTTACAAGAAATTAAAAGAATATTTTTTTTCCAGAACTTGAGGAAACTGAAGAAATGTCCATATTAGATCAGAAAGCCAGGGAATCAGTAGCATGCAAATAATAGATCGAGATATAAACAATCATGATTTACACAATCTTCGACATCTATCCTTTGAAGAAAAGGAAGGAAAGTGGGAAGTACAAGAGGAACCAAATACTGAGGGATTACACTTGTTACCCCTGAAGACAAAGAAGAAGAAAATTGGAAGTGAAGACAAGCTCAAGATTGCATCCATCAGAGACTATTGGGACACAGAAACCACAAAAGAAATTTTTGACCTACTGCAAGAATATGAAGACCTATTCCCATCTTTAGTGGTAGAACTCAAAGGAATCAAAGGAGATCTAGGGGAGAATATTGAAACCAAATGCTAGGTCAGTAAAACATTGACCTTACTACTTGAATCCGGGAGTAAAATAAAAGGCTAAAGCAGAGATAGACAAGATGTTAAATGCAAGCTTGATCTTTCCGGTTGAAGAAACAGAGTGGGTCAACCCAATAGTGATACAAATTAAAATGGAAAAATCAGAAATTAGAGTATGCGTAGACTACATAAGTCTAAATAATGCATGTATTCATGATCCTTTCCCAACTCCATTTAGTGACGAAGTTATAGACAACGTGGTGGGAAACGAAGCATACCCATTCCCAGATGGCTTCTCAGGGTATTATCAGGTACAAATAGTAGAAGAAGATAAAATAAAAACTACCTTCACAATATAATGGGGATCATATGCCTATCATGTCATGCCTTTTGGGCTAAAGAATGCACCAGTTGTATTTTCACGAATAGTAATAGCAGCCTTAAAATATTATATTCATAAATTTCTAGAAGTATACATGGATGATTGGACAGTGTAAAACTTACTGAAGAACCATGCAACTCTACTAAGGATAATGTTTAATAGGTGTAGACAACTTCAAATTTCTCCGAACCTCAAAAAATGCACCTTGTCAGTACCCTTTGGAACGATGTTGGGACATGTTGTCTGTAAGCAAGGGGTATGTGTGGACCCCGTGAAGGTTGTGGTAATTGTGAACATGGATGCCCCAGAGAATGTAAAGCAGTTGAGGTCACTACTTGGACACACATGATACTACAGGAGGTTCATCCGCAACTATGCAAAAATCACAATGTCACTGGAAAAGTTGTTGCGGAAAATAAAACAATTCATATGGAATGATGAATGCACTAAGGCATTGGACACGTTGAAAGAGAAACTAGCAAGTGCACCAATCTTGGCCCATCCGAATCAGAATAAACAGTTCCATGTCCACATTGACGCTTCAAGTATTTCCTTGGGAGGGGTACTATCTCATCCAGGAGAAACCTCCATAGACCACCCGTTGTACTTCACAAGTAGGAAGTTATCAACGATGGAAAGGAACTACACAACAACAGAGAGGGAAGCTCTTTCAATGGTATACTCTCTACAAAAATTTCGCCACTATTTATTGGGAGGGACATTCAAATTCTTCATAGATCACTCGGCACTGAAATATCTGGTAAACAAACCTATCCTGGAGGGCGGAATCTGTAAATGGATCCTACTATTCCAAGAATTCACTTTCATTAGGGGAATTTCGAGGTCTAAAATGGGCCTCCTACAAAAACTTTACAACCAAAATAAACTTTATAAGAACCAATAGGATTCAAGATGATGATGTCAACCATGGAGTACGATTCACCTTTTTTGGAGTAAAAAAGTTAAAATAATAAAAAATAATAAAATAATAAAACTACTTTTTCAACTCTTATTTTCAACTTATCTCCCTAAGTTTTTACTCAAATTTCGAGTGGGAGTACTCATTGGAGAAAAAATTTAATTTCTTATCCAAGGAGTACCTATGCTTCATACTTTCGATGGACCCTCCTACACGAAAAAGGAATATACATGAAAAAATTTGATTGCAATCACGTTTTTCATGTATTTCTCATTTTTCATGTAGCAGGGCCCATCGAAAGTATGCAACATGGGTACTCCTTGGACGAGAAATTAAGTTCTACATCCAACGAGTGTTTATGTTCAAAAATTGAGTTAAAACTTAGGGAGATAAGTTGAAAATGTGAGTTGAAAAAATATTTTTATTATTTATTATTATTTTATTCTTTTTTCCTTCTAAAATTTGATCATGTAATATAATATTATTTTATTATTTCCACTATTATGTTATAATTTCCTTAGTAGGCCCATTATAGACCTCAAAATTCCCCTAATGCGAAGTTATATTAAAGCTAAGAAGGCTAAATATTGGTCTCGACCATTTGTCAAGATTGGAAATGGAGAAAATGGGGGAACACTTGATGGTCAACTATCAGATGTTGATCTTTTCCAGATAGAAGCTATACTAGATTATCTAGAACAAATAGCAACATACTTGGCCACAAGACAATTCCCAGTGGAATACATAGAAACTCAAAGAATACATATAGTATTTAAAGCAGTTGAATACCATCATAACTGGATAGTTGTATAAAATGGTCCTGAATCATGTCCTACGAAGGTGTGTATTATATCACGAAAGAGTAGACATCCTATGGGATGTCATAGTGGGGTTGCGGGGGGCCATGTTGGTGCAAAACCCACCACAAGGAAAATACTATAAGCAGGATTATGGTGGCCTACCATGCACCAAGATAGCAAAGAATATGTGAAGAAATGTGATGCCTGTCAAAGAATAGGGCGACTGTCACATCATGATGAGATGCCCCTACAACCTGTAAGGGCTATGTAGGCATTTGAGAAATGAGGAGTTGACTTCATAGGACCAATTGCACCAATCGCGCGACACTCACAGGAAAGATATATAATCACCACAACTGACTACCTCACAAGATGGGCAGAGGCGACACTAGTAAAGGACTGTACAGCAGATACAACAACAAGATTTATCTTTGAGAACATCATTAGCAGTTTCGGTTGTCCAAGGATCCTAACAAGTGATCAAGGCACACATTTCGTTAATGCTACAATCAAATCATTACTGATTAATTTCATGATACAATACCACAAGAGCAGTCTATACCACCCACAAGAGAACAGGACCGTCGAGGCTTTTAACAAAATCTTAGAGAAAGGGCTAACAAAGATATGCAACGCCAACCGCGATGACTGGGATGAAAGAATACCAGCCACATTGTGGGCATACAAGACAACCATAAAGATACTACATAATCAAACTCCATTCCAATTGGTGTAAGGGAAAGAGGTAGTAATACCAGTAGAATTTATCATACCAAGCCTCTTAATTGCCTCAACAACACAAATGACGAAGGAAGAATCCATCTCTGCATGCCTTCATGAATTGCAGGAACTCGAAGAAGATAGGCTTATAGCATATTTCCATCAAGAACTATAGAAACAAAGACAGAAGGTCTGGCATGACTGCCACATCAAGAAAAAAACATTTACAATTGGCGAAAAAGTACTACTTTATAACAAAAAATTCCATAAGCTCCTAGGAAATCTCAAGATGCACTAGATGGGGATGTATTATGTCATAGAGATAAGGGAATCAGGAGCGGTCAATCTAGCACAAATAGATGGAGAGATACTTCAAGGATGGGTTAACGACGCACACCTGAAACCCTATCATGAGTAAGAAACACAATCCTTTTATATTTAATATCTCTCGCGCCCGAGATAATTCAGTAGATTAGAGTCAATAACTCTCTCATAACTGAGATGAGTCATAGAATAGTTTATGCTTTGTTCCTATAATAATCATTTCAACCCAATAGAGTAGGAATCCTTAATAAGAAACCCACATGTCATGCAAAAACACAACCATCACGCTGTTGCGATATGGAGACCATATCACAACAAATTGTGGTCGGAGGGGGAGTCTACAATGTTACAGAGCCTAAGCGTGTCAACCATCATTCACTCATAATGAGCCATCATAACGTTTTCATTTTGTAAAATCATCCGAATTTGAGAAATAATTTCCATAATTAGTAACCCCCATACCGTAATAAAGTTTCCACATTAAGCTATAATTATTGGCCATCACATCTACCTGACTTTCGAAGCCACCGTCAGCACTGTCAAAGTCCACCTCACCCCAGTAACTAATCACACGGTTATAGCCACGGGGGGAGACACAAGAATTAATTAGTTATGGCATCGCATCATCATCATTCATGTCGGTAATCCTAGTTAACCCGCATGAAGGAGGGAAACAACAAAATGCCAGAGAATTCAAAATTATCAAAGCAAGAAACTGATATAACAATTAGCATGATTCCAACAGCAAAAGTTCAAAACAATAGACCAGCCTCAGTTCAGGTATAATTCAAAATAAAGAAAATGATAAAGGAGACTACTTCAATTCTCGAGCCAGAGCTCAATGAAAGAATTCAAAGGTTAGAGTCACTAGTTGGAAAATATGATAATGGCACACTAATAGATACCAACTTTACAAATTCATTCCAATTCCCAACACTAAAGAGGCAAGTTTACATTGAAAATCATGTGAAGGAAGGAGGAGGTGAAGCAGCGAGGTGCATCCATAGTTTAGAGGAATCTAGAGATCGACAATTTTGCACTTCAGAAGCCTTCCAGTGTTTGGGACAACGGGAGTGGAAATGTAGTGTACCAAATTCCTCATCAGTAGAATCCAGAATGGGTCAATGTGGCTTGGGAGGGAGATCCCAATTCATGTGGATGATATACATATACTTACAGGCCTATCAGCAGCAAGAAGGGATGTATCATTAGCCTTCCAAAACACATCTAAAAGAGCTAAGAAGGTGGGGGACTGTGACTATTACAAAAAGTACGAGATAAGGAGAGGAGGAAAGGGAGCCAAAATTGATCTTATCAATGCCCCAGCAGTAAAATTTTCATGCCACTTGATTTCCAGGAAAAGTATGAGGCACCATACCAAGGGGGAATGCACCCTTGATACAATATCGGTTGTGGAACATTACATACAAGGGGCACAACTGAATTGGTGTGTGTGTTCTTACTATAGGAGATTTTTTAGGTTTAGGGAGACAACTTCAAGCAAGCCACAAGATTTATATATGGTTATCTAATCATGGCTCTAGTGATGTGGAAATGGAGTCCACCATGAGGGAGGCCGATTGCGGAGATTACCGAAGACCAACCTGTGGCGCTGAGGTACACACCATGGAAAGTATTAGGTGACCCATGTACCAAAGAGATAAACGAAGAAGCCTTTGCAGTCTTGTATCGACAGATGATAGACGTGGTTAAAAGTCAACAAAGGGTTCCCAAGATCCTATTGGATAGATACTTCCCCCAAATTTGGTCTGGGTTGTCTCACAACCGAACCTATATTCGGCTAGTCAATGTCGATGGCGATACCTTTCATAAGAAGCTGCTAAATTTCCAAATAACGGAGGAGCCATTTCATGCAAAAAAAAATTCATGGCTAGGAACATCAATGGAAATCAGAAGTAGGATCCCCGTTTACTCATTTGATGATATGCTTCCCAACCCACTTCCAAGAGTGACACCGACCAAAACATCTCAAAGGGTCTCACAATTACAACTACAGCTGCTACTAGACCAACTGGACACCCGGGTGGAAGCTTTCAACAAGGTAATAGGAACTATCGGCACCAAAGCTAATTTATTCAACTCTTTTTTTAAATTCCAAACATTAAATTGTGCATCTCCATCCACAATAACCCCCATCCTAACCTCATTACCATCTACCACATTCCAATCTCACTCACAACCAACCATCACTCCACTTCGTAAGAACAAGCCAAAAAATATTCCAATCCCAGCACCAAAGGGGAAAAGAGCCCAGACAATGGGACCTAAGCAAGTGGCTGATCTCACAGGAGAGGACCAAGACCAATCAGTAGTCATTGGAATTTTAATTCAAGAAGAGTCAGAGGTAGACTCTCGGACCACTTTTGTATTACCAGAATTTAATCCATCTTCAGTTCTTAATGTATAAGTTTCATCTCCACCCAACACACAGAATTCGTCATCACACACATCATTCACATCCAAAGATCACTCAACCCACACTCCATCCACTTCCGTAACCATCTCTAATCTAATTCCACAAGGCACTCTAATGACTATGGACACTGAGGTGGAAGTTAACCAAGGTACAGTTGGAGTAACTGAGGTTAACCAAACCACAGTAGGGAAAATACCCTTTTTATAACTATTAATCCATATAGGATCGCCCATTTCTGATACATCACCCACTGAAACCTCACTGAACCCATTCCAACAATCCACATTATTATTACAATAATTCATGCCCAAACCGCCATCCACCAGTCACCACGTTCTTGAATCTCAACCACCACAGCAAAGTCAACCCACATCCCCCCAGGGATACTCAAAAAGATCAATTGCTAGTGGGAAACCACTCAGGGAGCGACATCCAAGCCCAGAGATGATGAGCAGTGGCAACATGCAAAACTAGGGATCTGGAAAACTTTTTCAGTTTCATCCGGATAGCAGCACTGCAAGCAGATATTCTACACAACGACCTCCTATAGAAATATGATCAGAAGAAACAACAATTTATTGCGCTTACTAATAAGTGCAATCAACTCCAAAACGCGAAATATGGCCTACACCAACATTTGGATCAGGTAACAGAGATCTTCAAAGACCTACGGTCGACAGTCACTACTCTAGATAGAAGCACACTAGTAGGTATTTCATCATGCTCTATGGTCGAGAGATCCATTTGGGTAAAAATGGCATGTGCTACCCTAGACCGAGCAAATCAGGAGATGAAAGAAGTGCTTGCAACAAGACCAACGCTACCAGACCCTTCTACAATATATGCCAAGAAGGTAGCACAGAGGCAGAAATAGATGTAGAGTATGAAGAAGAAACTGGGAACAACGGTCAGACAAGTGTACAACTTGTTGGAGCAACTCCATGAGTTCTCAAACTCACTGACAATGAAGGCTCAGCATGTTTCAGAGAAATTACAGAAGATCATTCTTGAGATAAGGGGAACAACAGATATGGTCAAGCACACTCAGCTATATGACCAAGCAGATTTACTTAAAACACAGATTCAGAATATCGAGGAGAGCTTAGTAATAAGAAAACAACTTCCCAGGGACCTACAGCAACCAATGAAACAGAATGCAGAGGCAATTCAGTGACTAGCGTCCAAGGCCGAACCCAAACTCCAGGAGATGTTCAAAAATTTTCCACAGGCGATGGACGCAACTCATGTTGACAAAGTGGTCACCGAGATGGAGCCCGTAATACAAGTATGGAAACAAGCAATAGCTCCATTCAACCAGCTCATGACAGAGGCGATAAGCAAGGTTCCCGAGTTGGGCCTTTGTTAAAATAGGACCAACCGGAATATAAGAAGACAGAAATGGAAACAACAGAGGAAACCATGCCATCATCAGAAGTTGATGAACAACCAGAGACCTTCACAGAAGGAAAATATTGAACCGAGACAAGTCAATAGCATGTGGTCAGGGCCTGTTGGGGCCTTTATTTTGGACAAGACAGTTTTGAGTTGCGAAAGGATACGAGTGAAAAGGAAAGGTGGCGGAGAGCAATCAAGATAGGCAAGGAGCTGTTACTGTTTGGAAAAACCTGAAGGCTGGAGGCAGAGCACAAACAGGTGGCAGAACATATGGCAGAGAAGGGAGACAAGGAACAAGCAATAGAACTCCCAATGATGTAAAATAGATGGAAGGCAATAGAGCGCAAGGGAACATCTGAGCAAAAAAGGGGCAAATACTGACAGTGTCAGTTGGCAAGAACAGATAAGCAAGGAAGGTGATTTTTCTCCTAGAGACAACCTTCTATCTTCAATGTGTGTCTGAGCAAGAATACTATCTTCTTTTGTAAACTGTAGCAATAGCTCTAGATATTCTTGCGGCATATCATTTAGGGGCTGAGGGAGGGCCAAGGGAGCATACTTGTTCAAAAGGAAACCTAGCACAACCATCTGATTTAGAGGTGGGGGTAGATGGTGGATCTAAATCTGGTGTGAGGCCTGGTGAAAGCTAGGATTACTTCTAATTAGGAATATTCTACAGTGGAGTCACCAAGGTGAGGAATACGCAACTCCCAACCATTCCTGCTCACATGTCTAAAGGGTGGAATTTATGTCGTCTCCCAGGGATAAGCTTTCTTCATTCGTATCCCTGGAAATAGTGCCAAAAAGATGTTGTTGCTCCTAGAGACAACTTTGAGTTGCAAAATACCAGTGTCTAGGACATCTTGAAATCACAGGTTAGATGTAGACAATTTTAAGGGTGCCTCTAACAGAATATGGATTAAGAGGATAATGATTTTGGTGGTTCAGGATGATGACGACTTTGGAGTTTGATTCATGTGAATTACCCTATACTACGAGAGGGCTCAGGAGGCTGTATGGCTCGGTGGCTTTTCAAATGGGACAAATATTAAACAATGAGCACATGCTTTCAAAATATGTATAGGTGCTGAGAATGAACGGAGGAGGAACCTGCAATAGACAGGGTTAAAAGTCTTAAGAATCTATCTCCCGTGAACTCAGAGGAGGCGGATGTGTAATATTCCTAAATTAGCATGCAGCTAATTGGAATATTAATTTTTCTCCAAAGACATAGTTAGATGAATAAATGGGTAGGGAGACCCATAAATATTTTTAACAGCAACAAAAACCCTCTTAATGGGAGATGGATCATATTCACAGCTAGATAAAACAACTTAATGTGTGAACAAGGGCTAAATGCATGTGGACAAAGTCAAGTTTGACCAAGTCAACTAAGCTAGTATGTAAGATGTGGAACATTAATGGAGATAACCCAGTGGGGATATGGATTATTTGAGATATTTAGAATAAAGCCACCTTGAGTGTGGAAGAAGACAATGCATGGAGATCCAGTCAAGATTGACCAAATCCATCAGTGTTGTTATGGAGTAGTTGTATTGATGATGGGACAACACAGTTTTGGAGGGAGATTCATTGCATGAAGATGGAAACCCTAATGAGTGGGACCCAAGGTGAGAAGGCTCACATTTTTTATAACAAATAGGATGGCAGCCATATGGGGTTAGCTTATGATTATGATTTTCTGATATATGGTCTATTTAGACATTTCTTTCTGTAATGTTCCCAATTTTTAGCCTCAAGCTAAAATGAACATTATGATTGCATAATTTTATTTTGTTGAATAAAAATGGGTAAAGTGACCATTCATGAAATAAACAGGAATAAAATCCCTCACAATGTGAAAAGGGATCATCATGGAGCGGGATTTCACACCCTCATGTGTGAAAGAGGTTAAATTGCAAGTGGACAAGGCCTAGTTGACCAAGTCAACAGCGCTGAGACAATAGGTGGAAGCCACAAAGTGAGACAACACAGTTTTAGTGGAGGAATATTCCATGGGGGATGAAACTTCTAGAGGAAGGAAGGCCAAGGGTGGAGACTTCATTGTGTTTAAAAAGAGGAGCAAGGCAGCCATTGAGATTATCTTTCATTTTACATTTGAGTCTTAAAGACTTGTTGCTACCTCTTGATGTTCAGCAGAGCTGCAATTCCTTCAGGAACGAGGGAGTCATGTTTAGGATTTCCTCTCCTTATTGAGGAGATCATGAAGGATTTCACTCATTCCCCATATCCCTTCATTCAGGAGATAGCATCAGCCTACTCCATCAGCACAGTATCTCTAGCTGATTATTGTGTAGTGCTGTAGGGTGTTGCTAGGGAGGTTTTCTACAACACCATTTCGAGCTGATCTTTCAGAGGAGGGAGGTTGTCTACTTCCAGGAGGTTATTGAGGATGGTTCCTAATCTTATTCCACCATCATTTGCAGGACGCTAACCACTACCATCAGTTACAGCGCAGACCCAGACTTCATTCTAGTTGGAGCACATTTGCAGTGAGGGTGTTGCAGACATTTGAGAGGGTGAGATATTTGGTGTAAGGATCAGCCTTGCACTTCAGATTTCCAATGGAGAAGGGCTCTTCATCAGCTACAGCCATTCAGCCTTCTCCATTCCATTCCATGTATTGATTTGTTGCTACTACCCAGCAACTCTGACATTTTTGCAGTTTTTCATATTTCAGTGAATCCTTCTAGGATTGCCTTGAGGTAGTGATTGGGAGCTTAGATATTCTCTCCCAATGATGTATGACCCACATATATGCAGATACACAATGTTTTTTACTCATTGTAGTAGTCTCCCTTCTATGACTGTGTTTCTCTATTCATGGGTATCTTGCTATGATGCAGCATTTTGTATTTTGGCATATGTTTTCATGGAAGGCTTCTTGCCTTGTTATTTTGTTGTTCATTGTATAATTTTGCTAATGATATTCATAATGAAATGGCTCAAGGATTTTCATACATTTTGGCATAATTTTTATTCACTGCTCTTTCTAGTTTATGTTTTGTATATTGTTGTAGCTGCAATTTTGGGTTATCCTTAGAGATTCCCAACCTTGTTGGTTTTCCCTCTTGGGAATATTGTCCCTTGAAAATCACTCTATAGACAGAGTCTGCTAGTGGGTCAAGTAGCCTCTGGAGCTCATCCTTTGTTCAAAGGTGACAAATCCAGTAAATGCCCCTACAGTCTATCTCTGGAATAGATTTGCTTTGTCGATTAACAATTTTTCTGAAAAGGAACATTACAGTGGTATCAGAGCATAATCTTGGCTCAGCCTGTGGATCTTCAGCCAAGATGTCATCTAAGAAGAAGAGGAAGACTCCACTTTGTGGAGAAGAAAAAGGATATGAGCTAGCCAAGCTTCTCCCTAAATCCACGTAGGAATTTCATGGGAGCCACAAGCAAAAGAGAAGGGATATATTTGAAGAATCTCCACAAGGGTTTGGAATAGAAACAAACTCTAGGGTTTTTGATGAGGAATGTGAGCATGCAGTCACATCCATTGATGCACAGCGCAGTCACATGTGCAGTGTTTTCATGAAAGAGATGGGAAAAGAAGGAGAGGTGATCAAGAAGAAAACTCTTGGAGATTTTCTAAGAGAGCATGAGTCTCAAACTCAGGAATTTAGAGATCATCTCACTTTCATAGATTTTTGCAAGACCAAGGTGAAGGGGAGACAGCAGCAAGATAGATCTGTTATATCTACTTTCAGAAGTTCAACTATATATGCAGCCAAAGCATGGGTAGAGGAGCTGAAGACCTTGTTGCAGCAGCACAAAGTTTCCAAGGAGATGCTATCAGATTTGCAGCACTGCACCTTAGAGGTAAGACCTATGCATGGTGTATATTGAGTCATTTTCTTTAAAATAATACAAATACTTCTTCCTATTCCAGATTCATTGAAGCAATGATGGAAAGATTTTGTGGGATAAGATATGAAACACATGCGTAGAAACAAACCTAGATCTTGCATGTAAAGGGAGGAAACATAAACTCATATCCACTTCAGAATATTGTTGAGAAGGCTGGCATCTTGCATCATACCTTGTTGGAGGCAAGGTATCCATCTCATATTCTTGCACAAGAGAACATGGAGGTCTCTTTTTCAAAAGGAGATCAAATTTTGGGATAAGTTGCCCCTACATGTTGATGAGGAGGAGGGCAACTGCGCTGGTATAGCTAGATTTGATCCAGTGCCTCATGTAGAAGAAAGAGGAGCTCTTGCTCCACATAAGTGATTCTTGTGTCCTTGCAATAAATTCCCCAGGATCTCCCATGTAGAGATCAAGGCACAATTCATGATACACATGTGCCATTGTTGATAGGGTGCAGAGCTATGGAGATAAA
Organism: Pinus albicaulis; assembly: GCA_034641835.2. Taxonomy (NCBI): domain Eukaryota; kingdom Viridiplantae; phylum Streptophyta; class Pinopsida; order Pinales; family Pinaceae; genus Pinus; species Pinus albicaulis. The sequence continues at coordinate 809,862,146 of CM076580.1, read as the reverse complement.
AGAAGAGATAGGGAGGATGATTAGCATCATGGGATGAGGATCACACACCCCTGTTTATTTTATGAGGTTGATGCACCTAAGATGATGATTGGATTGTGCAGTAGAAGCATGGATGGTTTTCTCCATTCATACATTCAGTCATCTCTTGATGATGGTGTCTCACTGCATGGAGACATTGCACCAAGGAGACCACTAGATCAGCAGAGGAGGTTGGATGCTCCACATTTGGGGGCCTCACACCTTGATTTCATGAGAGTGGAAACCTTGGGAGAGTTCAAAATAGAGCAGAGAGTTGGGATAGACTCAAGGAGGAGGGAGCCACTCTCTCATTTCCAGCATCACCCACTCTCATAAGTTATGTTGCGCTGATATAGTTGTTGCAGGGTTGGAGGATAGCATCTTCATGATTCAGGTTGACTACTCCACAGGATTGGAGAAATAGAGGACACTCCCTTTTTGGAGGAGGACCCTTTCATGCATAGGAGTAGATGTAGGCCACTCATGCTTTCATTGGCCATAATAGGGAGATTCTTTGGAGGTGACAGTCTCTCATGGGAGGCTCGTTTTCAAAGAGCCCTATTTCTATTAGAGCATGAGCAGCTACATGGTGGGCATTGCAGCATTTTGGAGGATGAATTTGGCATGGGTGATGTCAAAGTAGCAGACAGCAGCGTGAGGGGAGCATCATACCGCAGAAGCGCTATCTATGAGGAGGATAGATCAGGACTCCCTAGATATGCACTTGGATGCATACTTTGCCTTGCTAGAGGAGTTCACTTGGGAGGGAATTCATCATGACATATATCATCATATGGAGAGATTCATAACTCGATTGATGATGGAGAGAACATCACAACCACTTCCCTACTCATTGGAGGTGAGGGAGAATTTTTAGTTGAGCCATTTCAGCTCAAGAGCTCAAGTGCATGAGGGAGAAGGTATAATTTCATATTTTTATTGTACTTCTTTTCCTTGTTTGAGTAGCATGATGTATCAAGAGGGCTTGTACCTTCTTGGATATTATACGAGGATGTACTTGCAGCAATTTGTAGCAGTTAAATTGGCCAATCTTATGGTGGGTTGTGGAAAAGGCCACATACTTCTTGGTGTGCACCATTGGCACCTATTTGTACTTTCATGATTCCATCTCATGAGATGTTTGTGGAAGAAAACAAGTGGCTGGGAATCCACTTGTTAATTTTTGTTTTGATGCGAACAAGAGGTGCACTATGTTGGTCCCATAAGAGAAGTAGTGACCCACTCTCTAGTTGTCTTGTGACAGCTTGTTTACATTGTATTATGTTTCCTTATATTGTTGACGTTGTAAATTCACAGGGAGAATTATTTGGAGAGTGTTCTATATGTTGGGAAAGCTTATTGAGAGCATGATTCTCCCTACTATGCATGTTTTATGTTGCAGGAGATACCATGGGAAAACCATGATTGCCACATTGCTACATTCCTCTTCATGTGGAGGAAGCCACTTGGATAAATTGAGAAGGAATTCGTGGCTCATTTTCTTGGTGGGGTAGCTTGGGCCATTCTTGGAGGCCATACCATTTCATCCCAAGAATGAAGGCAGCCCCATGTATACTTAAAATGGAGAGAAGAACTCCTTGGGATGAATCAGCAAAACTCTCCATTCAGCCCCATTACATTACACAAACCGGGGGCAAGATATTCATTTGGATGATAGCATGGGTGAGGGGATCATCAGTGGGATTATATTTTCCCATGCATGTCATCACTCCTACCTTGAGGAGGCCACAGTTCAGCAGGGATATTTACACCCACACCTTCTATCTTTTCAGGGTGTACACCATTCCGGTTTGCATACTTGGGAAGGAGCATTGGAGGGCAGATTTATTGTAGCATATCTTGAGCAGTGGTGGGGATTGTTGATGAGGAGGCCAAGGAGAAGAAGGGGGAGGAATTTTGTTCTCTCTATGCAGTTTCTTGAGGACAAGCAACATGTGGGAGGGGAGGACTGTAATGTTCCCAATTTTTAGCCTCAAGCTAAAAGGAACATTATGGTTGCATAATTTTATTTTGTTGAATAAAAATGGGTAAAGTGACCATTCATGAAATAAAAAGGAATAAAATCCCTCACAATGTGAAAAGGGATCATCATGGAGTGGGATTTCACACCCTCATGTGTGAAAGAGGTTAAATCTCAAGTGGACAAGGCCTAGTTGACCAAGTCAACAGCACTGAGACAATAGGTGGAAGCCACCAAGTGGGACAGCGCAGTTTTAGTGGAGTAATATTCCATGGGGGAGGAAGCTTCTAGAGGAAGGAAGTCCAAGGGTGGAGACTTCATTGTGTTTAAAAAGAGGAGCAAGGCAGCCATTGAGATTATCTTTCATTTTACATTCGAGTCTTAGAGACTTGTTGCTGCCTCTTGTTGTTCAGCAGAGCTGCAGTGCCTTCGGGCACGAGGGAGTCCTATTTAGGATTTACTCTCCTTCTTGAGGAGCTCATTAAGGTGTTGTTGGGGAGGTTTCCTACAACACCATTTCAAGCTGATATTTCAAAGGAGGGAGGTTCTCTACTTCCAGGAGGTTATTAAGGATGGTTCCTGAGCTTATTCTACCATCATTGGTAGGAGGCCAACCACTACCATTAGTTACAGCGCAGACCCTCTCATAGACTGCGTTCTAGTTGGAGCACATTTGCAGTGAGGGTGTTGCAGACATTTCAAAGGGTGAAATATTTGGTGTAAGGATCAGCCTTGCACTTTATATTTCCAATGGAGAAGGGCTCTTCATTAGTTTCAGCCATTCAGCCTTCTCCATTCCATCCCATGTATTGAGTTGCTGCTGCTACCCAGCAACTCCAGCATTTTTGCAGTTTTTCATATTTTAGTCAATCCTTCTAGGATTGCCTTGAGGTAGTGATTGGGAGCTTAGATACTCTCTCCCAATGATGTATGAGCCACATATATGCAGATCCATGATGTTTTGTACTCAGTGTAGCAGTCTCCCTTCTATGACTGTGTTTCTCTATTCGTGGGTATCTTGCTATGATGCAGCATTTTGTATTTTGGCATATGTTTTCATGGAAGGCTTCTTGCCTTGTTATTTTGTTGTTCATTGTATCATTTTGCTGTTGATATTCATAATGAAATGGCTCAAGGGTTTTCATACATTTTGGCATAATATTTATTCACTACTATTTCTAGTTTATGTTTTGTATATTGCTGCAGCTGCAATTTTGAGTTATCCTTAGAGATTCCCAACCTTGTTGGTTTTCCCTCTTGGGAATATTGTCCCTTGACAATCACTCTATAGACAGAGTCTGATAGTGGGCCAGGTAGCCTCTAGAGCTCATCCTATGTTCAAAGGTGACAAATTCAGTAAACGCCCCTATAGTCTATCTTTGGAATAGATTTTATTTTTTGATTGAAAATGTTTCTGAAAAGGAACATTACACTTTCTCTAGCTGTTTAGCTTAGATAGAGTGTTGTTTTGCACAGGGTGTTCCTGATCGAGAATCCCACCTCTTCTATTGAGTATCTCTTGGAGGAGCCTTGCACCATATTTTCCATTATCTGGCTGAATTCCAAGCTTCATCTTCCTTTGACAACGTAGATCCTGTTGAGGGTTTGTTTATTTCAGTTAGCTGGAGCAAGTGGATACTAGATCTTTAGATCTAGGCCATCTCAATACTCGTTTTCAGTGGAGGAGGGTTCTAATCCATTGGAACAACAGTATTGAAGGTACGAAGCTTCATTTTCATATCTTATCTTTAAGAAAACTATATTTTTTCTCCTACAGAAAAGTATAGATCCATATCTACATAATTTATGAAGGAGCAGTTGCAGGGTGATTCAGTGCACCATTTGGAGAGATGATTTTCTGAGTGTTGCGGATCTTCCCTTCACTTTGGAGATCTGTTGGAGGAGATCATTTTATTTTTCATATTAGATCAAGTCCACTTTCCAGATCTAAATATTTCCATAGATCTGCAATCTTAGATCTCAGATCTACACTTTTTACATGGTGTTTTGTTGAAAACCCCAAGGGGGTTCATTAGAGGAGCCTGTTTAGTGCATGGATCTAATATAGATCTAAATTTTTATGCACATAGAATCTCTATATCTAATTTACAACTTAGTGCTATTGTAGGAGTAATAAAATAACGTTGTCAGGGCATTTCCAGTTTTATTCATGGTTGCAGCCCCTATTTTTACATGATTTTTTAGCAATAATGGCTTGGGAGGCTTGTTTAACTAAGCTACCATGCTTTGTTTCAGATCTCATTTTTTATATGGATGTTATAATGTATTAATGAATGGATCCATGGGCTACATTTAACTATTATTGTATACATTTTTGAAAAAATTATTTTTAATGCATGTATTGCTAAGTTTTCCCATTTGGGAATATTACAGTGGTATCAGAGCATGATCTTTGGCTCAGCCTGTGAGTCATCAGCCAATATGCTATAAGAAGAAGAAGAGAAGGATAAAGGTATCAAAATTATGGGAAGAATGATTTTCATCTCATATCTTTTTAGATCTAAGAAGGACCTCACCAAGGAGGTCAAGCAAAGAAGAATGGAGAAAAAAAGTGAAACCACATTTGGGTTTCAAGATGAGAAAGGTCCATGTACTTCCTATTAGCAAAAAGAAGATCCAGTATACAGAGCTCCAAAGAAACAAGTTATTCCCTTTTCTTTTGAAGACAAGAGGCATGGAGATGGAGGAAACATAGATCATGAGATTCTAAGTGGGTATCTTGCAGAATATAAGTCTCAACCTAGAGGTTTCAAGGAGAATCTAACTCTCCCACAGTTCATTCAGCTTAAATAAGAAAGGAGACCTTGCAGCAATAGAAGGAAGAAGGGCAATAGATTTCTATTTTCTACCTTTGATGGGTCATCCTCAGCCACAGCAAGGGCTTGGGGAAAGAGATTGAATGCATTTTTTCTGCTACATCCAATAGGAGAGAAAGAAGTTGTTGAGATTGCGGCGCTGCACCTTGAGGGTGAAGCAATAATTTGGTGGTTCAGCCATTTGAGTCATGCAAGAGTGACTACATTTGCAAACTTTACTCAAGGGTTGGTCAAAAAGTTTGATAAGAAGAAATTAAAGGAGAAGAAGACTTCACCACCACTTATTGTAGGAGCACTTACATTGGGAGAAAATATACTTGCAACTTTGCAAATTAGTCTTAATCTCTTGACATCTAGAGTCCCATGCACTATTCTGGAGATGCATGAGGAGGAGGAGACTTGTACCATCACTAATGAAGCCATAGAGAAGCAACCATCATCATTAGTAGTTGGGGAAGCCATCACACCGGAGGAAGGAACCCTTGTAGCAGTACAAGATGTTCCCAAGTTTTACCAAGGTATGCACATGTTTCCATTTCCTGTTATTTTAGCACATCATATGGAGTGTTGGAGAGGTAAATCCCCTCTACGGACAGAGGCGATCCCTACTAGCCTAGATCAGGTCTAGCAACAATCGAGTCACGCTAAGTCGCAGGTTCCTAGTTACAAAAGACCAAGATGTGATAAGAGACCTACCTTAAGTCCCATGCTGCCATCGCTTGTAAAGAAGATGGCACTTCTGTCCTTCACTTTAGCAGATCACAATTCTCCCGCCTAGCATGTTTGAACACCTGCATGCACATGAAGAAACAACACACAACTTAAAACCTAATACATGCAACCATATATCAGTTAGAGAAGATATAATTCATAACATAAGACATGAACATATGAATCGAACCATAATCGAAGTCATTTATTATTAATCACAACGAAATAAAGATACAACCTGAGCTCTAACGCTGGATATTCCTTCAGCGGGTCAATAGCAGAGCACGTCTCAATGAAGCTCGTCGGGATGGGACAAGGCTCTCTCTCTCTTTGGTTGTCTGACAATAGTCTCCTTACTACTGATTCATCTATATTCAGGCTAGCTTGCAAAGGGAAAATGGCAAGCTTATATAGATGGTGGAAGGGGAGTTGGGATCCCTACAATGGTGGGATTGGCCCTATCCTCAAGGAAGCTTCCATGATAGGTGGAAAACCACTTCCCCTACATAGAGATCCGGAGCCAAACCTCCCAACTCATTTTAGAGACTCATTCAGGAGTTGGTTGGAATCAAACTTCCGCCATTTATTTTTAAAAAACAATCCTTATTAAGCTTGGCGTGGGTAATAAACTGGGACAGAGCACTAGTTGGCGCGCCCTCTTTGGTGGATTTCCCCCATTGGCGCGAGGGCTGAACTAGCTGGTCACGCCAAGGCCAGAAGGTCTATTTTAGGGCTTTTTACAGAAAACTATCTTTAGAGGAATGATTTTCCTTGTCAAATGGGATGCCATGAAAGTGGTTTCAGGTCATGTCATTGCTCACAGGTCACGAAAAAGGCCCTCCAATGTGCGAGATGGGGGATTGAAGGGACGGTGACAAATTACTGTGTAACAGATGCCCCCTAAAGCATGAGGCCCGAGAGAGAGAGGGGTGAAATTATTTACAAGAATGTGTCCAATTGAAAACACTACCGTCGGAAAACCTTCATAGACAAGTACAACTGATATCTCAAATACATGATGTGTGGTATGGGCGCAACCATCCATAATAGAGTATACAACAATCAAGATCCAAGGTATGGACGCAGCCATCCAGTAAGGATCAACAAGTAGACCCAGGTATGGTTGCAACCATCCAATCAATGAGTCATGTAACCAATCATGATAATCCACAAAATCTGCAGCCTCAATTCCAACAGACACAATCCATGGTCTTGCACTCCATCTCGACCCGAACAGAGTATAATTTCTAGCATGTGAATAAGTGAGCTGAAGTCGAACATGCAAGAACATCGTCTGATTACCAACCAATGATGAAAGTTGTTAACAAACGCGAGAGGAACCACCAATAATGACAATGGCCTCAAGGTACTATAGGTACAATCCATGGAATGTGAACAGTGAGCTGGTGTCGAACACCCGCAGAATCATCCGATTGAAGGTCAATGATGAAAACCTTACGTCGAATGCAAAGAACCTGCCATTGAGGTATGAAAGCTCCAAGGTATCGGAAGGGAAGTCTCTAGATTAGCTTCCTGGATAATGAGCTGAAGTCGACAGGAAGTGACCTTGATCGAAGGTGGGCCATAGTGTTTCCCACATCATCGACGTGAGATAGAGGAACATAATGTTTGTGAATCAGGATCAGATGAGAATCAAAGGAAGGTTGAAACTGCAGAGGTCAACTTCTCTTGAACATATCGGCAGCACGACAGTGGATTTGGCAATATTTGACATCAAAAGATCAAAGGTCATGGTGACGAGGCAAAGAGCAAATGAGAGATCAAAATGGATTACCCAAACCCACGGAGGCAAGCAAAAAACGAGATGAGATGTCCCTAACCCGACAAAAATGCAGACAAGTGCCATGTTCAGGAGCGACATACTGTCGACACGACGATGATACTGGTTTCATTTTTTCCCCACCATTTCTGGCGAGTACCCCAATTATTTTGAAAACAAGCTTGAAGGGGATAGCATATGCTTTTGTTATAAGTTCGTCCTTCGGACGAATCCATCCTAGTACATTTAACGAGCCCTAGGAATAAGAAACTTTAATATCATCATTACGACTGAATCCGATGTCATCAGGTTTTAACGAGTCTGACAAAGGAAGATCTCGGCATCTTTTCATGTTTAGAGAGTTTGAAAAGACAGTGAAAAAGTAAAATCCAACAGTCCCTTTTCGTAGATAGTTCCTCAGAACTGAAAAAGGTAGAAAACTATGTCTGAGAAAACCTCCTAGTCGTTATAGGCTAGGGTATTCCTTTTTCATAAATAATCTATCCCAGCCCGAAAAAGGGGTAAATGTATACTGGGTAGATGTCGTTTCACAGCCACTTTAACGAGATCAAAACGACAAGCGACTCGACAATCTTTTCATGTTTAGAGAGTCAGAAAAGAGCTGAAAGATGACTCCAGAAATGAATTTTTCGTTTTTTTACTGAGTCCGAAAAAGTATAAAATACAACTCGCATCGTCGTCCAAGCTGTGTGAAAACCTGTCGCTGCACATGAAAGCGAGCGTAAAATCCATTTTTCGACAAAATATTATAAAAATTTTGAAAAGTGACTTTCAAAACCTAATTTTGACTTTGAAAGGTTATAATTATGCCAAAAATAGTAAAAACATATTCACTTTTACTTTTTACCTCTTGTGAAAGCAACAGTGAACTTTTTCTGTGCAAACTTGTGGCGGCGATTGTGGTCAATCCAATACGTCATTCTGGTTCTCATTCATTCTAGGTAAGAGGCGCTCTCCTTAGCTTTATTTTGATTCATTTTTTATAGATTTCCATTTTTTTTTTTTATCCCTAAGGGGACCTATGAAAAATTAGGGCTCGGCCAATTGGCGTGGGTATCAGGCATGGACCCGCGCCAATTGGCTCCATTTCTCAAAGGGGTCGCGCCAATGGCGCAACTCAAATTTCTGCTTAAAATTAACAAAATGTGAGCCAATAAAATGAATTTCTGAGTGTTCCAGAGATCTAATGAGGTGTTTATAACCATGTTGGTGCAGATACACGGCCACAATGGTGATCGAGTGGAAGGAAAGGGAGCATGGTGAAGAGGTTGAAATGGCCATGCAGAATGAAGCATGCATGAACGCTCTCTGAAACTGTGGTCTAAAATAGTTCTTCCTAACACCATGTTTGAGAGCACAACCTAAGCTACTACAGTATTTGATCAGCATTTTGGATGAGAACGAAGAAGTTTTCAAGCTCCGAGACCAAGTGTTGGAACTTGAGGTCTCCGACGTCTATTTCATAACTGGATTGTCCCGCAGAGGTCTAGTTCCAATATTGACAGGTACTAGGCCATCTGGTGAGAAATGGTGATGGCAAGAGTGTGCCCAGGGGCATGGACAGGATCAGGAAATGGGAAGGTCGATATCCACACGGTCCTCGATCTAGCACTTCGATTAGTGCTCCACACCATTACGCAGGCTGTGGGGTCACAGGCACTGCATGAGGCAACCAAAGCACAGCTCCTAATAGCATCTTAATGCATGAACCCGACACTTTTTGATTGGGCCACTGCTGTAACAATGAACATAAAACAGCAGCTAACGAATTGCAAGAAGGCCAAACTAAAACAGTTTGGGTACGGTTCCATCCTGGTATCATTCATCCTTGAATGAATACCAATTTTCTAGGGCCATGGGGTGATAGTCGCCGAGCCATCATTGAGGGAGCCAAGAATGGATCGATGGGCAGCACTCATGCCCAGGTTAGGAGGGGGCCAACAGATGTCATGGAGGCCCGAGTTTTTTGTATGGCTACGGCGACAGCTGATCGTCGTTAAGGACTGACCCTATGCTAGTACCAAGTTCATGGGAGACCCATATCTTCCACTTCCGGAGGGGGACGACTGGGATGAGGAGCTAGGAATCTCTTTTTTATTTTTATGTATTTATGATTTTTTTGTGATACATGCCTATTCTAACAAACAGTTCTATATATATGCATACGTTGGCCCAGAGAGGCCTGTTGGGATGTCGCCCGTCGCACGGAGGACCCCTCTCGCATACGATCCTCAAGCTGAGGGTGGCGAAGGGAGTGAGCTAGTCCAGAACCTGGAGGGTATCACCCGGGGGATCCCGGATTATGCACGGCTAGCAGACGTCCCGATGGCTTACCAGAGACACACTGTGGGGGTGCCCAGTCGCCTCCATCGATTATTGAGGTGATTGGTGCGCGTGGTGACATGCTACCACGAGCACCACGCTGATTAGTCATCTAGGGATTTTATATGCATATTTTTAAGAGACATGTTATCTCCGACTATTATTAAAACAGACATGTATATTTTTTATTTTACATGATGTACACAAACTACAAACTATTCGACATATATATATATATATATATTTCTCGATGGGTCTTTTTACATATGATGATGTTTTTAATATGTTACACAAATTTCTAATAAAATTTTATCTAATGCATTAGTTACATGATCTGCATAACAAACGACCCAATGGAAAAGTTCACAAAATGCATTAAATCACGTTTTATTTTTACGCAAGCTTAAAAGCACACATTCAAGCACACATGCAAACTATGCTTGGAAATGAGTTTTATTTTTATGCAAGATTAAAACACAAATGTAAACTATGCTTGAAATGATAAGGAAAAATGGGCATGCCCCCCAGCATGGTGTCTCAATTCGAGGTACCTGCCCCCCAAGCTTCAGTCCATAGGAAATGGAGTGAAGGTTGAAAACACAAGAGATTTTATCTAAATTTAACAAAACTCGAATTGAACGGGCTCGTGTTTCATTATTTTAATGAGGTTGACACACTTAAAATAACTGTCCTCATAGCAGCTTGTTTCATTGTGTTAGGAGCTTGACACAAGAAGAGGAACTATGCTCTGACGAGCTCAAAGGAGGAGGCTCGGGAGGGAGATAACCAAGTACATCACGCTCTAGACGATTAGACATTGCCCCCAGGTTAGGCATGAACGAGGAACGTTGATTCCCATCGCTCCACGACAGATCTTCAAGAGACATCATTTCAACAATAGCTTCATCAGAAGGAAGACCTCTCTTTAAAGGTTCAGGTGAATCTACATCGCTGAACCAAGGGGATTGAGAATATATATCTAAAGCCACGCTCGAAGGAGCATTTTCAGGAGGAGGAGGATCAGATGTGGTGATAATATCGTAGTAATTAATCTCAACTGGAGTTAAAGGCATCGATTCTCTGAAAGATGTCACCTGTTCAGGCGAAGGGATTATCCAAGGGTCATCTGACCTAGAGATCATGTTAACTTGAACGGTGTACGGTGGTGGCGCGGGAAAAATACCCATGAGGATGAGGTCCTTGAAAATACTGGGTCCTACACTGTCGGGGGGATTGGGGATCTGATCCACGTAAGGAACGTTGTTCTCGGAGGATGAGGTGAAGAAAGACAACTGATCCATAGAGATAATTTTCCCTCATGAGGGAACTTCAGAAGATGGAAGAGGGTGGAAGGAATGCATAGCATGGTGTGAGTCCAACTGCGACCAAGAAGGAGATTGTAGTTGAGCTTGGCATCAACCACTTCTACTTCTACGTTGACTATCTTACCTTGTAATGTGATCGGAAAACTCTCGAGAACACCCAGGGGTTTTGATTCCCGACCATCAAATCCCTCTAGGGCATTGGGAGATGACGTAAGAACTAGAGAGCCAATGGCCTTCCAGCAGGCAGATGACATAACACAGGTGGAAGCACCTTCATCCACAACGGCTCTATGGATGTTGAGGCAGTTGATCCCGACTTGTATAATAAGAGCGATTTGATATGGAATTCGGGGGAAAAAAAATTTTAGGTCAAAGGTGAGAAGACTAGAATCGGCGGGATCGATTCCACTGATTGCAGACAACAGAGCTTTCCGTTGCGATGGGAAACTTTGAAGCACTTCCAATGCAAAAATTACAGAAGGCGCCTGTGCCAAATCCTCTACAATGCTGTAGTGCTGAGCGGCACGGGCGTTTTGGTTATAGGAATATTTTCGCAGAACACCTTTAGAAGGTGGCCTCACAACAGGTTCAGTGTTGGGCTTCTTGGTCTCTAAAGGACCAGAGACAAGTGGGGGAGGTGGGCCATCAACGACTTTCTTCTCAACTTTCTGGCGTGATCCAGCATAATCCTTCGAACGCGTAGCAATCGAAACAGGTGCAGCGCCATTCATCATAAAGACTTGGGACCCCAATGGTGCAGATGGTGAAGGCTGCTCAACCATATGGGTCTGCTGAGACAGGAATGGTTCTTTGAGAACTACCAGAGTCCCTTTGGAGCCCTTCAGAAGTTGACTAACTTCAGATCGTCGAGGAAAATATTTGGTATAATGGTCTCCTTCACAGATAAGGCAAGGGTACTTTAGTTTACGTTGGGCACCATCGTTAGCATGAGGTTTGGAGGACTCTGGTTTTGGGGCATTAGGTTTGGATTTTCCTTTACCCTTCTTCTTTCCCTTGGAGGCATTTTTCGTAGGATTAGCCTGAACGACATTAATTTCCATAGTTTTACCAGAATATGGAGGGGTGGGAAGAGTAGAATTATGGGAAGAATTAGACTTCTGCTTCCCATTAGAGGATTTTCAAGAATTCTGAGAAACGGAACCAATAACACCGTCCACCGATGGGGTAGTTGGTGCTTTAGAGGTCCCCAGCCGTGGGGCATTAGTCAAGATATCATAGAGCATGCCAGACTAAGAGTACATCAGATCAAGGTACTGGGCACCTACGATGGCTTGTTCTTCTGTCACACATGCCCCCATAGAAATATCTTGAGAGATATTGCTAACGAAGGAGGTAGTGAACCAATGAGTTAGTAGTTGATCGGGTATATCAAACTTGATCAGTCTACGATGGCGTCGCCACTCATGAATATGATTAGATATGTGGGTGGCTTTATCCTGCTTGAAAGAAGTCAGGAGATGCGTCCCGGCTTCTTGCGATGCCCTCGATAAGGACATGTACCTGTACTCCACCCTGGTTGAGCACAACTTTGCCCCCATTGGTTCTGTCCCAGGGGATTCTGACCATAAGGGGTGTAAGCCATATATTTAGACTGATATGGTTGCTGATAACTCGTGTACGGGGGTTGATAACTGAGGTATGGACCTTGATTATACATCAGTCTCGTTTGAGAAGTATATGCATTTGACTACTGAGTATAGGTATAGCCCGGTTGTTGAAGGTAATAATTAGAACCTTGGGGCGTGTTGTATACCAATCGAGAATTGACCTTGGAGGTAATAACTGCCTTGGGGTTGAGCGGGTTGTTGGTAAGTGGGGCCCTACTAAGCCTGATAAGTTGGGCGCACAGGCGGATTCGGCTGTGGCATAGAGTAAATCGGTTGTTGAGTAGGGTTGACAGGATGTGCAGGCTGGCCTGGTTGAACAGGTTGGCCTGGCTAAGCGGGCTGCCCTGGTTGAACAGGTTGACCCGGGTGAATAGGTTACCCTGGTTGAATAGGCTGACTCGGCTGATGAGGGACACCAGGCTGCCCTAGATGAGCCGGTTGGCCTGGTGGCGGGATAGGGCCAGGTTGTGCCTAATAACCAGTTTGACCTATAACAGGACCATAAGAGGGCCATGTTTGTACAACATTAGGACCAATAGGAAACTGAGGTTGCAGAGGTTGCACCATAGGTTGAGAGGGTTAGATTTTCCCCTTAGGACTGCACAATGATCTCGGTTGGTAACCCGGTTGACCTGTGGGTCCTTGAGGTTTCCCTGGTTGGACCACAGGGTGAGGCTGTATAGGTTGACCTTGAGGGTTGTAGGACTGTCCTTGCAGACCATATAACAACCCCTGTTGACCCGAAGTTTGGCCCTGTAAGGGTTGTCCTTGCGGGTCATAGAGATAACCAGGTTGGCTCGAAGGTTGGCCCTGGAAGGGTTTTCCTTGCGGGTTGGAAGGTTTCCCATCTTGGGAAGACAGAAAACCTTAAACATATTGATAAGCCTCTAGAGCATAAAAACGTAGAGGGTTTCCGTGCTCATCGTACTAATATGGAAAAATATAAACAGGTGTACCATCCTGTGCATAATGGGAAAAACAAGGACGGTTGGGATCTTAGGAGGACTGACCAACCTCGGATTTCGACTGCTGTAGAGACAACTGATACTTCTTAGGAAAGATATTCTCCGGAATAGCAGATGCTATGTAGACATCTTCAGGAAGCGATGCGGTCCTTACGGACTGAGTAGTCACAGCAAGTGTAGATTAAACTACACAGACAGTAGGCTTAACAGGTACTGATGTGACCTGAGGAGATGACGTGAGGGGTGTCCTTGGGGACATCCCTAACGAAGGAAAAATCGGCCTCATAGAGGGAGTTGATACTCCCATAGAGGAAATAACGGTCATAATCTGGCTTAAAAATCTATACCCCGCTGGAAGTAAAGGACCAGGCGAAGAAATGACAGATAATTCGGGGTTGTTTTCTGGGAATAGCTGGTAATCTTCACCAGATGTAGGGATTTCCTCACTAGGAGAAGGACTAGATGAGTCCATATTTGACCCTGCCACTAGATCTTCTAAAAGACGACAGGGACTAGGAAGAATAACAATAGCTAAAAAAGGCAAACCTGATGTAAGAGGAGGGAAATATTCCCCTACTCCAAATCCAAACCAAGAATTGGATAAGGGCCAATTGAACTCAATTGGTCCTCCAAAAGGAAGCTCAGATAGAATCGGTCCCCCATCGGGAAAATCGGAGATAATGGGCTGCTGAGGTTCAGCAGAGGATTGAGAGACCTCTGATGAATCGTCTGTGTAAGGAATACCAGTAGACGAAACTGAGGGTTCTGCCACTGTGACAGTAACGACAAGAGGAAGAGATCAAACAAAAGCACACGGGAAAAAACCAAGGCACACATTCAAACGACCAACAAGCAAACTCTAAAAGGGCGTGTGATTGCAGGTGATTTATTTTACCACATTGAAACTTAGAAAATTTACCGTTTCATGTTTTAAGAGTCGAGAAATGGATGAAAGGTGATTCTATCTCATTCAATTTGGAAACAAGCATGAAAGGACAAGCACTTGATGATCCTTTCAAATTTAATGAGCCAGAAAAGATCAAAATGACTACTCTAGAACTCTAGGCAAAATGGTGTACCAGATATCCGTGAACTGCAATATACACCTTGGTTTCAAAATGAAAGAGAAATCAACCAAGGACTTGACGTACGTGCAGGAAATCTCCCCGAACGCTGTGTCCGGTGTATCACGGGTATAAGGCGGCAGACTCATCTTCTTATAGATAAAGGATAGCAACCTAGTGGGGTATCCCTTTATATACGCGACGGTACAGGGAGCACAAGTCCGTACTAGTGCTGTCTAAAGCCAAGAGGCGAATGATAGCTACTAGGTTTAACGACGCCGGAACACGTCACCAGCCTAGACCTCTAAATATTTCGTTAATGTTTCAATACTTCCTTAAGGTAAATTGAATAAATTTTAGAGTTGATCTTCAATTTTGTTTCAATTTCCAGGCCCTACCGAATGTTATGTCTCAAAATCCCTTAAATGCACACTACATGCCACAATGTATCACTTTGTTCGATGAATAGCTAACTACGGGAAGGTCGAGAGCTTTCACACAATAACAAAATGATTACAAAACAACCACTAGTGTCTCTAATGCATGCTAATGAAACTAAAAGCTTTTCGTTAGAGTTATAGAACACTAATAATGCAGAAAAGATTTCAATTTACATTAACTAATCAAAAGCAAAGAGATTTTTGTATTTTCAATGTTTAAGAGCAAAGTGCACTAGAAAAAAAGAAAACTAATGAAAAGAACAATTTGAGAAGTGATGGAAAAAGAGAAAAGACAAGAAAGCTCACTCAATGCAAAACACACAATCAGACCTCAAACTGATGAAGAAATCCCTCAAATCAAAGAGGAATCCCAAAGACTCATACGAACTGTGTAATCTAGGCTCGAAACGAGACAAAGTGAAATTCGAATGAGAAAGAAACCAATCACTCAAATAACGCAATAAAAAAATGGAAAACCACCAAACGAATGCAAAGAAGCAACAATGGAATTGACTAATCAAAACCAAAAACTCCCATGGGAGGCTTAGCACACTATAGTGCCTAGATGCCCTAGGGCTAGAATGTAAAACCAATAGTAGAGGGCAAAAATTTGGAGGATAGAGGTCACACACAGTCAACCAAGGCTCTAGAACACTCACGCAGCCGAAAAATGACACCACAACCAAAAATCTAGCTCAAAAAATTCAGAAACAAGAAAAACCTAGCACCACACAGGATTGGCGCGATTGTCTAGCTGCAACTAGCGCCAGAACAAGATTGGCGCGGGGGCTGAACTAGCAACAAGTGCTAGTTTGCACGACTGTCAGGGAAAAAACCGTGCCAGGCGAGTTTACTAAGGAAAAAAATAAAAAAGAGCAAACAGGGAGAAAATGAGGTATGGTGAGGCTAAACAGAGATTTAACACTAGAAAAAAGTGAACCAAAAGAGCTGATCAAGCAGACAAAGACCAAAATCAACTAAAAAGACAAGACAAACTCCAATCAATGTCTCCCCAGTGAAGTCGCCAGTTTGTTGGAGAGGTAAATCCCCTCTGCAAACAAAGGCGATCCCTACTAGCCCAGATCGGGTCTAGCAACAACCGAGTCATGCGAAGACACAGGTTCCTAGTTACAAAAGACCAAGATGCGAAAAGAGGCCTACCTTAAGTCCCATGCTGCTGTTGCTTGCAGAGAAGATGGTGCTTCCTTCCTTTTCTTTGGCAGATCACAATTCTCCCATCTAACACGTTCGAACACCTGCACGTACACAAAGAAACAACACACAACGTAAAACCTAATACATGCAACCATATATCAGTCAGAGAAGATATAATTCATAACATAAGACATGAACATATGAATGGAACCATAATTGAAGTCGTTTATTATTAATCACAATGAAAGAAAGATACAACCTGAGCTCTGATCCTGGATCTTCCTTCGGTGGGTCAACAGTGGAGCACGTTTTGATGAAGCTCGTCAGGATGGGACAAGGCTCTCTCTCTTCGACTGTCTGACGATAGTATCCTTATTACTGATTCAGCTTTATTCAGGCTAGCTTGCAAAGGGGAAAATGGAAAGCTTATATAGATGGTGGAAGGGGAGGTGGGATCCCTAAAATGGTGGTTTTGGCCCTATCCTCAAGGAAGCTTCCATGATAGGTGGAAAACCACTTCCCCTACATGGAGATCCGGAGCCAAACCTCCCAACTCATTTTAGAGACTCGTTCAGGATTTGGTTGGAATCAAACTTCCGCCATTTATTTTTAAAAAATAATCCTTATTAAGCTTAGCATGGGTAATACACTGGGACAGAGCACTAGTTGGCGCACCCTCTTTGGTGGATTTCCCCCATTGGCACGACGGCTGAACTGGCTGGTTGCACCAAGGCCAAAAGGTCTATTTTTAGGGCTTGTTACAGGAAACTATCTTCAGAGGAATGATTGTCCTTGTCAAAGGGGATGTCGTGAAAGTGGTTTTAGGTCATATCACTGCTCACAGGTCACGGAAAAGGCCCTGCAATGTGTGGGACAGGGGATTGCAGGGACGGTGACAAATTACTATGTAACATGGAGGATTGTGGGAATATGCCATTGCATGACCAAGGGTCAAAACATATTGCTGATTTGGAGCAGCAGACTTTCACTGTGTTAGGCAGACTTGATTTTTTTAGGCAAGAGATATGCAGTCATCCTAGTGTATCATTGTTGAGATACACATAACTCTTGGGGTTGGAGTGTATATTTTTGGAGGAGGGGATAAGTATTTTCCTAAACCATGTCATGCAGAAGTATGTGTTCAACATTGAATATGATCTGAAGACAATAGATGCACCATCACGAAGATCAGCAGCGCTGTCATTAAGCAGCAATGATGAGTTGGGGGCCCAACCATTGTTGGATCATTCCAATGACCTTCCCATATGTATGACAAAGGATGGGCAAATATTTGTTGGGGGGCATCTTATGATGGATAAAATCTCTCATGGTTGTGATGGATATTTATTGATGGATCTTTCACATCATGATGGGAGGTTTTTTCCTACCACCTGTTATCACTCTAGTAAATTTCCTATCAGAAATATTTAAAAATTTCTAACTTACTAAAGGTAACCAAGAACCTCTTTTAGAATTCAAGATCTAGCCTTCTTGAGTTCCGGAGAGGGATATCTCCTTATGATTTAGCTTTGTTTAGGTAACAGATATTAGGCTAGATATGATTGTGCAGTTGGGTTTGATTTTTTGAAAAGGTTGGTGGGAATAAAGTATTACAAAGGAAAACATAAAAAGATCTATTTAACCATTTGGCAATGGAGTCAAATTTCTAGCTAACAAGACTTGAAAACCAAGGTCAAAAGGTGCAAATATGCTAAGGGCAAGTTAGATAACTTCCAAAGGGTTTGAAAGTCTAATTTGATGGAATGGTGTGATTCTGGACTAAGGGAAATTAAGAATCCTTAGATCACATAAAGGAAGAGGGAAAGGAGAGGATCAAACAGGGACCTATAGCAATTAAGAATTCTATAGTCCAGTTATCAAGCAAAAAACATAATAATGCCAACTAGTTAAAAATAGGGAGCTTTTTATCACTAATCCTATCTAAATTCTCCTAGTTGATCATTTAAGAAGGAAAACAAATATGGTATATGAATGAAACGTAAAGAAGTACATAATGAAAATGAGAAAAGACTGTACTCATCTGTTTATCTCATGAATCCTTAACTATGATGTCTTTCTCTTCATTTTCCAGCTTGCTGCTTCAATTTAACTCACAAAAGTCCCAATGTTTCAACCAAATAAGTCTATAGTAATCTTCAAAATTTATTCCACACAAAATACTTCCAAGAGTGAAGTATTTATAAAAATTCTAAACTAAAATATCTTGAAAAAATATCAAGATTGGTTCATAAATCTCTCCAACGGTTTTACATAAATAGAACTTAATTAAAGGACACTCAAAACTAATGCATCTATTTGGAACTGTTTTTTATGGATAAGTGATGAAAAAGAGGAGAATTTTAATTTGATCCAACTCTTATTTTATGATGAGGCATCCAAGTCACTAACTTTTTCCTTTCTTTGTGCATTTTTCTCCAGTAATTCTGCAAACTTTAGGTCCAATGATACCTTTTTATTTCTCAATCCAAAATAGATATGTAAAAAGTGAAAGATTTTATTGTAGATCAATATGTTTTTGAGATAAACCCCTTTCATTTTCCTAAAATTCCTCTCTCTAGCTACCCATATTAGCAGCCTGGTAAAAAGATGTGAAACAGTTTTATAGTTCCAAATGGGCAATAACAGTGCATGTATCTCTCATTCTGAAAAAACTGTGCAAAAAGTGACATAGGTTTTTGTAGTTGGGTCTCTTAGGAACACAAACCGCATTCAGTTTTGTATGATGTATTTCTAATTGGCCACAATCTTCTCTGCAAAATGATGACTTAACAGGAATTTTCTGCAAAATGTGCTCTCCAATATTGTTTAATATTTCCCAATCCATAATGGTTGTTAGAAAAGTGAGAGAGTTTTTTGTAGATGACCTTATTAAGAACATAAATCTCCTTCAGTTTTGCAAAATTCATCTTGGATTTTTCACAATAGTTTCTGCAAAACAATGTCTTAAACATGATATTTGTGCAAAAATGTTCCTTCTTGTTATGTTTTCATCTTTTCACCTTTTTGTTCTTTTAACTGTTTTACTTTCACTTTAGATAAACTTCATTGTTGGTGAAAGTATTTCATTTCTTTTTACCATTTTACTGCCTCTGTATTTACTTTTATTTTTTACCTTTGATTGCTATGTAACTTTGTTTTAACTTTCACTCTGACTTTTACTTGATACACTTTAACCACTGATACTCTTTAACTGTTATGTTTTTAGTGTCATTGTGAATTCTGATTTCACTTTTACCATTCACTATGAAAACTTCATCATTATGATCTCTCCCTGACTTGATTTTGTTCTTTCTTTGTATGCAAACTGTTTTTTGAATGAAGATATTGAGTTAAAATCTAAGAATTTGGAGCAAACAATTTTGTCAACTAGTATTGAAACTGTTGGCCTAAATCCATATTTTGATAATAACCTGCAAAAATAAAACAATTTGCTAATGAAATCCAGGTATGCAGGGAGGTGATTGAAGGCTTTTTTGAAATACTTGTGGAATGAGATCAGTCTGTGGAGGTTTAACTTTGTTTTTTAGGCATTTTGGGTAGCTACTGCAAGATTAGATCGTTTGCAGGAGTTATTCACTTTAACAGAGATGAAACTGAGCAATTAAGGATGGCTTCTTTTGGGCTTTCTTTGCTCAAATTAGGCTTCCGAGAGATGAAAACTAGGTTGTTGGTGTCCCGTGTTTTGATAGTTTGGCA
Source organism: Pinus albicaulis (assembly GCA_034641835.2). Taxonomy (NCBI): domain Eukaryota; kingdom Viridiplantae; phylum Streptophyta; class Pinopsida; order Pinales; family Pinaceae; genus Pinus; species Pinus albicaulis. The sequence continues at coordinate 809,842,182 of CM076580.1, read as the reverse complement.
AATCAAAAGACAAGGCAACATCAGAACCAATCTTTATAGTTCCAAGATCCAGTCCTCCTGTTATCAGAGAGGGATCTCTCAAAAGTTTGTTTGCAAAGGTTTATCTTATGTGCTTAGAACATGGATTTTAGACTAGTTATTAAGTGCAGGTGTTTATTTGTTTGTTTGGTTGGGTTGGAATGATACAACAGAACATGAAAGGCCTAGGAAATATATATAGGACAGAGAAATATCTAGTTCATTGGGCAATGGAGTCAAAAAGAGGTCATAACATACTCATCAATGGATATGGGATATCAAAGGGAAAATCTAACTTGGCCACAGGATCCTTTTGTTTTTGGAATGAGGATGAACATTAATGATTTGGAAAGAGAGGTTTAATTCTCAGCAAAGGGAATTCGAAAGCATAATTTGAAAAATAAAGAGATATTTGATAGAGAGGGCTAACCATAAATTCTACAAATCACACCTTTAAGCAAATAATGATTTCAAAACAACTTTTAAAATGATATCTAATATTCGGGGAACACCCTATTTCCTCAAAGATTTATTTTAAAGGACTTATAAACATAAAAGATTTACTGATAATTATAGCCATAGAAGAGGGAACACCTAAAAACATCTATGATCATAATTATAATGACCTTTAAGACAATTTTTTAAGTGAGGACAAAGGGCAAGATCAAAACAGACCTCTTTGATTCACTGAAAGCAGAGAACTTCAAAGGGAGACTTCAATAACAGTTTTTAAGTGGCAGCAGAAAAGCAGGGAGAACCATAAATCATGCTGAAACCAACTGTTCGAACTATTAAGGAAATAAATAAGCATGAAGATTAAAGAGAGTGATTAAAGACTCTAAAATACTTCAGCAGAAGAAAACATGAAACAGTGAAGGATGAACAAGTCTAAGGTGCTTCCAGGAGTCATTTCTTAGCCTAAAAATTTCAACCTACTGTAGTAAGAAGTTATGGAACATAATGAAAATAGGGGAAAAACATTAAACAGTTCATAATACTTCACCAACAGCCAAGCTCATGGATCCAAGGATAGAGCCTTTTCAATCACAAGCATGCAACAACATCATCAGGGCTTCCAAGAGTTCAATTTCTTCTTCAACTTCAACATACTATGTATTTATTTCAGAGAGTTTCAGTATTACAACTGGTGATCAAACAACAACCAACCACTTCTCATCTTCGATAGAAGTATTTATAGAAGAATGAGGAGGTAGAATGGGATAAATATCTTCTAAGTTGAATTAATATAGTTCGTTGTCTCTCGGCCTTTGAGGGGCTCAATGGAGAACATTCTGATATTTCTCCTGTATTAATTGGTTGCATTTAAATATTTGAGCTTGCTTGGAAAGAAATTGTTGAATTTAAGGCTCTGTGTTATCCTTAACATAACTTCTGTTGACAGTTTATAATAAATTCCTTTGGTGGAATTAACTGTGTGGCTGCATTGATGCAAATTCTCTTGGTCTGGTAATAACTCGGCCTCCCTTTGATTACTTTGAGGCTGTAGGTGGCTCTGGGGTAGCTAGGGGATTCAATTTGCCCCTGATGTGGCAGCGTAGGCTGTTTGAACTGACAGGTCTTTTATTTTAACCTAAAACACCTGTAGTTATTTGAATTCTGTGTTTTAATCTTTAATTAAGCCTAATCTTTGTCTTCTGGTCTTCAAACTTCCTTTAATTGTGAATCAGATCTTTGATTCAATCAAATTAATGTCTTAAACCTCCCAACTGTGTTAACAGTATTTAAACAATTTTCCACTCTCATTCTGTGTTGTCGGTCTGATACTCTTTAATTATCTTTCTCTTCCCAGTGTCTTGTTGATGTGCAGATCCCACACAGTTTTTATGGTATCACGCTTTCATGATAAAATGAATTCGATCATGGTATCGAGGAAACCTTTAAATGGATACCTTTATTAATAAGAAAATCCCGAAGATCTGCCACCCTTCGCTTTGATTTTCCCTTTAAAACATTCGAAATCCATTAGATCCTGCAAAAAACACACAAAAATTACAAAATCCTGCATTTATTTGGTAAATTGCTTCAGAGGGCGTCGGGAGAGAACGTGGCCGTTGGATGGCTTCATCCAATGGTGGAGATCTGCGTAGAAGAGGCAAAAAGGAGAGCGGGGAAAAGAATAAGACATAGTGATTTTGGACCGTCCGATCTGGACACGTGGACGGTCTAGATCCAATCGGAGGATCGCAATCGAGGGTGGCGAGCAACTGCACCAATCGAAAGTTGCGATGTGATTAATTGCAAACCGTCGATCTGCAGATCAGATCAACGGCGGGTGAAACATCAGGGGAAAACGCAATCGGCATTCGGGAGTGAGGCGATGCGATTGTGCGATCGGGGAAAAGGCCGATGCGATTGCGCGATCGGAGAAAAGGCTGATTCGATTGCGTGATCGGGCCATCGCAATCGGCGGTGGTAAACACTTAAACCGCACCAAAGGAAAAGATCCGATGCGATTTGGCGCTTGGTTGCGGGCCTGGTTTTATATAGACCTCCGATAGGCCCCGGGCTCATGTATATAGGGGCTAATCGGGGTCGGGCCTTCGGGCCTGGGCTTTTCAATCAACCCATTAAAACTTTTCCGATGCGATTATGCGATCGGTCTTTTTAATCTAACCATTTTTCATTTAACACATGACTTTAGCTTTTTAAATCAAACTTTGGAAAAATGGGTTTTTGGGTTTTACAAAGAAAAAAGAACATCGGGGAAGAAATATTACAAGGTTTTAAGCGCCAAAGGCAGGCCCATGGGTTATATGAAAAGATAATGAGATCGGGAGTTTTAAATACAAAGGCTAATCGCATCAGAGCTTCGGAACATGGCAAAAGACTTGCGCTCGTTGATTTATTTCCGATGCGATAAGCGCTGATGAGACTAGCGCCTGGTTTTTATGGCAAGGGCACATGTGGGGAAGTGGTTAGGGGGCTTAGCCAAAGGGGCTAAAGCCTGTAATAAAGAACATGAAATTTTTATGATTTTTCAATGTTTTTAAAGGGATTCGAGGGTTTCGGTAAGGCTAAAAAGTGGGTTTTAAACTTTCAAAGTGGATTTTCATGAATGGAAGAAGGAAACTCATGAAAAAATAGAGGAATTTTATGGAAGAAAGAGGTAAAAAGTGAAGGTTAGTTTTGTGGTGGAAGGAGGAAAAGGGTCTTTGCAGCAATGTTTTGACTTATGAAAATAGCAGAATTTTCAGAGTAAGAAATGGAAACAATAGTAAAGTTTAATATTAATGACCAGATGTCTTCATGAGACTTCAAGAGGTAACACTTTTTGCAATAAAATCTGTTTCTTGAAGGCTCCAAAATCATTTAGCCACCATTTGGTATGACAAAATTTTATCGGTGGCTAATTCAACCAATGGTCTGGGATGATGCCTTCTTGAAGGCATCAAGAATTTCAGATTTGCATTCTCTCGGTGATGTTGATCGTGGGCTGCCTTATCCATTGGGTTGACTTTCTCTTTGATCAATGATCTTCTACCGCTCTAGAAATTTGAATCAACATGGAAAACAATGGTTCTTTCATCAACAAGCTTTCTACCTACCCAATCCTACTGATCTAACATTTTTCTTCATTAGAGTGCACTTGGATTGGCAAACTCTCTTACAACATTTTATTCTTTTTGAAAGAAAAAAAATATAATCTAGTTCTACTTCTTATTTCTCCATGGACTCAGATTAAATAGTTGAGCCCATATGCTTTTCTACCTAATCTACTAATCTGTTAGGATTAAACAGTCTAACAAATTTTTATTCTCTAATTGCTAAAGCAGAAATTTAAAAAGCATTCAAGTTAGGATTGAACAGTCTAACTTGATGCTGATCTATGGCATAAAAACAAGCTGAACATAGATTATTATTTTCAGAAAATTAAATCAAAATGGAAGGCTTAAGATCTGAAAGTTACTCATCATGGCCTTCTCTTTTTACAGCTCTGTTCTGACTTTTGTTTGAGCTGTAGCTTCTTTGTTTTCTGGTTCAGATTTTGAGCTAATTAGAACCAGATTTTTACATCTTTTGACTAAAAATTTGAAACAGATTTTGAGTCATCTCTCTTTGGAAACCTAGGTTCATATTTTGAGCTTGTTTGAACCTTTAATTTCTATCTTAATCTATCTACTGATAAGCCAAGATTAAACAGTTTGGCAAATCGAATTCACCATCCTATCAGCAGAAAATTTAAAGCTAATTAGTCAAGATTAGGTTGTATGACTAATTAGAAGTGTGTTTTTTCAGGAGTGGCATTTAAGCTTGCACACTTTCAGATTTGTTTCTCTTTTGTGGTATGGGGCTATACCTTTCTTGTTTTACAATCTGCCCTCTTTTCTCCTTTTTATTGTTTTTGGATTTTTATTTTTTCTTTCAAGACAAAAATCAACAACTAACTAACTGCTCAAAGCTGAGATTTATTGACATTCATATCTAACCTAATCTAACTTGGAATATTTACATGTTTAGCTAATGAACTCTTTTTTCCAGTACAACCAATCCAGTAAATGATTCCATGATTGGTCCTTCTTCATCTCCTTGGGCAGGTTGGACAAACCGGCCCACTCCCATTCCTTTTGTTTTTTAGCAGCAGTGGTAAATAATCTTCTTTCCTTTGGTAATACACTGCTCCTAATGACCTTTATCCCTTTTTTGAATGTCTTCAAGAAGTGAGCATAGGAATCTTGAAATAATGTCTGGTTAAGAGTATTTGGAAGACGTGTTTCAACCAGTATCATCTCTTCGTTCTCCACTGGATTAAGACAAATATTCTTTTGAGGAAGACAAACTTCCTCATCTTCATTATTATCTAAACTAGAGGACTCATCATATATTACAGGGTTGTCCTCTTGTAGTTCTGGTATGCTCTGATTCCATGAACTGTGCTTTGTGAAGAGATCATCATGTTCTTGAGCAGGGGTATCCCTTATTACCTCAACCTTTTCAGTAGGAAGCTCCTTATCTTCATCCTGCTCAAGAAATTTCTCTTTCTTCTCAACCTCAACATCACAGCTGATGATAATGAAATTCATGACACCAATCAACTGTTGGTTGCCCTGCATGATTAGTTTCTGTTTGGAGCTCATCATCATCATCAGATTGATCAAAAGTTGAAAAATCATTAGTATAAAAAATTTCACCAATCAAGCATATTGGGTTATCAGTTTGTTTTTTTAGCTGATTTAAAGGTTTATTTTCTGTTTCAAGACAACAAAATTTAGTAGGTAAATGAGCAGAAGTGTTTTGTTCTAATAAATAATTGAGGGCTGGATGTTTATCTAATATCTGATCAATTTCTTCCTCTGTAAAAAGAGAAGGAATTTTCTCTTTTCTTTGGACAGAAGAACAACAGTCCTCTCCCTCTTGTGTTAACTGGTTTTGAGGCTGGATTTCTTCTTGAGCCTCTTCTAGGGAATTATTACTTGGGCTTGTAGGGGAATTTTTAGGATTCTCTTCCTTTTCCTGATCTATCTCAATTTCAAACAACACCTCATGATTTTCATGGCATTCACTTTGACTGTAAAGTTCACGAGTTGTTTCAAGTATATTGTCAGGATGCCATCCTTGTTTAATAATATGAAATGAGTCATAACATAAAGGAAGAGACTCTGGTTGTGTTGTCTCTTCTCCTATTTCAAATTTTGTGGGTTCAAAATGGCTTATGTTTTCCTCAAGGCACTGCTCACTATTATTTTTTTCAATCTAGTCATGAAGTTCTCTTAATAGCATGATACAAGATATAGGTAGATAATCAGGAATTTCCCGACAACCTTCTTCATTGCTTTCTTTATAATCTTGTTTACCTTCTTTTATAAATTCTTGATCATCATCTATATATTTCTCATTTTCTAGGTTTTGTAATGGTTGAGTTTGTGTTTGATCTGGGAAAAACATAGGTTGCTCTGGATAATCAACATCTATATCATCCTCATGCTTTCCCAATATTTTATCAAGTATGTACACTATTTTCCCAATTAGGTCCAATAATGTGTTTAGTTTAGCTTCTCTATCCATACTTGGATCCATGTTTGTAATAAGAGGTCACCGTATATTTCTAACCAGTTCAGAGTCCTTTACCAGTGGAGTTATTAGGTCTTTTGGGATTGTGGAGTCGCCAGGTGGAAGATTTTGAAATTTTTTGTCCACCAACAACATGATTGGGTTTGCTCAATGCATTCCCAAGAGAGCTTGCAAGGACTAATGAATTAATAGGCCTACTGGAGGCCAGTGGAGTCACCAGGTGGAAAATTTTTAGCTTTTGTGAAGGTAAAATATTTTATGGTTCCACCAACATGTTTATTATGAAGCCAAACTGAAATATTTTTGGGCTTTTTCTAATTTTCTATGGTTTTTTGAAAGACTAATGAGTCTATAAGAGCTTGCTAGGAAATTATGAACTCAGTCGTCCCACCGTGATCGCCATTATGTTGGTGGCGATGAGGTGGCTAATAATCACTGGATATTCCTGAAAATAAGGGATTTCTGTAGTCCTAAGGGGTACTTAGATTATTACTAACTCAGAAGTGTCCCACCGTGATCGCCATTATGTTGGTGTCCCGTGTTTTGATAGTTTGGCAAATCAAAAGACAAGGCAACATCAGAACCAATCTTTAGAGTTACAAGATCTAGTCCTCCTGTTCTCAGAGAGGGATCTCTCAAAAGTTTGTTTTGCAAAGGTTTATATTGTTTGCTTTGAGTATTGGTTTTAGACTTGTTATTAAGTGCAGGTGTTTGTTTGTTTGTTTTGTTGGGTTGGAATGATACAACAGAACATGAAAGGCCTAGGAAAGATATATAGGACAGAGAAATATCTGGTTCATTGGGCAATGGAGTCAAGAAAAGGTCATAACAAACTCATCAATGGATATGGGATATCAAAGGGAAAATCTAACTTGGCCACAGGATCCTTTTGTTTTTGGAATGAGATGAACATTAATGATTTGGAAAGAGAGGTTTAATTCTCAACAAAGGGAATTCGAAAGCATAATCTGAACAATAAAGAGCTCTTTGATAGACAGGGCAAACCATAAATTCTACAAATCACACCTTTAAGCAAATAATGATTTCAAAACAACTTTTAAAATGAAATCTAAGATTCGGGGAACACCCTATTTTCTCAAAGATTTATTTTAAAGGACTTAGAAACATAAAATATTTACTGATAATTATAGTCATAGAAGAGGGAACACCTAAAAACATATATGATCATAACTATAAAGACCTTTAAGCCAACTATTTAAGTGAGGACAAAGGGCAAGATCAAAACAGACCTCTTTGATTCACTGTAAGCAAAGAACTTCAAAGGGAGACTTCAATAACAGTTTTTAAGTGGCAGCAGACAAGCAGGGAGAACCATAAATCATGCTGAAACCAATTGTTTGAACTATTAAGGAAATAAACAAGCATGAAGATTAAAGAGAGAGATTAAAGACTCTAAAATACTTCAGCAGAAGAAAACATGAAACAGTGAAGGATGAACCGGTCTAAGGTGCTTCCAAGAGTCATTTCTTAGCCTAAAACTTTCAACCTACTGTAGTAAGAAATTATGGAACATAATGAAAACAGGGGAAAACATAAAACAGTTCAGAATACTTCACCAACAGCCAAGCTCATGGATCCAATGATAGAGCCTTATAAGGAACAAGCATGCAACAACATCATCAAGGTTTCCAAGACTTCAGTTTCTTCTTCAACTTCAACGGACTATGTATTTATTTCAGAGAGTTTCAGTATTACAACTGGTGATTAAACAACAACCAACCAACCAATGACTTCTCATCTTCTACAGAAGTATTTATAGAAGAATGAGGAGGTTGAATGGGATAAATATCTTCTAAGTTGAATTAATACAGTTCGTTGTCTCTCGGCCTTTGAGGGGCTCGATGGAGAACATTCTGATATTTCTCCTGTATTAATTGGTTATATTAACTATTTGAGCTTGCTTGGAAAGAAATTTTTGACTTTAAGGCTCTGCGTTATCCTTAACATAACTTTTGTTGACAGTTTATAATAAATTCCTTTGGTGGAAATAACTTTTCGGCCGCATTGATGCAAATTATCTTGCTCCGGAAATAACTCGGCCTCCTTTTGATTGCTTTGAGGCTGTAGGTGGCTTTGTGGTAGCTGGGGGATTCAATTTTCCTCTGATGTGGCAGCGTAGGCTGTTTGAACTGACAGATATTTTATTTTAACCTAAAACTTTTGTAGAATATTTGAATTCTGTGTTTTAGTCTTTAATTAAGCCTAATCTTTGTCTTTTGGTCTTCAAACTTCCTTTAATCATGAATCAGATCTTTGATTCAATAAAATTAATGTCTTAAACCTCCAAATTTTGTTAACAGTCTTTAAACAATTTTCTACTTTGGTTCTGTGATGTTGGTCTGATACTCTTTAATTATCTTTCTCTTCACGATGTCTTGTTGATGTGCAGATCCGTGAAGGTTTCTTATGGTATCAACGCTTCATGATGCGCCGACGGATCATGGTATCGAAACATTTTAAATGGATCCCTTTAATAAACAAAGCCTGAAATATCGTCACCCTTTGGCTTTGATTTTCCCTTTAAAACATTCGAAATCCATTAGATTCTGTAAAAAACACACAAAAATTACAAAATCCTTCGTTTATTTGGTAAACTGCTTCAGAGGTCATTGGGAGAGAGCGTGGTCGTTGGATGGCTTCATCCAACGGTGGAGATCTGCGTAGACGAGGCAAAAAGGAGAGCGGGGAGAATAATAAGACGTAGTGATTTTCGACCGTCCGATCTGGACATGTGGACGGTCCAGATCCAATCGGAGGATCGCAATCAGGGGATCACAATTAGGGGTGGCGAGCAACTGCACCAATTGAAAGTTTCGATGCGATTAATTGCAGACCGTCGATCTGCAGATCAGATCGATGGCGGGTGAAACATCAGGGGAAATCGCAATCGGCAGTCGGGAGTGAGGCGATGCGATTACGCGATCGGAGAAAAGGCCGATGTGATTTGCGCGATCGGGCCATCGCAATCGGTGGTGTTAAACACTTAAACCGCACCAAAGGAAAAGTTCCGATGCGATTGGGCACCTGGTTGCGGGCCTGGTTTTATATAGACCTCCGATAGGCCCCGGGCTCATGTATATAGGGGATAATCGGGGTCGGGCCTTCGAGCCTGGGCTTTTCAATCAACCCATTAAAAATTTTCCAATGCGATAAGAGTTTCGGCTTTTGCACTTGGTTTTTTCAAAGAAATAAAAGGACCGGGGACTATGGATATGGGACTTAATCGCATCGGAAGTTTTGATGCAGAATTTTCAATCAACCCATTTGAAATTTTTGCGATGCGATTTCGCGATTGGTCTTTTTAATCTAACCATTTTTCATTTAACACGTGATTTGGCTTTTTAGATCAAAACTTTGGAAAAATGGGTTTTTGGGTTTTACAAAGAAAAAGAACATTGGGGAAAAAATATTACAAGGTTTTAAGTGCCAAAGGCGGGCCCACGGGTTATATGAAAAGATAATGAGATCGGGGGTTCTAAATCCAAAGGCTAATCGCATCGGAGTTTTGGAACATGGCAAAAGACTTGTGCTCGTTGATTTATTTCCGATGCGATAAGCGCTGATGAGACTAGCGCCTGGTTTTTATGGCAAGGGCACATGTGGGGAAGTGGTTAGGGAGTTTAGCCAAAGGGGCTAAAGCCTGTAATAAAGAACATGAAATTTTTATGATTTTTCAATGTTTTTTTAAAAGGATTCGAGGGTTTCGGTAAGGCTAAAAAGTGGGTTTTAAACCTTAAAAAGTGGATTTTCATGAATGGAAGAAGGAAACTCATGAAAAAATAGAGGAATTTTATGGAAGAAAGAGTAAAAAGTGAAGGTTAGTTTTGTGGTGGAAGGAGGAAAAGGGTCTTTGTAGCAGTGTTTTGACTTATGAAAATAGCAGAATTTTCAGAGTATGAAATGGAAACAATAGTAAAGTTTAATACTAATGACCAGATGTCTTCATAAGACTTGAAGACGTAACACCTTTTGCAAAAAAATATGTTTCTTGAAGGCTCAGTAATCATTTAGCCACCATTTGGTATGACAAATTTTATCGGTGGCTAAAATGGGCTAAGACAGGAAACAGGGTTTCCTGAATGGTACAAATGTGGAAAATAAGTCTTTTAATTAATCTGTGTTCAGAATTTGTTTTCAAAAAAAGACTGCAAAATGAGGATTTTGGCTTTTATATTCAAATTGGTTTAATCTTGTTCTTGGGAATTAAGAATTCGCAAGTCGGATTATTGAAAAATACCCTAAACAGGTATGGTTGCAGTCGAAGAGGGTTGCAGGTCTGCAACAATCTTCAATTCTGTTGAATTTGGCTGGCAGAGGTTGTGGAGATTCTCGGGAACAACTTTTAGAGTAAAAATGATTTACAGGTCCAGAGAAGACTTGAAAATAGTGTCGGGAAGCTTTGCAAAGGGTTCTCAGTAGTTTGAATGGTGAATGCATGAAATATGATGAAAATTGTGAAAAACTAAGGCATAAAACCTTAAGTCTAATAAAAATTTAATCATATTTTATTGCAGGAATGCTATAATGGCGAGAGTGGTTTTAATTTGGACCGGGCAGTTTTTGCGCGGCTTTGAGGTGGTAAGCGTAAATTTACTTTTTGCACGCGATCCAATTATATTTAGACACGTCGGCAAGAGACGGTTTGGGAAAACAACCCATATCATGTAACTTTTATAAAACATGGGTCAGGCACTTTATTTGCGCGATATAAGTTTCGGGCCGTCGGATCTGACATTGGAAAGCGAACGGTCAGGATTTAATGGAAAGATGCGGGAAAAGTGAAGTGGGAAAGGTGGGGGCATGAGGATGGTGATCGTGTTCAATTTGAATCGTTGGATTTGCAAGGAATGATCAGACGGCTAAAATGCAGCACGATGGGGAATGGTAAGGGGTTGGGAACTTTTCATCACTTTTGATTGGAGCGGTAGGATTAGTGAAGTGTTGGGGATCGAATGGTTCAGATTTGATCCGAGAGGGTGGAGGAATTTATGAGGATTTATGTATAAATCAGACTTTATATAATGAAAAAGGTGGTCGGGAGGGGTAAAAGGGCTTTAAACCAGGGTTAGTATTTGTGAAGATGGGATATATATCGCTGAGAAATGGTTCGATTATAGTTTTAACCTTGGTTAAAGGGAGTCAGGAAATAAACAAAGGGATGGGTTTTGAAGTTTAGTTTAAACAAAACTTCGATATTTTGGTTTTAAACACATAATAAAACATGTTTAAAGGTTTTTCACATATTTTTATTATATAGTAAATTAAATCAAAGTGATTTAACTACCATAGGGGTGGGGATATTTATATAACGATATATTTAGCCAAAGGGGTTGTAATGTGGGTGTTTTATTTACACATGTGGGGATTAAATAACTTTGGCTAAAGTTATAATAAGTGGGTTTTGGGGATATTATATAAAAATGAGTTATATACTATAGGAAAAGGTCATTTCTATAGGGAATTAATACATAAGTCAAAATTAATATGGAAATGGGATAATGTATACTCAAAATACATAAACATAACAAGTAAAGTGAAGTTTAAAAGACAATTTGCATTAATCTTATTACTTTAACTTATGATATAATGTAATTTTGAGAGTTTAATGTTTCTCATGTGATGATGAAAATTAGTCAGATGGGAATTATAATGTCTCTAAGTAAAAATGAGGTTTTACTTATGATTATTCAAGGGGATGAATGCATGAAATGGAATAATGATGTGAGTTTAGGGATTAATATATACATTTCACACTTTCAACTAATCAGCCATAGAGCCTTGGGTCCGGTCCCAAAAAAAGTCAAGGAAATGCCTTGAGTTGACTGATAGTTTAGAATGCTTCATGACTATGGGAAGGGGAATTTAGTTATTTTGCAGTCCAGATGAATGATATTTACATTGATATTTTTCACCTTATTCTACCTACCCAACTTACCATGCTAACATTTTTTCTTCCTTTGTAGTAAGGTGCATTTTAGCTAGCAACCTTTACAGCATTTATTCTTTCTAAAAGCAAGTAAAACTATCTAATTCTAAACTTATTTCAACCATGAATCCAGATTAAACTGTTGAATTCACTTTATTTCTCTACCTAACTACTGAATTGTCATGATTAAACTGTATGACAATTCATTATTCTCTATCTACAACAAGTAAAATTGAAAAATGACAAGTTAAGATTAAATTGTTTAACTCATCATGGACTATGGCATTTATTGACTCTCTACCATAGTCAAAAGGTAAAAGTAGTGGCATTTATACTTGCACACTTTCATTTATTCATCTTTTTCTTTTGGGGTTTCTTATTTTTTCCAAGTCCTTTGATTTTTTCTTTTAGGACTTTTTACCCTCTTTTTTATTTTTTTATTTTTTTTATTTTTTTACTAAATATGGGAATGCAACTTGCAGAAGGCAAAGTATGTACATATTTACAAGACTACCATCAGTAAAATCAAAATTATGAATCCTATATTTATAGGTTGCTAACATCAGCTTCACATGGGGATGGCATCTCCTTGTGAGATGTCAAGAACACTGTTGACTAGTAGCCTTCATCTTTGACCTTTGATGATCTTAGTAAGTGTCTTCTGTCTTCTGCAAACTGAAATCTGATCTAAAACTAAAACAACACATAGCAATTTTCAAACCAACTTATAGATCTTAAACATCTTTAGGACCTCATCCTTGGCTTTAAATCTTAATGATTTATTTCAAACTAGCTGAAAATTGAAAACTGAAATAAGCTGAAAATTGAAAATTGAAATAAGATGAAATCCTAACCTACTTACTCTAATCAGCTGTCTAACTGCTGGTTAGGTAAAATTAAATAACCAATGCAACCATTCGAGCATTATGTACTTAGATATATTTTGTTGCATTTTCTTGTTGATTGTCAAAATTGTAATTCTGCAACCTATTAGAAACATGTCAACAAATGAGAGAATAAGGAAATAATTGATTTCCTTTGTTGACTCTAGAAACTATACAAAAGGATCTTCCAAAATATATACACTGATGTTTAACTGATCTAAACAACTGTACATTTGTTCTGGATGGCCTCCATGCCATGAATCTGAAATTTTATTTTCATCTTTATCTCCCTGCAAAATTTCAGATAAGATTTGAGATGATATTTTTCCTGATTGTAATGTTTGATTGTTGAAACCTTTATCATCTTGATTCTGAAAATCATAGTTAGTTAATAGAGGAATTCTTTGAATGCATTCTATATCCAACATATCAGCTATTGGATCATGAAAACCTTGGGAAAATTTCTAGAACCTATAACATATAAGATTCCATGGGACTTCATAAACTTCAACAAGTTTCCCATCCTTTCTTTAAATATGTTATACCATATTTCCTTTAAACGTTGAAATGGTTCAAAACATAGTGGTATGGAACTTTCTTGTGTCATTTGATCATTTATGTCAATGGGAACTGATAACTGCAATTGTGAAACTGAAAAACCTTGATCAATACTTTCATTATCTTCTTTGTTTTCTCTAATGAACTGAAATGAAGCAAAACAAAGAGGTAAATAATCTTTACTTATTTCCACATTTTCTGCTCTTTCTTCCTCACTCTCATGGCTGATCTGTATTGGCTGATCACTGTCTTTAATCTACTGAAACTGCATTTCTTCATCCTCCAAAATAGATTTTGATTGCTCTGTAAAGTTAGCTTGAGTTTGGAGAACATAACTATCATCATAATGATTATACTTAGGGAAATCATCAAAATAAGGAATGTCATCAAACATACACATTAGATCAATATATTCCTCTTCCTCATATTGATTTGTAATTTCATTTTCTAATCTATGATACTTGGAATTAGCAGGAATTTTTTCATGGCTATCAACCTCTTCTATTTCTTCATGGTGATTTTGAATAAAAAAATTCATCTTTCATAGTGATCTCTTGTATTCTTTCATCTAGTTTTCTTACCAAAAGGATGAGTTTTACCTCTACACTGTTTTTCTTTTCCTCTTCTTCTGCTTTCAACTTTTCCTATCTAATTTGCAGATTAACTTCTACATCAACTGCAATGTTCTGCATTTGTACAAGTGTTTTTGGATCTCTTTCTCTTAACCGAAATTCTATTTCTAGATCAAAGGCACTTGGATAATGCAAGAGAGCTGAATTATGAGGAGGTCTAATATTTTCTGGCATTGAATAATAAACTTGATTAAATATGTCAGGAAATTGTTGTATTGTTTCATTTGAATGTCTTTTTAAATGATTATATTCTTCCATGATCACAAAAGGATTAACTTTGATTATCCATCTATCAAGGAAAATTTTGATAAACTGCTGGAAATTTGAGATGCTAGCATTAGGTAGATTTTTGAACCAACTCTTTATTCTATTTTGCAAAGAAAGAGAAAAAAGTCTGATTTTAACATCATCTTCATCAATCTCAAATAAATCCAAATAATTCTCAAAACCTTGAATATGTTTTTGGGCAGTGATACCATTATGTCCATCAAATCTAGGAAGATATTTGTAGTATTTTTTAGGAAAATCATGGAGTATAGGAGGTAAAATAAGGGGCTTATATCTATCTATAACTTTATATGGTACAGGGATATGTACAGGGATTGTAAGATCAGTATTGATTATTTGAGGATTCTTAATTGGAAAATTATCATCATTAGTTTCATAAGAAAGCTGCTCAAAGAGATTAGGAGAATTATTACTTACAATCTTCAATGGAAAATAATTAAAACTAATCTAAGATCTTCTATAAAATACAATATACATTGAAAATTTTTCTTAATGAGAAAGAACATAATGTCTTGGATTAAGATCCAAGTTGAAAGCCCGATCTTTCCATATTGTTCTTTGAGGTTCATTCCTCTAGTGGAGTCTTGATTGTGAAATTGGTTTGGAGTCGCCAGGTGGATGATTTTAACTTTTGTCTTTTTGATCGTTGTCCACCATCATAGATCAGATCTGAACCCGTAAAATATTTCTGAAGAAAAGGTTAGTCTCCCCAGCAGAGTCGCCATTATGTTATCACTCTAGTAAATTTTCTATCAGAAATATTTATAACTTTATAACTTACTAAAGGTAACCAAGAACCTCTTTTAGAATTCAGGTTCTAGCCTTCATGAGTTCTAGAGAGGGATCTCTCCTTATGATTTAGCTTTGTTTAGGTAACAGATATTAGGCTAGCTATGATTGTGCAGTTGGGTTTGATTTTTTGAAAAGGTTGGTGGGAATAAAGGATTACAAAGGAAACCATAGAAGGATCTACCTAACCATTGGGCAATGGAGTCAAATTGCTAGCTAACAAGACTTGAAAACCAAAGTCAAAAGATGAAAATATGCTAAGGGAAAGTTAGATAACTTCCAGAGGGCTTGAAAAGGCTAATTTGATGGAATGATGTGATTCTGGACTAAGGGAAATTAAGAATCCTTATATCACAGAAAGGAAGAGGAAAAGGAGAGGATCAAACAGGGACCTAGAGAAATTAAGAATTCTATAGTCCGATTATTAAGCAAAAAACATAATAATGCCAACTAGTTAAAAACAGGGAGCTTTTTATCACTAATCCTGTCTAAATTCTCCTAGTTGATCATTTAAGAAGGAAAACAAATATGGTATATGAATGAAACTTAAAGAGGTACACAATGAAAACGAGAAAATACTGTACTCATTTGTTTATCTCATGAATCCTTAACTATGATGTCTTTCACTTCAGTTTCCATCTTGCTGCTTAAATTTAACTCACAAAAAGTCCCAATGTTTCAAAAAAACAAGTCTATAGTAATCTTCAAAATTTATTCCCCCAAAATACTTCAAGGAGTGAAGTATTTATACAAATTCTAAACTAAAATATCTTGAAAAATATCAAGATTGGTTTACAAAATATCTCTAACTATTTTACATAAATACAACTTAAGTAAAGGACACTCAAGACTAATGCATCTATTTGGCACTATTTTTTATGTATAGGTGATGAAAAAGAGGAGAATTCGAATTTTATCCAACTCTTAGTTGATGATGAGGCATCCAAGTCACTAACTGCTTCCTTTCTTTGTGCATTCTGCTCCAGCAATTCGGAAAACTTTAGGTCCAACGATACCTTTTTATTTCTCAATCCAAAATATATATGTAAAAATTGAAATATTTTATTGTAGATAAATATGTTTTTGAGATAAACCTCTTTGAGTTTCCTAAAATTTCTCTCCATCTGTCCATAATAGGCTCTGCAAAAAGATGTGTAAAACAGAGTTTTACAGAGTTTGAAATATGGGCTATAAAGATGTGCATGTATCTCTCATTGTGAAATGACTGTTCAAAATGTGAGATAGGTTGTTGTAGATGGGTCTCTTAGGAACAAAAACCTCCTTCAATGTTTTAAGATGTGTTTCTGATTGGCCACCATATTCTCTGCAAAATGATGACTTAACAGGAATTTTCTGCAAAAAGTGCTCTCTAATATTGTTTAATATTTCCCAATCCATAATGTCTGTTAGAAAAGTGAGAGATATTTTTGTAGTTGAACATCGTAGGAACATAAACCTCCTTCATTTTTGCAAAATTAATCTTGGAATGGTCACAATAGTTTCTGCAAAACAATGGCTTAAACATGAATTTCTGCAAAAACATTTCCTTCTTGTTGTGTTTTCATCTTTTCACCTTTTTGTTCTTTTAACTATTTTACTTTCACATTGGATAAACTTAATTGTTGGTGAAAGTATTTTCATCTATTTTTACCAATTTATTATCTCTGTATTTACTTTTATTGTTTACCTTTGACTGCTCTATAACTTTTTTTTAACTTTTACTCTGAGTTTTACTTGATAAACTTTAACCACTGATACTCTTTGACTGTTATGTTTTCAATGTCATTGTGAATTTTGATTTCACTGTTACCATTCACTATGAAAACTTCATCATTCCGACCTCTCTCTAACTTTATTTTGTTCTTTCTTTGTATGCAAAATGTTTATTGAATGAAGATATTAAGTTAAAATCTGAGAATTTGGAGCAAACAATTTTGTCAACTAGTATTGAAAATGTTGGCCCAAATCCATATTCTAATAATAACCTGCAAAAATCAAACAATTTTTTAATAAAATATAGGTCTGCAAGGAGGTGTTCAAAGGTTTTTTGAAAGTCTTGTGGAATGAGATCAGTCTGTGGAGGTTTAACTCTGTTTTCTAGGCATTTTGGGTAGGTACTGCAAGATTAGACTGTTTGCAGGAGTTATTCACTTTAACAGAGATGAAACTGAGCAATTAAGGATGGCTTCTTTTGGGCTTTCTTTGCTCAAATTAGGCTTCCGAGAGATGAAAACTGGGCTAAGACATGAAACAGGGTTTCCTGAATGGTACAAATGTGGAAAAGAAGTCTTTTAATTAATCTATGTTCGAAATTTGTTTTCAAAAAGAGACTGAAAAATGAGGATATTGGCTTTTATATTCAAATTGGTTTAATATTGTTCTTGGGAATTAAGAATTCGCAAGTCGGATTATTGAAAAATACCCTGAATAGGTATGGTTTCGGTCGAAGAGGGTTGCAGGTCTGCAACAATCTTCAATTCTGTTGAATTTGGCTGGTAGAGGTTGTGGAGATTCTCAGGAACAACTTTTAGAGTAAAAATTATTTACAGGTCCAGAGAAGATTCGAAAATGGTGTCGGGAGGCTCTGCAAAGGGTTCTCAGTAGTTTGAATGGTGAATGCATGAAATATGATGAAAATAGTGAAAAACTAAGGCATAAAACCTTAAGTCTAATCAAAATTTAATCATATTTATTGCAGGAATGCTTTGATGGCAGGAGTGGTTTTAATTTGGACCGGGAAATTTTCTTGCAGCTTTGAGGTAGTAAGCGGAAATTTACTTTTTGCACGCAATCCAATTATATTTAGACACGTCGGGAAGAGGTGGTTTGGGAAAACAACCCATATCGTGTAACTTTTATAAAACATGGGTCAGGCACTTTATTTGCACGATATAAGTTTCGGGCCATCGGATCTGAAATCGAAAAACAAACGGTCAGGATTTAATGGAAAGATGCAGGAAAAGTGAGTGGGAAAGGTGGGGGCATGAGGTTGGTGATCGCATTCAATTTGAATCATTGGATTTGCAAGGGATGATCGGATGGCTAAAATGCAGCGCGATGGGGAATAGTAAGGGGCTGGGAACATTTCATCACTTTTGATTGGAGCCATAGGATTAGTGAAGTGTTGGGGATCGGATGGTTCAGATTTGATCTGAGAGGGTGGAGGAATTTATGAGGATTTATGTATAAAACAGTGTTACACAGTAATTTGTCACCGTCCCTGCAATCCCCTATCCCGCACATTGGAGGGCTTATTCCATGACCTGTGAGCAGTGACATGACTTGAAACCACTTTCATGGCATCCCCCTTGACAAGGACAATCATTCCCCTGAAGACAATTTCCTATGAAAAGCCCTAAAAATATCCCTTTTGGCCTTGGCGCGACTAGCCAGTTCAGCCCTCGCGCCAATGGGGGAAATCCACCAAACAGGGCGTGCCAACTGGTGCTCTGTCCCAGTGTATCACCCATGCCAGGCTTAATAAGGATTGTTTTTTAAAAATAAATGGCAGAAGTTTGATTCCAACCAACCCCTGAACGAGTCTCTAAAATGAGTTGGTAGGTTTGGCTCTGGATCTCCATGCAGGGGAGGTAGTTTTCCACCTATCATGGAAGCTTCCTTGAGGATAGGGCCAATCCCACCATTGTAGGGATCCCAACTCCCTTTCCACCATTTATATAAGCTTGTCATTTTCCCTTTCCAAGCTATCCTGAATAGAGTTGAATCAATAGTAAGGAGATTATCATCAGACAACTGAAGAGAGAGAGACTTGTCGTTTTTCCGACGATCTTTACTGAGACGTACTCCTCTGTCGACCCGCTGAAGGAAGATCCAGCGTCAGAGCTCAGGTTGTATCTTTCTTTGTTCTGATTAATCATAAATGACTTCGATTATGGTTCCACTCAGATATTTATGTTTTATGTTACGAGTTGTATCTTCTCTGACTGATACATAATTGCATGTATTAGGTTTTACGCTTGTGTGTTTGTTGTTTCTTCTTGTACGTGCAGGTGTTCGATCGCGTTGAGTGGGAGAATTGTGATCTGCCAAAGCAAGGGATGGAAGCACCATCTTCTCCCCAAATTACAGCAGCGTAGGACTTCAGGTAGGCCTCTTGTCGCATCTTGGTCTTTTGCAATTAGGAACTTGCGTCTTATAGTGACTCGGTTGTTGCTAGACCCGATCTGGGCTAGTAGGGATCGCCTCTGTCCGCAGAGGGGATTTACCTCTCCAAAAAACTAGCAACTCCACTGGGGAGACATTGATTGGAGTTTTTCTTGTCTTTTCGGTTGATTTTGGTCTTTGCCTACTTGATCAGCTCTTGTGGTTCGCTCTTTTCCAGTAACTTTTGTTTAGCTTCACCATCCCTGATCTACTCCTTGATTTCTATTTTTCATCTTTTACATTAGTAAACTCTACTGGCTCATTTTTTACCCTGAAAATTGCGCCAACTGGCGCATGTTGCCATTTTATCCTCCGCGCCAATCCTGTTATGGCGCTAGTTGCAACCTGACAGTCGCGCCAATCTTGTAAGGTGCTAGGGTTTGCTTCTTTTTGAGCTTTCTCAGCTTGGTCTATGGTTTTGGTGTCTTTTTTTTGACATCCTGAGAGTTCTGGAGCCTTCTTTGACTATGTGTGACCTTCATCCTCCGGTTGTTTGCACTCTTCTATTTATTTTACATTCTAGCCCTAGGGCATCTAGGTGCTATTGTGTGTCGAGCCTCCCGTGGGAGTTTTTGGTCCTTGTTTGATCAGTCAATTTCATTATTACTTCTTTGCATTAATTTGGTGGTTTTTTATTGTTTTAGTGCATTATTTGAGTGATTGGCTTCTTCCTCATTCGAATTCCGCTTTGTCTCGTTTTGAGCCTAGATTACACGGTTCATTTGAGTCTTGGGATTTCTCTTTGTTTTGAGGGACATTTTTGTCAATTTGAGATCTAATTGTGTGTTTCGTATTGAGTGAAACTTGCTTGTCTTTTTCCTTTTGCTATCGCTTCTCAAATTGTTCCTTTAATTAGTTTTCATTGTGTCTAGTGCACTTTTCTCTTAAACATTGAAAATACAAAAAATCTCTTTTGCTTTTGATTAGTTAATGTAAATTGAATCTTTTCTGTGTTATTAGTGATTTGTAACTCTGAAAGAAAAGCTTTTAGTTTTCATTGGAGTGCATTAGAGACACTAGTAGTTGTTTTGTGATCATTTTTTTATCGTGTGAAATCTCTCAACCTTCCCGTAGTTAGCTATTCATCAAACGAAATGATACATTGTGCCATGTAGTGTGCATTTAGGAGATTTTGAGACATAAAATTTGGTAGGTCCTAGAAATTGAAACATAATTGAAGATCAACACTAAAATTTATTCAATTTACCTTAAGGCAACATTGAAAAATTAATGAAATATTTAGTGGTCTAGGCTAGTGACTTGTTCCGGCGTCGTTAAACCTAGTATCTGTCGTTTGCCTCTTGGCTTTAGACAGCACTAGTACGGACTTGCGATCCCTGTACCATTGCGTATATAAAGGGAGACCCCACTAGGTTGTTATCCTTTATCCGTAGGAAGCCGAGTCTGCCGCCCTATACCTGTGATACATTGGACACAGCATTCGGGGAGATTGCCTGCACATACATCAAGTCCTTGGTTGATTTCTCTTTCATTTTTTAACCAAGGTTTATATTGCAGTTCACGGATATCTGGTACACCCTTTGCCTAGAATTCCTGAGCAGTCAGTTTGATCTTTACTGACTCCCTAAATTTGAAAATATCGTCAAGCGCTTGTCCTTTCACGCTTGTTTCCAAACTGAAAGAGATAGAGTCATATTTTACTCATTTCTTGACTCTTAAAATATGAAACGGTAGAGTTTTGTTTCAATGTTTTAAAAATTAACTGCCCACGAAATATTCCTGGTTAAAGTTAGTTTCTTTAGGGTGTTTTTCTGAAGTTGTTTCTAATGGAAACTTTTCTGGAGTTCACCAACCAAAGAATCCCCTCCGATGGGAATCATAGTCCTTTTCCTCCTTTTGGAAATGTTGGTGCTCCTTATATGGCAACGGTTTCCCTTCCTGGATTAATTGTTGGGTTGCCTGTTTGGTTTTTTTCAACCTCTGTGGTTATGAATGTCCCGACTACTGTTCAATCAGTTCCTCTGCCTAAACAACATCATCTTGATTCCAAGGTGGACCTCTCCCCTTCTTTTCCTGGTGAACGTCTGGATTTGAGTAACCAGGTGGCTAAGAAGAAGAAGAAGAAGACAAAGAAGAAGAATTCTGATAAGAGAGAGGCCAAAACTGCAGCTATTGCCTCTGAAACATCTGCTCTAGATAAACATTCCAACCCTCCGCGGAAATTTAAGTTCCCTTGCATGTTGTGCCAGGAAAACCATCTTCTTCGAGATTGCCCTGGCATTCCCAAGGTGCTCGAAGTATGGTCCAACGGTTGTCTGTTGTTGGCTATGGATTCTGAGAGTCAGGTTGGGGGCACGCCTTTAGCTAGTGTTGTTAAGGCTCCTAAGAAACAGGGTAAGATTACCAATCCCTGTAAGTTGTGTGAAGGGCACCATGCCATTCACCTCTGTCTGTATATGGATGAAGCCAAGAGAGTTTTGGACAACTCGACTATTTCTACACCATGCCTCCCGACTGGTTATAAACAGCTCTCTTTGAGTCCTCCACCAACTGATCCTACGATTGGTCAAGAGTCATCCTTGGTCGATCCCGCTCCCTCGAAAATTCAAATTCAGGAATCCATCCCTGACCAACCATTGGTCATGGGATCGGTTGAACTGGCCCCATCTGCGGAGCACCAGGTATTTTCCGTTGAGAGTGGATCTCACATCCCTCATGTTCTTCTTGTTTCTTCAGATTCCTTGGACTTGGAGAAACATTTTCCTGTCCCTATACCTCAAGAAGCTGCTCCTCTACCTCCCGTGATGGAGGTCCCAGAGGATACTCCTCCCACCTTCGAGATGGAGGTCGTGGAGGATGCTCCTTCTTCCTCCATAACACCAAGGGAAGACCATCTTGGTTCGATGGCAGCCCCTCCGAGTAGTTTGGTTTCTTCCTTTGATTAGAGTCAATTTGCAGGATACTGCCTTCCGTCTTATGTGCCTTTCGAGATAATGGTACAAACCTCTAGTCTGGTCATACCTAGCACTGTTATAGATGAAGGCGAGTCTGTTAGTGTTATATCCTAGACTACTTGGCAAGCTTTTGGTTCGCCACCGCTTGTGCCTGTTATGCAGAATCTGTTGGTGTTTAACAGAAGAACTAGTCAACCGTTAGGGATCCTTCCAAGGTTACCTATTACATTGGGAGGTAAAACCATCCATATGGACATGATGGTTGTTCCAGGCCCCTTGGATTTCAATTTGCTCTTGCGGCGCGATTACACCTATGCCATGGGAGTGCTTGTCTCCTCCCTTTTTCGTGTGGTCTACTTTCCACATGAAAGACAGATCATGACCATTGATCAGCTTTTGTTTTTTGGTCCTGATGTGGATGCTGGCCCACCATCATCCCCTTCCTAGTTTTTATCCACCCGTTGTATTTGCCCCACCACAGGTCAACTATGTGGCTACCTATCTTGTACTCAGTGATAGTGCCGTTGTGCATCAGGTGCTGCGGGCATTGGGTCCTGACTTCTAGGATGTTTTCCTTCCATCGGATGGGAAACTCTTGGAAGCCATGACTTCTTATTGATCATGATGAGATCTGTTGGAGCAGAGTTCATTTTTCTTGCGTCAAGCTCCTTAAAAAATGAAACAAGCTCTTGGGAGCACAGTTCGTTTTCTTTTGTCAAGCTCCTTAAAAAATGAAACAAGGTCGTCAGAGTAGAGTTCGTTTTTCTTGTGTCAAGCTCCTTAAAAAATGAAACAAGTTCGTTTGAGGATATTTCTTTTAATGTGTCAACCTCGTTAAAACAATGAAACACTTTCCTGTTCAATTCAAGTCTTCAATAAGATCTCGTAAAATCCCAGTCGAGTATTTCTCTTGATCTCATAATTTGAACCTTCACTCCATCTGCCTTTCATATAGACTAAAGCTTGGGGGGCATGTACCTCGAATTGAGTGACCATGCTGGGGGCATGCTTACTTTTTCAAGCATAGTTTGTTTCCATTTCAAGCTTGTGTAAAAATGAAACCGGTTTTAAGCATAGTTTATCTTTGTTTCAAGCTTGTGTAAAAATGAAACCAAATTCAAGCAGAGTTTTCCGATTTCAATCTTGTGTAAAAATGAAACCATTCCCATATTACCTCTTGTGATTTCCATTTTATCAACTTTTTTTTGCCAGATGAGCCTTGGTTTTTTCTCACTCCATCGTCACTATTTTCTTGGCTGATCATATGCCTTCACTTGGTTGTTTCACACATTCCTGAGGAACCACTGCGATGAGTGGTATTGTTAGCCAGCCTCTTAACCTTTACTTGTTTTGAGCAGTTCCACCATCACCGGAACCAGTAGCTACCCTTAATACCACTCGTTCCTCTAGGAGGAGTCACCTTTCAGCTCTTTCTGACTCTCTAAACATGAAAATATTGTTCAGTCGCTTGTCGTTTTGATCTCGTTAAAGTGGTTGTGAAATGACATCTACCCAGTATATGTTTACCCCTTTTTCGGGCTGGGATAGATTATTTACGAAAAAGGAATACCCTAGCCTATGCGACTAGGAAGCTTTCTCAGACATAGTTTTCTACCTTTTCGGATCTAAGGAACTATCTACGAAAAGGGACTATTGGAGTTTACTTTTCCGTTGTCTTTTCAAACTCTCTAAACATGAAAATACACCGAGTTCCTGCTTTGTTAGACTCGTTAAACCCTGATGACATCGGATTCAGTCGTAATGATGATATTCGAGTTTCTTCTTTCTGGGGCTCGTTAAATGTACTAGGATGGATTCGTCTGAAGGACGAACATATATGACAAGCATATGGTATCCTCTTCAAGCTTGTGTAAAAATAAAGAGGTACTCGCCAAAAATGGTGGGGGAAAATGGAACCGGTATCATCGTCGTGTCGGCAGTATGTCGCTCTTGAACATGGTACTTGTCTACATTCGTGTCGGGTTGGGGACATCTCATCTCGTTCTCTACTTGTCTCCATGGGTTTGGGTAATCCCTTTTGACCGCTCATCTGCTCTTTGCCTCGTCATCATGACCTCAGATCTTTTGATTTCAAATACTGCCAAATCCACTGTCGTGCCGTTGATATGTTCAAGAGAAGTTGACATCTGCAGTTTCAACCTTCCTCTAATTCTCATCTGATCCTGATTCACAAACATTATATTCCTTTGTCTCGCATCGATGATGTGGGAAATACTATGGCCCACCTTCGATCAAGGTCACTTCCTATCGACTTCAGCTCATTATCCAGGAAGCTGATCTAGAGACTCCCTCCTGGTACCTTGGAGCCTGCATGCCTCAATGGTAGGTTCTTCGTATTTGACGCAAGGTTTTCATCATTGACCTTCGATCGGATGATTCTATGGGTGTTCGATGCCAGCTCACTGTTCACATTTCGTGGATTGTACCTATAGTACCTTGAGGGCCATTATCATTATTGGTGGCTCCTCTCACTTCTGTTAACAGCTTTCATCATTGGCTGGTAATCAGACGATGTTCTTGCATGTTCGACTTCAGCTCACTTATTCACATGCTTGAACTTGTACTTTGTTCGGGTCGAGATGGAGCGCAAGACCCTGGATTTTTTCTGTTAGAATCCAGGCTGCGATTTTGTGGATTGTTATACATGACTCATTGATTGGATGGTTGCAACCATACCTGAGTCTATTAATCAATCCTTACTAGATGGCTGTGTCCATGCCTTGGATCTGGATTATTATATACTCTGTTACGGATGGCTGCGCCCATACCACGTATATATCATGTATTTGAGATATTAGTTGTACTTGTCTACGCAGTTTTTTCGATGGCAGTGTTTTTAGTTGGACATGTTCTCGTAAAGCATTTCACCCCTCTCTCTCTTTCGGGCCTCATGCTTTAGGGGGCATCTGTTACATAGTAATTTGTCACCATCCCTGCGATCCCCTGCCGCACACATTGGAGGGCTTATTCCGTGATCTGTGAGCAGTGACATGACCTGAAACCACTTTCATGGCATCCCCCTTGACAAGGACAATCATTCCCCTAAAGACAATTTCCTGTGAAAAGCCCTAAAAATAGCCCTTTTGGCCTTGGCGCGACTAGCCAGTTAAGCCCTCGCGCCAATGGGGGAAATCCACCAAAGAGGGCGTGCCAACTGGTGCTTTGTCCCACTGTATCACCTGCGCCAGGCTTAATAAGGATTGTCTTTTAAAAATAAATGGCGGAAGTTTGATTCCAAAAACCCCTCAACAAGTCTCTAAAATGAGTTGGGAGGTTTGGCTCCGAATCTCCATGCAGGGGAAGTAGTTTTCCACCTATAATGGAAGCTTTCTTGAGGATAGGGATAATCACACCATTGTAGGGATCCCAACTCCCCTTCCACCATCTATATAAGCTTGTCATTTTCCCTTTGCAAGCTAGCCTGAATAGAGCTGAATCAATAGTAAGGAGATTATCGTCAGACAGCCGAAGAGAGAGAAACTTGTCCTTTTTCTTACGAGCTTTACTGAGACGTACTCCTCTGTCGACCCGTCGAAGGAAGATCGAGCGTCAGAGCTTAGGTTGTATCTTTCTTTGTTCTGATTAATAATAAACGACTTCGATTATGGTTCCACTCAGATGTTTATGTTTTATGTTATGAGTTGTATCTTCTCTGACTGATACATAACTGCATGTATTAGGTTTTACGCTTGTGTGTTTGTTGTTTCTTCTTGTACATGCAGGTGTTCGATCGCGTCAAGCGGGAGAATTGTGATCTGCCAAAGCAAGGGATAGAAGCGCCATCTTCTCCACAAACAACAGCAACGTAGAACTTAAGGTAGGCCTCTTGTCGCATCCTAGTCTTTTACAATTAGGAACTTGCATCTTAGCGTGACTCGATTGTCGCTAGACCCGATCTGGGCTAGTAGGGATCGCCTTTGTTCACAGAGGGGATTTACCTCTCCAACAATCAGACTTTATACAATGAAAAAGGTGGTCGGGAGGGGTAAAAGGGTTTTAAACCAGGGTTCATATTTTCAAAGATGGGATATATATCATTGAGAAATGGTTAGGTTATAGTTTTAACCTTAGTTAAGGGCAGTCGGGAAATAAACAAAGGGATGGGTTTTGAAGTTTATTTTAAACAAAACTTCAATATTTTGGTTTTAAACACATAATAAAACATGTTTAAAATTTTTTCACATATTTTTGTTATATAGTAAATTAAATCAAAGTGATTCAACTACCATAAGGACGGGATATTTATATAACGATATATTTAGCCAAAGGCATTGTAATGTGTGTTTTTTATTTACACATGTGGGGATTAAATAACTTTGTCTAAAGTTATAATAAGTGGGTTTTGGGGCTATTATATAAAAAGGAGTTATATACTATAGGAAAAGGTCATTTCTATAGGGAATTAATACATAAGTCAAAATTAATATGGAAATGGGATAATGTATACTCAAAATACATAAACATAACAAGTAAAGTGAAGTTTAAAAGACAATTTGCATTAATATTATCACTTTAACTTATGATATAATGTAATTTTGAGGGTTTAATGTTTCTCATGTGATGATGGAAATTAGTCAGATGGGAATTATAATGTCTTTAAGTAAAAATGAGGTTTTACTTATGATTATTCAGGGGGATGAATGCATGAAATGGAATAATGATGTGAGTTTAGGGATTAATATAGACATTTCACACTTTCAACTAATCATCCATAGAGCCTTAGGTCTGATCCCAACAAAAGTCAAGGAAATGCCTTGAGCTTTTCTGACTGATAGTTTAGAATGCTTCATGACTATGGCAAGGCGAAGTTAGTTATTTTGCAGTCCAGATGAATGATATTTACATTGATATTTTTCACCTTCTTCTACCTACCCAACTTACCATGCTAACATTTTTTATTCCTTTGTAGTAAGGCGCATTTGAGCTAGCAACCTTTACAGCATTTATTCTTTCTAAAAGCAAGTAAAACTATCTAATTCTAAACTTATTTCATCCATGAATCCAGAATAAAATGTTGGATTCACTTTATTTCTCTACCTAACTACTGAATTGTCATGATTAAACTGTATGACAATTCATTATTATCTATCTACAACAAGTAAAATTGAAAAATGACAAGTTAAGATTAAACTGTTTAACTCATCATGGACTATGGCATTTATTGACACTCCGCCATATTCAAAAGGTAAAAGTAGTGGCATTTATACTTGCACACTTTCATTTATTCATCTATTTCTTTTGGGGTTTATTATTTTTTCTAAGTCCTTTGATTTTTTCTTTTAGGACTTTTTACCCTCTTTTAGATTTTTTTATTTTTTTATTTTTTTACTAAATATGGGAATGCAACTTGCAGAAGGAAAAGTATGTACATATTTACAAGATTACCATCGGTCAAATAAAAATTATGAATCCTATATGTATAGGTTTCTAACACCACCTATTTGGATTCTTATGGGGTCAACTTGATTTTGTAATGAGGAGCTTAGCCTCCTCAATCCTCTTTTGGTATTAATATCATATAACCGCTTTTGTTATTAAAAAAATTAATAACAATAGTGGGCTTCTATGGGGCACAATAATAACATTATGGGGACTACATGGGCACAAAAATAAAAATAAGGGGTATACACTAATAATAAAAATAATGGGATGCACTAGTCTTATAGGGACCTAACATGTTGCTAGGTTCTATGAACTCCCTACTGGAGTGGGAAAATATGCTCACAACTAATGTTGCTCTGCAATGAGAAATAGAACTTTTGAGCTAGAAGTTCCTTGAGGAAATACTTCCCTCAATGTGTCCTCTTCCTTCCTTCTAACACTATTATGCTCTAGAAAATTGTTGCAGAATAACTACGTCCCACTTGAAGATCTGCTTTGCAAGAATAATATTGATTCTCCCTCTGCCTCTGAAAATCTTCGATCTAGAAAAATCTAATTTCTTTTTCGACTCTTTCAAAGAAATAGAATTTCCTCAAAAATTGAACCTCCTGGCCAAAAGGACTGTGTAGCCTCTGGGGTTTTGAATAGTTGCTTACGCAATGCTTCGAATCTTCTTCTCCTCTCTGCAACTGAGCTCTTCTAGCTTTCTATCTGCGCTCCAATACCATGTAAAAATTCCAAAACCCGGAATCCTACTGCAGTAACTGATATAGTTTCTTCTATTTGTTAAATAAATTAAGCAAATTGTTTATTGTGTGCTATAGTAAATATCGATTAATTAAAATGTATTAATTAATCACATTTTAATTAATCACATTAATTAAAATTGTTTTTTGTTAAATACATTTGAAACTAGAGGTTTTCATAAAAACAATTTAACAAAGGAATTGATCACAAAACCAAGACCTTGGGACCCTTTCTCTCTCCTCCAACATAAGATAGGTCACAACATGTGATTGGCCTCGATGATGACAATGGTGACCAGCTAATAAGAGGTGGACATGTGGCATGCAGATTTGGATTTTTTGGGTACCCAAGTGGGTTTTTCCAGGTAACACGTGTCACCACTCTAAAGGTTCTAGGTGTCCCTGGTGATGTAAGCATGACGTCATCCCTGATAAGATCAACCCAAAAAATTTAAATAAGTGTGCAAGAGGTGTTTTCAGGTAGCGGAGCTAGGACATGTAGACACTGATAGCATGATAGCGGTCATCCAATGAGAACCCCACAGGACAGCTCTCCCTGTATGATTTACCTTAGAGGTATTGATAATAGTCCTTAGCGAAGGCATCAAGCAGCAAGCACCGAGCCACGGAGTCAGAGCAACATCTAATCATAAAGGGCGTCGAGCGGTCCCCATTAGACACGTTGACTGGGAGGATATACCCCGGTGGGTTTACAAAGGTGCACACAAATGAAAGTTTCTAGATTTTGGGGGCTACAGGCTAAGCGCACGCACTGGGCCCCATGCCTCAGGTAGGAACCAAGGACGTTGATGTTATAAAGAGTCATTAAGGCTCTTGAAGCAGCTAAGTTCCATCCCCTTGGTCGCTTTGCGTAGAAGCGTGACAAACGTTGTGGAACCACTTATACAAGGCATGCGTAGGGCTCAAAATGGCTTAGCACCCAAATTATTAAGTCGTGGTCATAGAGACCAACTCTATGGAGGAAAAACAGGTAATGGATTCGAGCGTAAGGCGCCTAAAGGCCAATTCGACAGATTTGGAAAATATTGTATTTACGAAATATAATAAAAAAGGCTTAGGGAATCCAAAGTTGGTGGTGCAACTATGTTTTGACAGCATCATGAGCCCGATACCAACATGAATACTTGACAGCATATTAAAATCCCTTGTACGTTGGCATGCATGAATGAGTCAACAACTTGATATGGTGGCAGTAGTAAGTGACAATTCAGTGGTATTTTTTGGAAGTTAAAGCCAAACATAACATACAGAGGCAAATTTGGGAGAAAAATAGGTAAGCAACAGATAAAAAAAGACTTAAGATCAAAGTAGCGTAAATGTCAGTTTTGGAAGTAAATTTGGAAGCTAAGCCAAATTAACTACAGATAAAAATACCAGGTGCACTTCTTAATCTTGTAACGAAGATAGAATTGAATAAAATAGCAGTTTAACACAAGAATTGAGGCCAAAACTACATATTGAAGGTTGAGAAAAACACAAAGGAAAAATTAAATATTAATGCAGCAAATTTGACACAAGATAACAATAGTTCAATTCAAAATTATTTAAAGGAAGAATTCAAGCAGCAGATTAGGTGTGTTGTAGGAATTGGTGCGTGTAGCAGATTTTTTTGAGAGTAGATATGTGTTTTTGGGGTGTTGTATGAGGTAGAGTAGTTGGTATTGGTGTTTTTGGTGGATGATTTGTTCAATAATCATAAATTGTTGAAGGTGATATTATTGGTGATTTGTTCAGCAACAAGAGATTGTTGAATATGTTTATGGTGACTTTGGTGAGCAGTTACAGTGGCTGAATTTGTTTGTTTATGAGGTAAGTGTTCTATTGGTTCTAGTGTTAAAATGTATGAAAGATTGATGAACAAGACTAGCAATTGGTATCTTGCAGACCAGGGGTAGTAGCTTCTTCTAGTGGTTGCTAGTAAATATTTTGGGGCAAGATTCCCTTCATATTAGATCGATAAACGAGCAAGGGAAAGAGTCCCTTCCAGTGAGTACTGGTAAATGACCAGGTGAAGCATTCCCTTTAAGTGGTAGCTGATAAGCGAGCATGGATTGAAGTTCCTTTCAGTATAAGATCGGAAAAACCTACAAGCGGTACCTTGTGGGGCCATGATGTAATCAAGTTGAAGCTTGTAATAAAAAAATTGGTTTCTTGTGTATATTTTTCTCATCTGCTTGATGTTTATGATGTTATACATGATTTAGTTGTGTTTTTGATCCCTGAATAATTGTTAAAGAGATTAAAAAGTTAAATTTGTGAAAAAATTTATAACTTGGCCACATTATTGATTCACCCCACCTCTCAGTAGTGTCTTGTTTTTAATTTTTTCTAACAATTGGTATCATATTCAATGTCCTTCAAGATAAATTTAACAACTAGAAGGTGTTGGGGTTCCCATGTTTTGGCCAGATTGGCAAGACCAAAAGATGAGACAACATTAGAACCACTTTCAGACCTCAGGATCTAGCCCTCCTGGGTCCAAAGAGGGATCTCTCTAGCTTGACCCAAGGTTTATGTCTATGAAGCTTAAAGTTTAAGATGTTAGGCTAGTTATAGGCACGGGTTTGTTTGTTTGATTGTTTGTTTTGGTTGCTGATTATCAGGAAATGAGGTTCAATGTAAGATTAGTATGAGAAAAGAGGGATAAGGCAGAGGTGAAATATTCCAGGAAATATTCAGAAACATTGGGCAATGGAGTCAGGAAAGGATTTGCTTTCTACTCAATAGGCAAGCTTTCAATTGGGCTAGTCATCTGAAACTTGGGATCTTTCAAGATGATTTTGTGGTGTGGAAAGTAGGAGGGAGGAGATAACACAGATTTCAGAGCATGAAGTTATGGATCAGCAGGTCGTACAAGGATCCTAGTGGATAGGGCTAACTCTAATCCCCAGTGTTCCCAAATCTTCCAATTGAATCAATAACAAGAAACATCTAAGAAGTAAATTCATTTAATTCATACATCAGAGAGCAGGAAATAACATCCACTACACTAGTTAAACCAACTGAAATCACTTCTCAGATAAAACATTCAGAAGATAAACATAAATGGCAAGGAGAGCAGGAACATAGGGTACCTAACAAGGGTAAATCTTATGTCAGACTTCTGATGCAAGCCAATATAAATGAAATGAAATGAATGTAAACACAGAGATAGGAAAACATCACCGCTGCTTCAGATCAGGATCCAAATAAATGTGCTTGTCATATTAAGTAACAATACCAATCAAGTACAATATTTCCAATAGCTGAATACTCAGTCTGAAAACATATCCATCAACCTATCTTACAATCTTTACACAGAGACTAAGTCTTAAATAAACTGCTTGCAGCTCTCTGATAACTGATCAACAACCTTTACATTGAGTTATTCATGAATTTATAGCTCAGGTGGAGCAGAGGAGGTAGGTCGAGAACTAAATGCAGTATTAAACTTCTGAAAAGAAAGAGGGCCGAAGCCCATTCTGTATAGATCCGTGCATTAATATCTGATGTTCTCTGACTGCAGTACTGTGCAGTACTTTGGTGTATAAACAAAATGAATGAATGGACTGCCATACTAGTGAAACAAATGCTTCTGATAGCGTGGGATTGCTGCGAAAGGGGGAGAAACCTGCTTGGACACCATATAAACTGAAACCGTAATGTGTACTGTGTCCTTGCTCTGGAGGAAACATTCTGCTGATTTGAACCCTGATTTCATGAATCTTTGCGTGTTGTACCTTCTGCATGATCTTTAGGTTCATTGATCTGTTGCTTTGCCTCTAAACTGTTGTATTAAACTCAAAACTCAATTCTGAATGCTGGAATCCATGATTACGAAGTTGGTTTTTCTTCACGGCTTCATAAATGTCTCGATTCTGCAATATCTGGGCTTTAATGGCGCAGGATAGGGTCTGCGAAGTTTCAAACTTCGTCCTTTGATGGAATTTGTACTGCCGCCACCTTTCTTGACATTTCTTTGCAGTACCAGCTTTAGTTTTAATTATGCCTGCTCAATGCGCCGCTCACAATGATTCCTATGAGTTATGGCGGTTTTCTGCCTCTCTGAAACCCTGCATAATACGAAAACATGTTAAGAAAACAATGGGGGTGGTGGACGCAATGGGGTGGCTATACTGATGATGTAGACTGGTTGATGGCGAAACTATCATGGATGGTCTACAGCGAGGTGGAAATGACGAAGACTATAGTAAGAAGGTGATGCGGAGGAAAAATGAACGAGAAACTATGAATCTCCGACCTTTGAATGAATATACGAAACTGGATGGAGACCGTACGGTGGACACGTGGAGGTGACGTGGCGGAACCGATTGGACAGCGGAATGGTCAATAGTGGGGGGAAGACTAATCTGGACCGTCAGATCTCAAAGGAGATCGACGGTGGGAAACACAGTGGAGGACGACAAACGATGGGCCAGGGGTACGGAGGCCATGGTTTAAACCCCGCGCAGCTTCGTTGATCGATGACCGTTAGATGAGAAGCCCAAGATCTAACAGCTGACATGCATATCGTTGGGCGTCCTGAGTCGAAAGTTAATGCGCAATGAACAAGCAGTTTTGAAGATGTACAGGAGCCATGCATCAATCGTTGTATGGAATCGCTAGCCGATCAGGGAAAACTGCCCTCCGCCCAAAGGTGGTGCGATAGAAACTAGTGGTTTGGGAACAGTGTATGGGGACCACCGGCGCGGGCGCATTGCGAACCGTCAGATCATCGTTTAAACGGACGGTGATGGCGCGATCAGAGATTTGAACGGAGAAACACGGGCGTCAATGGTTTAATGATAGCTATCTGATCTACCAAGATCAAAGGCTGGAACTGCGCCCGATGAACATATGAGATAGGCGCTCTTTGGGCTGGCGGGTGGTTCCGGCGCTGGGTTACATGGAGGAAAAGGTGCGGGGCTTATGCCGAAGAGGGCTAGGCCTGATATATGGTCCGAAAGAGGGTTTTTAACCCTTTTTAATGCATTCCAAGGCCTAAAGAGGGTAACGATAAAGGGTAGAAGGGGAAAAAGGCATAACAAAAGGCATGGGTAGAATTTGAAGGGGGAATTTGGGGGGAAATTGGGATAGAAAGGGGACCTTGCGAAGGGGAATAGAGGGGCAATCATGGTGAATTCTGCAGAGGGAAATATATCGAAGGCAAAGGCATAGGAGACCTCAAGGATGATGTGTCTTCTGGGAGATGCATTCCTTGAGGGCTCAAAAACAATTTTAGCCCCCTTTTTTGCTTTGTCAAGAATTTATAGGGGGGCTAACAGTGGCTCCACATGGGGATGGCTTCTTCTTGAAGGAGTCAAGAATTCAGAGAACAGACCTTTGGGGTAGGCCAGTTTCCTGCTGCTTCACACATCCCTTCTTTCTTTGATAATCTGCCACAATATGAAGACATTACATCAGCAGAAAAACTTTCCTCAACATTCTACCTACCCATACTACAATCCTAGCTTTTTTTCTTCTTCTAGGGTGCATCTGAGCTAGCAGACTCTTTACATTATTTTATTTTTCAAACAGAAAATAAACCTATTGTAAATCTACCCTTATTACTCCATGAGATCAGATTAGACTGTTGGTCTCATAAGTTTCTCTACCTAATCTAATATCTGCTGGGATTAAACTGTCCAGCAGATCTCTTCTCTACATTCTACAACAGAAATTGAAAAAAAGTCAAGCCAAGATTAGACTGTCTGACTTACCGTGGGTCCAAGGCATAAAGACAGTTGCACATGGACAAAATTTGCAGAAAACTGAAAACAAAACTGTGAAGGCTTGAGATCTGAAACTTGAAACATCTTTCTTTTCCTTTTTGTGACTCGAGATTTGAGCATGTTAGAGTCACTTATTTTTTCATCTCAGCTCTGGTTTTGAGCATGTTAGAGCTGATTCTTCTTTCTTCTTTGCTGGCCTATGTTTTGAGCTTGTTAGGACCAGTTGCTTTACCTGCTTTGGCTCAGGTTTTGAGTTTATTAGAGCCACTCTTTTGCACATTAGAGGTCCATGTTTTAAGCATGTCTGAACCTCTCTTTTTCCTCTATTTTTTGAAACATTTTTCTTTTTCTTGAAAATAAAAACTACAATGGTATGTACAATGGAAATGGAATCTGGAAACTGTAAATTAGCAGAAGTAATGTTTGAGCATCCTGCCATTGACAAGACCTCCAAACAGTTCAGTGCCATCCAATTCTTGTAAGAAGAAAGCATTGGGACCCACAGTGGCCTGGATGAGGTATGGACCTTGCCACAAACTGTCAAATTTGATGTGCTTTCCTTTATCCTCTCTTCTCGAATCCCACTTCAAAACCTTATCTCCAACTTTGAAATTAGCAGCTTTGGTTCTTCTGTCAAACAATTTCTTTATATTCTCCTGAACTTTCACTGCTCTGTTGTAGACCTCTTCCCTTGTTTTTTGAAGATGGATTGTCTGATTTATTCTTCTCACCATGTTATCTTCTTCTGTTTGGATCTCCTGAATCAGTTTGATCACTGGAATCCCAAGGCTGGTAGGGAAAACTGCTTCTGTTCCATAGACAAGCTGAAATGGAGACATGCCAATGGAATTCTTGGTTGTAAGCCTGTCAGCCCACAAAGCATGTACTAACTTGTTATGTCATGATCTTTTGTTCTCTTCCAACAGCTTCTTGATGATGGTCACCAGGCTCTTGTTTGATGATTCAGCTAATCCATTACCTTGAGGGTAATAGGCAGTAGAATGACCAAGTACTATTTGGTACCTGTGACAAAAATCAACCATCTTTTTGGATCCGAAAGCAGTAGCATTATTAGTGATTATTTTTCTTGGGCAGCCAAACCGAGAGAGGATGTGACTTTCTAGGAAACTAATGATGACTGAATCTGTGGCATTCCTAGTGGGCATGGCCTCTATCCACTTAGTGAAATAATCTGTGGCTATTAGGATCTTGTTGTGCTGGGCAGAAGAAGCAGGATGAATCTCCCCTATGAAATCTAAGCCCCATTGTAGAAAGGGACCTTCAACAGTGATGGGTTGTAGGGGTAAAGGGAGGAGCTTTCTCTTCCCCTCAAAGATCTGACATTTATGGCAGGAAAATATCATCTTATGAACATCATTGAAGAGTGTGGGCCAATAGTAACCAGCTCTGAGTATTTTGTTTTCAATGGATTTCCAACTCAGGTGGCCTCCACATTCTCCAGTATGGAATTCTCGTTTAACCCTCTCTGCCTCGTTTTCAGGCAAACATTTAAGCAATAGGCCATTAGGATTCTTCCAGTATAAATTTTCATTCAAGATGCAGTAATTTATGGCTTTTAGCTTTAAGAATCTGGACTTGGTCTTGGATAGCTTGGGAGGGGCATTGAGGTGTGTAAGCACATACAGAATGTCAGAATACCAAGGAGAGCTCTGAAACTTTTCCTCAACGGTGAGATCAGGCAACTCTTGTTTCTCATCCAAGGTACTTATCATGTTAATGTCTAGGGCTTGTAGGTTTGATTCAGCCATTAACTTAGCTAAGCCCTGACCTTTAATCAGTTTGGTGGGTTTTATTTCAAGGTCATACTCCAGGATTACTGCTATCCATTTTCCCCTTTTCCCATCTGGGTCTTGGGACAGTATATTTTTTACTATGATGTTGGGCACATAAGCTACAGTGTGAGAATGCAATATGTACACCCTAAATTCTTTCAAGGCCTTAATCAGAGCATAGGCATGTTTCTCCATGAAGTTGTATTTCAAGGGTGCATCTCTGAGTGCTTTATTAAATAAGGCAATTGGATGTTCCATTCCCTCTATGTTTTTCTGCAGCAAGACTGCAGCCATTGTATGCTCTGAGGCGAATGAAAAGATCAGGAAATATTTGGATAAATCTGGGCTAATCAGGACGGGAGCCTGGGTAAGTGCTAGTTTCACTGATTCGAAGGATTTTTTAGCTCCCATAGTCCATTTAACTCCTGCACCTTTCTTCAGCATGTTAGTTATGTTCCTAAGGTGTTCAGCCAGATTTGGAATAAACCTCCTAAGGAAGTTAATATTTCCAATGAAAGACTGTAGTTCCTTGATGTTTATGGGGTGTGTGATCTGTAGTATTTACTCAAATCGTTGTGGGTCTATCCTGATTCCCTTCTTGGATATGATGTGGCCAAGGATTTTACCCTCTCCTGTAGCCCAAAGACAGTCTTTTTAGGGTTCAGGGATAGGCCAAACCTTCTACATTTTTTGAATACTTTTCTCAGATGTTTCAGGTGTTCTTCTTCAATCTTGGAAAAGATTGTTATGTCATCTAAGTAGATAACAATGAAGTGCCCTATCTCATCTGAAAATGCTATGTCCATCGCTCTTTGGAAGGTGGCTCCGGCATTCATCAATCCAAAAGGCATCTTCACATACATGAAGGTACCCCATGGAGTGGTAAAGTCCGTTTTGAGTTGGTCTTCTGGGATTACTAAGACTTGGTTATACCCTGAAAAGCCATCCAGCAGGGAGATTCTTTTAGATCCCACTACCTTCTGAAGGATATGTTCCATTCTAGGCAAAGGGTAATTGTCTTTGAGTGAGGCTCTATTGAGGTTCCTGAAGTCTATGCACAATCTGATTTCTCATGTTTTCTTCCTCACAGCCACTAAGTTTGATAGCCAATCAGAGAACCTCACATGCACAATTGTACCTGCTTCATACATCTTCTTGATCTCTTTCTCTACTGCAGGAAATTGTTTAGGATTGATTCTGCGAAGTTTTTGCCTAAAGGGCTTCTGATTTTCCTTTAGGGGCATCTTATGTTGAATGATATTTGTGTCATAGGCCTTTAAGTCCTCATAGCTCCATGCAAACACATCAATGAATTCCTTGAAAAGGTCAATGTATTTCCTTTTCATGTCTGCAGGTAAAGACTTAGCCAGTTTAATCGTTTTGGGCTTGTCTTCAGTGCCTAAGTTGCATTCTTCCACATCCGAGTCTGCATGATCTATAGTGGGATTTTTTGCCACATCATCAAAGTCAAAAAGGTCCTCCAAGGGTGCCAGGCCTCTGGGTATATTCTTATCTCTGGCCTGCAACACCTCCATTTCCTCACTATCTACATTTTCACATTTGCGGTCTGACCAGTCTGTTCATCTAAAGAATTTATTTCTATGTTACAGGGTGTTTCTTCCTCATCTAAGGACTCATCACTTAGGCAGCTATGGTTAGGTTTAGAGTCTGAATCGGAAAATTCAAACTCGTTTCTTCCTACCAGAAAATCTTCGATTTGTTTGTCTCCTTCAAAAACCTGCCAGTATTTTTCATTGTCTGGCACAGCAGGTTTGAATTTGGTTTGAATGATGATCTGTTGGTCACTGGGGGTTTTGGGGTATGAGCTGGCCAGGCAAGCTAATCCATTTGCAATGACATTTTGACTTCTAGGAACGAACACTAATTTGTATTCAACGAACGTTTTCAATAGATCCATAGTGTCATTCCTATATGCTCTCATCCTGGGATGTTTCACTGTGTATTCCCCGTTTACCTGTTTAATAACCAGCTCAGAGTCTCCATGCACATTAATCCTACGGGCTCCTAATTTTCTCAACAGATTTAGACCTAGGATCAGAGCCTCGTATTCAGTGACGTTATTCGTGCATTTGAAGTGCAGGTTGCAGGCATGACTTTCTGCGTAATCACTTTCTGTGTTATGAATCCACACTCCTGCCCCAGCAGTTCTTCTGGTGCATGACCCATTGAATTTCATCACCCACAGGGGTTCGTTTTCATTTTCGTTATCACTCTTTTCCCTATGGCTGGTTTCATCATTATGTTGCGTTGTAGGGTCTATACTGGGCTGTGGGTTGCTTCGTTCTTCGTGAAATGTATGAGTTTCAAGGATCTGGTCGGATGGTTGTTTATGCTCTGTTTCTTGTTCACTCGGGGTTAAGTCTCCACTGCATATCTTACAGGTTTCGTTGTGTCTTTCTTCCTCGTTTTCCTCTAAATCCAGAGCAGCCATTATGTTAAAATCAATGGCTTCTGTTTCTCCATTTGTGTCTCCGTTTTGGGACTCTGATCCTTCTAAAGATTCATCATTACAAAAGATGAAGGAGTCAAGGTCTGTATGTACAGAATAGACAGGTGAATTTTCTGGTTTTTCAGGGCTACTGACTAGGAATTTCATCTGTGTCTCCCTATACAGTTTTCTAAGTTGGCCAAAGATTGGGATTGTGGCATATGAGCCATCCATCTGCATTGTAACTTGCAGCTTGGCTTCCCACGATCTTGATAGTAGCATGCCATACTTAGGTGGCACATCTGCCACCACAACATCCATAACCATGCATTTAGCTAGGATTTGAGTCAAGCTCACACATAAGTCTTTGATCAGGCCTAGGCATTTTACTCTGCTAGAGTCGAAAGAGTATAAATCTTTGTATGGTTTGGTTATCTCTAGGCCTAGTCTTTCCATGACTACCTTAGGCATTAGGTTGTGAGATGCCCCAGAATCATGCATTGCATTATGCAAGATCTTGTCGTGAATGTTTAAACTAATATAGAAAGGCGGAACTACCCCCTCCTAAAAATTCCCCTCTATCTTAGGACCAAACAAGAGGGCAGGTTGATAATCGTTCAAATTGACAGAGTCACCATTCTCACCTAAGTTCAAAGCTCTCAAATTCTGGCCTTTATATACATCCTGAGTGGCCAACTCAGAAAGTGGGACAGAGATTTTAATTCTTGCAATCTCACTTTCCAAGTTTAAAGAGGACTGACTCTTGGGAATGCTCATCTCTGTTTTATTTTCCGCTGCTTTAGTGGCTGATTTAGTGGGTTGATTTTCATTATGTACAGTGTTTGTGACAGTTTTATCAGGAGCACTAAC
This sequence comes from Pinus albicaulis, assembly GCA_034641835.2. Classification (NCBI taxonomy): domain Eukaryota; kingdom Viridiplantae; phylum Streptophyta; class Pinopsida; order Pinales; family Pinaceae; genus Pinus; species Pinus albicaulis. Next base: position 809,802,964 of record CM076580.1, on the reverse strand, counting down.
TGCAGTGCTAGTGCTGCTAGCTGGTTTACCTTGTGCATTAGTGTTTTGGTTGTCTTTTTCTCTACTCTTTCCAGAACTTTCAGCTGATGGTTTGCCGCTTTCAACAGTTGCTTTAGAAGATTTCCCAAGTCTCTTCTTGGTAGTAGTCTCAGAAGCTTTGGGTTTAGTGATTTCTTGACTCTTTTTTCTTCTAAGTTCATACTGTTCTCTGACCTGCATCATGGCATTTTCAAATCCTAATCTGTAATCTTCAGATTCCAACCATTCTTCCTCCCAACCAGAGGGTGAAGGCTGGTCTTCTTCTGAATAACAGTTATGGATTGAATCTTCTGTTTTAAACATATTAATTGTGTTTCCCTCAGACTCTTCTATGATCCCCTCATCTTCATCAAGAAAAATTTCCTGGAATGGGGGAATAACTTGTTGATCTGATTCTCTTTGTCTGTTGGGAGTGTTATTGTTTCTCCTAAAGTTCTGGTTTTGGTTTCTGTTCTAGTTACTGACTGTGACAACCATTTTTTCCATAATTTGTTGTAACCTTTCCACATTTTTAGACAGTTTATCATAATTTTGGTCAGATGTGGAAGCCACATTGTCATCTCTATATGTTACCCTTCTCTCAGATTTCAGTCTCGCTCTTTTCTCAATCAAATTGGCTTCTATGTTCACTGCTCCTTTCTGCATGTCCTCCAATGTGTTGTATTCCTTATCCCTAAGCTCATAGGCCATGTCAGCATCAAAACCTTCAGGGTATTTTGCTAGGGCCATGCCTTGTGGAGGTTTCATATTTGGAGGGAGAGAATTATATATGTTGTTGAACCTTGTTGTGTAATCGTGGACACTCTCTCCTACATTTCTTTTAAGGGTCATGTATTCTGCCAGGAGTTGGCAAGGGTTTGCCCTAGTTTCCCATTTGTTTATGAAATTTTGATACAAACCCGGAAGATCGTTGATGCTACCAGGAGGTAGGCCTTTAAACCATTTCTTTACATCACCCCCTAAGCTTTGGGCAAATATTCTCATTTTGACTCTATCATCATCAATTTCCATGTAGTCAAAAGAATCTTCCATTTTATCTACATGTTGCTGGGCTGTGATGGACTCCTTTGCAGTGAAGTGTGGAATCTTTGACTGATAATCATTGGGTAAGGGTACTAGAGGTTGGGGTAGAACCAGAGGTGCATACCAGGCTGCCATGATGATGTTTTGATGAGCTAAAGGGGCTTGGGCAACAGGTATATGGATGACAGGGATATTATGACCAGCAGAGGACTGATGAGCAGACCTGGGTTGACTGAGCCCCAAGTTTTGAATGAAATGTAAATCAGGAGGTGTAGATGGTGGGGTTTGTCTATTCCTAAGGTGTCTACCACCTTGCTGTGGTGAATCAGGAAGCTCAAGGTCTGGCTGGTCAAATTCACTGAATGACCTAGTTCTAGATAAACTGTTAGGTAGGTCTAGGTCAAGGTGAAAGTGAGATAGAGCTGTGAGATATTCTGGTGCAGAATTAGCTCTATGGATGTGTTTGGAAATAGTTGGTATTTTAAGCATATGAGTTCCCTTGATGATGCTCTCGGGATTGTCAACTATTCCAGGTGGGTTTGGGTTAGGGTACACTCTCGTATGAATGGTTCTAGAAGCCAGAATGTTGTTTCTATCTAAGCATCTTAACCCTACTTGTTGCTTCTACTGTGGTTGATGTTGTTATGGGGGGGTGGTCTCCCAGTGGAGTCTAACGTGAACCAAGATAATCAGCAGGCCTACTAATCACCAGTGGAGTCTTTGAAACGTTTATGGAATATTGGAGTCACTAGGTGGAGGGTTTAGAAAGTTTTTAGAGGATACACTGCCCACCACAGTGCTTATGAGACGTCCCTTTTCAAGGATATCTCCCAAACACAACAAACTCTAACTAGAGATTGACTGGGAGGGCATTTACCAGATATGTCACCTCTGAAAGAGTGTGAGATCCGGAGGCTACCTGGCCCTTTTCAGACTCTGTCCAAGAGTATGGGAAAACACAACAAATGGTATAGAGGTTGATGTGTGAATAGAAGTGTTTAAATGCCAACCTAACCAGAGATTGTAGGTGTTTTGAATGCTTAAGGATGTTTAATGTGCAATGCACTCAGTTCCCCAGTGGAGTCGCCATTATGTTGGTGACGAGACTGGGAGACCGTTTTAATGTTTAGCAGTCACAGGAATTCAGAAATTCCCCAGTGGAGTCACCATTATGTTAGGGTTCCCATGTTTTGGCCAGATTGGCAAGACCAAAAGATGAGACAACATCAGAACCACTTTCAGACCTCAGGATCTAGCCCTCCTGGGTCCAGAGAGGGATCTCTCTAGCTTGACCCAAGGTTTATGTCTATGAATCTCAAAGTTTAAGATGTTAGGCTAGTTATAGGCACGGGTTTTTTTGTTTGATTGTTTGTTTTGGTTGTTGATTATCAGGAAATAAGGTTCAATGTAAGATCAGTATGAGCAAAGAGGGATAAGGCAGAGGTGAAATATTCCAGGAAATATTCAGAACAATTGGGCAATGGAGTCAGGAAAGGATTTTCTTGCTACTCAATAGGCAGGCTTTCAATTGGGCTAGTCATCTGAAACTTGGGATCTTTCAAGATGATTATGTGGTGTGGAAAGTAGGAGGGAGGAGATAACACATATTTTAGAGCACGAAGTTATGGATCAGCAGTTCGTACAAGGATCCTAGTGGATAGGGCTAACTCTAATCCCCAGTGTTCCCAAATCTTCCAACTGAATCAATAACAAGCAACATCTAAGAAGTAAATTCATTTAATTCATACATCAAAGAGCAAGCAATAACATCCACTACACTGGTTAAACCAACTGAAATCACTTCTCAGATAAAACATTCAGAAGATAAACATAAATGGCAAGGAGAGCAGGAACATAGGGTACCTAACAAGGGTAAATCCTATGTCAGACTTCTGATGCAAGCCAGTAGAAATGAAATGAAATTAATGTAAACACAGAGATAGGAAAACATCACCGTTGCTTCATATCAGGATCCAAAGAAATGTGCTTGTCATATTAAGTAACAATACCAATCAAGTACAATATTGCCAATAGTTGAATACTTAGTCTGAAAACATATCCATCAACCTATCTTACAATATTTACACAGAGACTAAGTCTTAAAGCAACTGCTTGCAGTTCTCTGATAACTGATCAATAGCCTTTACAATGAGTTCTTCATGAATTTATAGCTCAAGTGGAGCAGAGGAGGTAGGTGGAGAACTAAATGCAATATTAAACTTCTGAAAAGAAAGAGGGCCGAAGCCCATTCTGTATAGATCCTATGCATTAATCTCTGATGTTCTCTGACTGCAGTACTGTGCAGTACTTTGGTGTATAAAAAAAATGACTGAATGGACTGCCATGCTGGTGAAACAAATGCTTCTGATAGTGTGGGATTGCTGCGAAAGGGGGAGAAACCTGCTTGGACACCATATAAACTGAAACCGTAACGTGTACTGTGTCCTTGCTCTGGAGGAAACATTCTGCTGATTTGAACCCTGATTTCATGAATCTTTGCGTGTTGTACCTTCTGCATGATCTTTAGGTTCACTGATCTGTTGCTTTGCCTCTAAACTGTTGTATTAAACTCAAAACTCAATTCTGAATACTGGAATCCATGATTATGAAGCTGGTTTTTCTTCACGGCTTCATAAATGTCTCGATTCTGCAATATCTGGGCTTTAATGGCGCAGGATAGGGTCTGCGAAGTTTCAAAATTCGTCCTTTGATGGAATTTGTACTGCTGCCACCTTTCTTGACATTTCTCTGCAGTACCAGCTTCAGTTTTAATTCTGCCTGCTCAATGCGCCGCTCACAATGATTCCTATGAGTTATGGCGGTTTTCCGCCTCTCTGAAACCCTGCACAATATGAAAACATGTTAAGAAAACAATGGGGGTGGTGGACGCAATGGGGTGGCTAGACTGATGATGCAGACTGGTTGATGGCGAAACTATCGTGGACGGTCTACAGCGAGGTGGAAATGACGAAGACTACAGTAAGAAGGTGATGCGGAGGAAAAATGAACGAGAAACCTTTGAATCTGCGACCTTTGAATGAATATACGAAACTGGAGGGAGACCGTACGGTGGACACGTGGAGGTGACGTGGCGGAACCGGTTGGACAGCGGAATGGTCAATAGTGGGGGGAAGACTAATCTGGACCGTCAGATCTCAAAGGAGATCGACGGTGGGAAACACAGCGGAGGATGACGAATGGTGGGCCAGGGGTACGAAGGCCGTGTTTTAAACCCCGCGCAGCTTCGTTGATCGATGACCGTTAGATGAGGAGCCCAAGATCTAACGGCTGAGATGCATATCATTGGGTGTCCTGAGTCGAAAGTTAATGCATGATGAAAAAGCGGTTTTGAAGACGTACAGGAGCCACACGTCAATCGCTGTATGGAATCGCTAGCCAATCGGGGAAAACCGCCCTCCGCCCAAAGGCAGTGCGATAGAAACTGGTGGTTTGGGAACAGTGTATGGGGACCACTGGCGCTGGCACATTGCGAACCGTCAGATCATCGTTTAAACGGACGGCGATGGCACGATCAGAGATTTGAACAGAGAAACACGAGCGCCGATGGTTTAATGATAGCTATCTGATCTACCAAGATCAACGGTTGGAACTGCACCCGATGAACATATGAGATATGTGCTCTTTGGGCTGGCGGGTGGTTCCAGCGCTGGGTTACATGGAGGAAAAGGTGCGGGGCTTATGCCGAAGAGGGCTAGGCGTGATATATGGTCCGAAAGAGAGTTTTTAACCCTTTTTAATGCATTCCAAGGCCTAAAGAGGGTAACGATAAAGGGTAGAAGGGGAAAAAGGCATAACAAAAGGCATGGGTAGAATTTGAAGGGGGAATTTGGGGGGAAATTGGGATAGAAAGGGGACCTTGCGAAGGGGAATAGAGGGGCAATCATGGTGAATTATGCAGAGGGAAATTTATCGAAGGCAAAGGCATAGGAGACCTCAAGGATGATGTGTCTTCTGGGAGATGCATTCCTTGAGGGCTCGAAAACAATTTTAGCCCCCTGTTTTTCTTTGTCAAGAATTTATAGGGGGCCTAACAGAATGAATATTAAGTCATGGAGAACTAGGACTAGATTACCTCATATGCAGTTCCATTTTTTAATGGATCAAATTATACAGCTTGGAAGGTAAGGATGAGAATCTACTAGCAAGATCTTGATTTGGATGTATGGTTAACTTTGGAGTATGGAGTAATAAATGATAAGTTTGATAAACAAACCAGGAAGGAAATCATGAGAGGGTTGTCTAAGTCATATATTGAAAAAGTAATATGTTTTAAAACTACCAAGGAGATATCGAAAAATCGAATTCCATAGATGAAGTAGGCATGCAAGGTACATGTGATGTAAATAATATTTCCTCGAAGGATGGAGTAGTCAAAGACTCAAAGAGCATTGAATATCAAGAATCAGATGATGATTCTGATGTAACAATAGGCCATTTATTTTCAAATTTTCCAACTACAAATATTGGTGAAAGTAAGATTTTCTCATCAAGTTGTAATCAAGATAGAGCTACCTTAATAGAAATAGCAGATCTAGACATTGGTCAAGAAGACAATGGGTCCACTTCTAGTGAAGAGGAAGAAAGGACATCTCACTTATCAGCAAAAGAATCCCTACATTCATCAAGGGAAAAAAAAATTTGAGGGTGAAATAAACACTAGTGGTGAATCTAGTGGCTCCTAAATTGAGTTGGAATATATTGAAGAAAAGATATGTTGGAGGAGGCAACTCATATCAGCTTTTGAGGAGATTAATAAATTCAGAGCTATAAATAGAAAGCTAGAACAAGAGAATAAAGATTTAAAAGAGAAGGTGTTGAAACTACAGAAGCATGCAAGGAATTTTGAAATTTTTAAAGACATTCAAATCATTCATTCTTCCTCTCAGTCTAAGATAAATTTGGAAGATGACAGTGATTTATAAGAATCATTAAAGAGGCACAACATCTATGTCAAAAATAGATCCAAGAACATAGCAGTGTTAAAGGGACCCATCAGGAAAAGAACACGGCACCAAGGATACAAAAATACCTCCAAGAGTCCAAACAAAGGTATGCATCCCCTCATTTTTTTTTATTGTAGCAATGCAGGGCACTTTTCCTCCAAGTATCCAGAGAGGAAAAATAAGGTGCAGCAACAAAAGATGCATGTGAAAGTTCAACCACAACCACGAATTTCTTAGAAGAGAAATTCGAGCATCCGAGTAGAGAAATCCTTTTCCCCACAAATGAAATATTTTCAATGGCCAAATAGCACAAAAATAAAAAATTACAGTCCAGGAAATTGGACAGGCACAATATGTGGTGAGAAGTATAATTATTTTGTCCCATTCTTGAATCATGTTGAATTCTACATGTGTAAGAAGTTTGGGCACAAAATAGCCACATGAAAATTTGACAAGAAATTTGCAATCATAGGCATGGATTATTATGAGAGTCGGAAAATAGAACTGTACAGGAGCTATTTCATCACCTAGAATAAAGGAAGATCGAATGGTGAATGGAGGCAGTGCAAAATAGTGTTTGATATAGAGGATTCAAAGTCTAAAATTCCTATGGTTGATCTCTCCTATATAACTTGCAACAGGAAGAGACCCCTATCAGAAAAAATAAGTAGCATTAGTCTTGATATATCTCCAAAGGAATACAATGAGAAAGAATAGAATAAGTGGTATGTATGCTCAATCAATGGAAAGAAATCACCCAATCAAGCAATTCAGCGCAATAAACCAACTCATGGTGTTGAGTAAACTTAGCATATGTAGGTGTGGAAGAAAAATGAAAATAATCTACTCAATGGGATTATATCCATTTATCCTCTTCATTAAGAGAATAGGTTAGCTTCAGTCGAAACTATAAAATTCAGATGCAAGGAGCAGAAGGGAACAAGCTAATGAATGCATCTGAAGGATAAAGAAAAGTATGCTTTTTTTCATGTTGATTGTTGAGAAGTATGGTTTATTTATTGTTGTTGGTGATGTTATGTTTACAAGATTTTCCATCAAGTATTTTTACATATTTTGAATGCAATGAGGGAGCATGGCCACAAGGGGAGTATACTAAATTCAAGATTACATTATGCATTGACAATTGGTATCATTAATTGGTATCAGTTGTGTTTTGCATGATACAGGCTAATGGTGTTTTTTGCATATGTGAGTACTCAAAACGGATTCATTGTCATAATGTTGTTCCAATTGGTAATTCGTACCAAATGGTATCAACGATGTTGTCAATTGGTATTTACAGTTAGAGTATTTTGTTTGTGTGGTATAATTTTTATAGGAAAATATTGTTTTATACTATTGTTGTTCATGATGAGTTTGTTGTCATTATAAGTATGTCAAGTGAAGCACAAGTTAAGTTTTTGGTCTAGGCATGCATTGGTGAGAGTCCCTATATTTTTTTCAATTTTTTTTACTTTGGTGGTGTCATGCATAGCCACAGTTATCTTGTTTCTAGAAAATAGGTGTATGTTTCTAGGAAGGCACTTTTATGAATGTAATCCAGGTTAGGACTCGGACTAGGAGGAGTTATTTTTTCATTGCGTAGTTGCACAAGCATGTATTGTTTTAGCAAGAGATTCCTCTTGTTTGCTAGAGGAAAATATTAGGGATTAAATACTCCTCTCCCTTATGTTCAATCTTCTTCATGGGATAGAAAGAAAGTTTCTTGGATCAGATCAGATGCATCTAAGTTTTGCAGCTTAAGAAGAAGTTGTTGACAGGTCCCCAAGATCAGAATACATAGGGATATTGTTGACAGGGGGAGCATGTTAGTATTTTTTCCATTGATTTCAAAGGGGTAGAAGTATTGTTGATCAATCAGAATAGGTAAATGTTCTTTGGAAAATCACGAGGAGAAGTATCAAAGAAAAGTATTGATCATTTGTAATGATGTGTTGTTTGATATTAATGTTTTCATCGCCGAAGGGGGGTATTGTTGGAAATATGTTGTCATTGATGGAAAAGGAAAAGGAAAATGAAATGGAATATTTTGGAAAATGAAATTGCATTGGTAAATATGTTTTCATTGGTCGCCAAGGCAAATATTGGTGGAAAATGGAAAATATTTTCACATGGCAAAGAAAATATTGGCAGAGGATTTAGAGCTAGTTTTGATGCAGTAGATCATCTCAAATGTAGGTGAAAGTCATTCAAATGGAAATAGATCTGAAAGATATTTATAGTGATATGTAGAAGTTCGAAAATGGACTCCTGGTTTGAAAGATAGATCCAGTAAAAGCTATATAACCCCAAGTCAAAATTATAAGAGTTAGGAGGAGTGTGGAGGAGCCTTGGCACGTAGCCAAGTTTGGCACATTTATAAAGTGTAGTGGAAAGTTTTGTGGAGCCCCTACATGAAGCTCTAGTCAGATGTCATAAACACGTTCATAGTAGAAAGCATTTTTATTGGAGAATTTGGCAGTGGGTGGAACCCACCCTGTGGTGGTACATCAGCGAGTGCACCCCATAGCTTTAAAATGTGGCACAAGTGAAAAACGTCGGGATGCATTGAGCAAGTGGAGCCCACCTGATAGTGGTATCCTGGAGGCATACCCCGACGGATTAGATTTAGCCCGTAAAGCAAAGCATTGGGCTATTGGCGTCGGGACACGGTAGTGGTATGTTGGCCAATGGGAAGAATGCAGAGGTCCCCATTCCCAACTAAACCCACTAAAGGAGAGCCCGAAAAGGAATTCCTGGAAGATGTTTTAGAGATTACATGACTAAGCACTGGGAGGAAAGTATCGAGCCATGTGGAGGCTTTCCGACGGCACCTGAGACGGCCCTTTAGATAGGCGTGGTGGTCACAAGAGGTGGTTTTCCACACCATTGATCACATAGAAAAATGGTGGAGAGCAACACAGAGTCACTCCTCCTCAAACCACAATCCGCTCAGGAGTGGTGTCGAGGAGAGAAGTACTTGAACCCGGTGGTTTTCGGAAAAAAAAAAAATTAACAAAGGAATGGATCACAAAACCAAGACCTTGGGACCCTTTCTCTCTCCTCCAACATAAGACAACTGGTAGCATGTGATTGGACTGGATGATGACATTGATGACATCAGCAGCAGCTAATAAGAGGTGGACACATGGCATGCAAATTTGGCATTTTTGGGTACTAAAGTGGGTTGTTTCTGGGTAACACGTGTCACCACTCCAGAGGCACCAAGTTTCCTTGGAAATTTCATCATTATTTCATCCCCATTAGGATCATCCAAAACATTTAAATAAGTGCGCAAGAGGTGTTGTCAAGTAGCAGGATCCAGGACACATCGACATTGATAACACGACAGCAATCACCTAATGAGAAGAGTATCGAGAGCACCCCATAGGACACCTCATCCCATAGGATTTACCCTAGTGGGATCGATAACATTTCTAATCGAAGGTGCTTGGTAGGAGGTACTGGGCCATTAAGGGAGAGCAATTTCCAATCATAAAGAGTGTTAGGAAGTCCCCACGGAACACGTTGACCTGGCAGATAGACCCTGGCGGGTTTACAAAGGCGCACACAAACGGAAGTGTCGAGATGTTGAAGGCTTCGGACTAAGTGCTTGTATCGGGCCCTATGCCACATTTAGGAACCAGGGGAACTGAGGATATAAAGATCTGCGAAGGCTCTTGGAGTGGTTAAGCGCCAGCTCCTTGGTCGCTTCGCGTAGAAGTGTGACCAATGGCACAGAGCCATTTATACAAGGAATTAGCCCCTGTAGGGTTCAAAAGGGCTTATATCCCAAAGTATTAAGTCGTGGTCGCAGAGATCAGTTCTATGGTGGAAAAATAGGTAAGGGAGCCAAGAAAAAGGGGCCTAAATGCCAATTCAATAGATTTGGCATATTTTTTGTTTATAAAAAAAGCCTCAAGGAAGCTAAAGTTGGCGGTGCAACTATATTTTGACAGCGACATGAGCCCGATAGCGACATGAACAATCGGAAACATATAAAAAGGCCTTGTGTTCTAGCATGGATGAATGAGTTGGAAAATTAATTTGGTGGCAACATTAAGTGACAATTTAGTGTGTTGTTTGGAATTTAAATAAAAACCTTATAGATAGAGGAAGATTTGGCAAAAAATCAGGTAAGCAACAGAGAAAAAAGGATTAAGCTCGAAGTAGCAGAACTGACAGTTTTGGCAGTAAATTTGGAATTTAAACCAAATTAACTATAGATAAAAATAGCAATCACACTGCTAAATCTTGTAACAAAAACAAAATTAAAGAATATAGCAGTTTAACTCAAGAATTGAGCCCATAACTATAGGTTGAAGGTTGAGAAAAAACACACAGGCTAAATTAATTATTCATGCAATAGATTTGACAGCAAGATAACAACATTTCAACTCAAAAATATCAATAAAAAATTATTCAAATGAAGAATTTGAGCATCATATTGGGTGTGTTGTATGAAATTGGTGTGTGCAAAAAAAAAAATTGAGAGTAGAATAGTGTTGTTGGGGTGTTGTATGAGGAAGAGTTGTGGGTTTTGGTGATATTGGTGCATGATTTGTTCAATAATCAGAAATTTTTGAAGGTGATCTTATTGGTGATTCATTCAGCAACCAAAGATTGTTGAATATTCTTATGGTGGCTTTGGTGAGCAGTTGCAGTGGCATAATTTTTTTTTTATGAGGTAAGTGGTCTATTGGTTTTAGTGTGAAAATGGGTGAAATATGGATCAACAAGACTAGCAACTGGTAGCTTACAGACCAGGGATAGTGGCTCCTTCTAGTGGGTGCTAGTAAATCTTTAGGGGTAAGAATCCTTTTGAGCATAGACTGATAAACGAGCAGGGGAAAGAGTCCCTTCCAATGAGTGCTGGTAAACAAGCATGGGAAGCATTCCCTTTCAATGGTAACTGATAAACGAGTAGAGAATGAATTTCCTTTCAATAGCAGTTGATAAACCTACAATTGGTAGCTTGTGGGGCCATGGTGAAATCAAGTTGAATCTTGTAATAAAAAGAAGATTGGTGTCTTGTGTATATATCGCTCATGTTCTTGATGTTTATGATGTTATACATGTTCGAGTTGTGTTGTTGATCCATGAATCATTTTTAAAGAGATTAAAAACTAAAATTTGTGAAGAATTGTATAATTTGACCACACTATTGATTCAACCCCCCTCTCAATAGTGTCCTAGTTTCCATTGTTTCTAACATATTTATGCAAAGGAGCACAATGCTATGAGGAGGTCAATGAGAGAACATTACACACTCAAAAAGTACAACACCTCCAGCAACAAGTCCCAAATTTTGAGAAATAAAGGACAGGGATGATCAAAGGATAGATGTTATTGAATGCATAATAATAAATCAAGAATAAAAGGCTCGATAACAAGATGAACTCCAAAGGGTTGAAGCTAAAATGAAAAAAAAAAAGAGAAAGAAGATTTTGTGGCCACTTCTTAGTCCAAGTAGAAATAAAATAAATAAAAGACAATAAAATATGAGAAGAATAAGCATAAGGAACTAAAGAAGCATGTTGTTTAAGAATATGAGAGGAAGAAGAAAGAGTAAATATCTCGGAAAATAATAAAATAATAGAGGAAGAAAATGGAATAAGAAAATTCCTTCGAAAGAGAAGAAGAGAACATATCCAAAAGCAAGCAAGGCACTCAAAAAATAGAGCAAAGAAGACTGCAAGGAGGAAATGATCCTGGCAACAAGTTTGAGACCAAATTCCAGTCACACCAATAACAATGATTTCTGGCATGAAAAGTCTTGTAAGCTTCAAAAATTAAATCATGAATGATAGCAGTGGGAAAGTAGCTTCCTTTGAAGAGTAATTTTACTAAAATAAATAATGAAGCTTCTTGAGGAAGTGAGGAATGAAGTATATGTTTTTTCCTCGTCAGTTTTAGATCCTAAAAATAGGATCATTAACACGGTGCTCATCTCCTTGATTGAAGAATTAATTACTAAGGTAAATCAATAGTTTATTCTAGTTGCACATTTGAAGGGGTGGATAAAGTAATTGGAATCCTCGCGAGTTTAAGTAACTCAAAAAATAGGCCATGGCCTTAAGCCAAGAGAATAAAACTCAAACTTAACTTAATTGTGATCCCTTCAATCAACAAGGTTTCATCCTAAAAGAAGAAATAACACGATAAGAAAACGAGCTAAAGGAGGCATACAATAAAATACTAGAAGGGGTCATGGACCAACACCAATGGAATCTTTACATAGTTTGGGAATGATTGGATTTGTAGAAGGAAGAGAGACGAAGATTGAAAGATTTCAAATCGTTGTCTCAAACAATGTTTCAGAAACTAATGGGAGCCAATAAAAAGTTGGTTAACCACCTGAACAATTTTTTACTCTGCCATGAAGAGGTGATAGAAAAATAACATTGATGGACATCACAAAAATTTTAACAGAATAAAGTTTAGGAAATTCAATGAAATATTGAATAATATGCGGTAGGTTCCAACAACAACCCACCAAATATCTCCAAGTTAAATGAAAGATACATGATGAAGTATCAGGCCTTCATCAATGCATGTAAAGAAACTATGTTCGTTCTAGACTTGAGCTTGAATGCACTTAACAAGAAACATTCCAGGTTGTGGGAAGGTATATGATAGTTCACCTCTAGAATCGACGTGACTAGCACAGTTATACTGGATCTGACCCAAACCCAAAAAGGTTCTGAGGAATCAAAATAGATAATAAATCCAACGCTATGTAACAATTAAAGGCCCTGAACAAATAATCACACTTTCACTTCCACGCATGCCCTTCCAAAGAGATCCTTTATCTAAACTTTAGTCACATATTCTATGAAAAATAACTTGAGGTTATCAATCGATCTATCATAGAATGTGAGCTTCCATTGGATCGAATTCTCCCCATCCAAATTGAACCAATCAAGCAAGTCCATAGGTAGTGGGAAGAGCACATGGCCATTAAAGCTAACACATTGTCAACACCAACTCCAACCTCATGAACCATAACTAGTTCCTTCTCATTGTCAAAAATGCATGTAGTTACATGATTCAAATATGCATCCCCAACTTAGTAAGGACTTAGAGTTGGGGGAGGGAGGAATAATGTTTGTAATGCTATAAATATGGACAGCGCCCCATGGAGCAACAGGTTAGAAATTTTTCAACTAAGATTTTGTAAGAACTACTACTAATTTTCTTGATACTCAAAATCCATTCATGTCCCAAATTTTGTAGTGGGAATTCTCATGTGTTTGAACTATTCTATGCACTTTGTTTATTTTTTGTGAATTGGATTAGATTTTCTTGCTTACATGAAACAGCTAAGATGACTATCTATGTTCTTGGTTTTACATAATAACTATTCCAAATTGTGATCTTTATCGACCCACTATAACAAGTAATGTGTTGTTGGACTATTATGTGCAGGATCATACTCCTTTGGCATGTTTGAATAGCTACACATTCTTTTATTACTGTAGTATAATAGTTTAGTTTTTTATATTCTTGTTTAAAAGGTATAATATTTCCTTTCAACAATTATTATAGCTTGTAAAGTTCTCATTCAATATATCTATACTAATCATGCTCGCTAAATTACAACACCCTTGTTTTACAGTTGTTGATAGTTGTAAAACTTCCTCTACCAATAAAGGAATAATTAGATTTACTCTTGTTTCCTTATTATGAAACCAGCTCCAAAAATAGAAGAAAAGAGAGATCAACGCCTTAGAAATAAGCCACTTCAAGGGGGAAACCTCCTTTACATTACATAAATGAACAATTCTTGGATGATACAAATGACAAAACCTCCTTCTATATATAGGAGTCCATGGGACCACAATATAATCTTAGCCGACCTAACAAAAATAATGTAAGGACACAATAATAACAATATGGGGGTTACAGGGTTACAACAATAACAATAAGGGGGGTATAATAACCACAATAAGGGACTACACTAGTAATATAGGGACCTAACATGCCCCTCTCCTTCAGAAAAGTGTTGTCCTCAACTCTTTAGTACCTTTGGATGCTTATGTATAAAATTTTCATCCTCCCATGTAGAATCTTCAGTGGGTAAGTTATTCCACTTGATGGGATACTTTGAAATTGATCGAATTCGTAGTTGTCGAGTTGTTGTTTCCATGGCTAATTCAGGTTACAATATGATTTTTCCTTCCTCATCAAGTTCTGGAAATATTGTTTGAACTAGAAGGTTTTTTCCTATAACCTTTAAGCATGAAACATGGAAAACTGGATGCACTCGCAAAGAAGCAGGAAGCTCCAATTTGTATGCCATAGTAGCAATATTTTGCAACACCTTGTAAGGACCATAGTAGTTTGGCAATAATTTATTATCATTCTTAGCTTGATTTAGGGGCATTTTTTTGTATGGTTGTAGTCGTAAAAATACCGAGTCTCCTACATCAAAACTTCTCTCGTTGCGATGTTGATATGTCTATTGTTTCATTTGATTTTGTGACAAATTTCGGTTATCCTTTAAGAGTTGGAGAACTTGTTGTTGATGCTCGATGTGATCTTCCACTGCTTGAACCTTATCATTTTCTCTTAAATATGATGTGATGGACGGTGGATGATATCCATAAAGTGCCATGATTGGGTCTCTTTTTCTCCAGTATGGAAGGAAGTGTTATACCACCATTCAACCACAGGTAACCACTTGACCCATTGTGTTTGTTTATCAGATACAAAACAATGAAGATATCCTTCCAAAAAAAATTCATTGTCTCAGTTTAACCATCGGATTGAGGATGATAAGATGAGTTATGAGCTAGTTGAGTACCCAAACAAGAAAATAATTTCATCCAAAAATTTCCAGTAAAAATGGGATCTCTATCACTTACAATAATATTTGGGTTTCCATGTAGCTTTTGAATTGTTTCCAAAAATGCAGTAGCAATTGTACTTGCTTTAAATGGATGAGATAATTCACAAAAGTGTGCATACTTGGTAAGTCTATCAAATACCACCATCATGACACTCTTTCCTTCAGACTTAGGTAAACCTGTGATAAAATCCACTGAAATCTCCTCCCAACGTTGAATTGGAATGGATAAACGTTGTAGAAGAATCGGGGTCTTAATTGTCTCAACTTTATTTCGCTGGAAAACCAAACATTCCGTTACAAACTTTTGAATATCATATTTGAGGCTATCCAAAAAAAAATATTTCTTCACCCTGTGATAAGTTTTAAAAATCTTGAGTGTCCTCCTAAAGGAGAAGTGTGAAATTCCAAAATAATATTTTGTTTTAATTGGGAATTCTTACAAAAATATAATTGATATTTGTACCATAAGGAATCATTTTTCCACCTAAATGTATCAGATGTACTAGGATCTTGTTGCAGCTTTTGAATGAGTATCCACACTTCTTCGTCCTTCTTCCATTCATCCCTTGCCTCAGTTACCCAATTTGGTTGGATAACAGAAATGGCACAAAGCAATGCTTCCACCTCTTCATCCTTTCTTGAGAGTGCATCTGCAACAACATTTAGCTTCCCTTTTTTGTAGATGATTTCAAAGTCATAACCCAACATCTTTGTGACCCATTTTTTCTACTCTTCTGAAGATAGTATTTTTTCTAAAAAGTGTTTAAGACTATCATAATCATTTTTTACCTTGAAGTGTATTCCCATTAGGTAAGGTCGTCATTTATTTAGTGAATGTAGTATTGCCAACATTTCCTTCTCATAAATAGATTTTTGTAAATACTTTCCTTTGATTGGACGACTTTCAAAAGCAATGGGTCTTCCTTCTTACATTAAAACAGCACCAGATCCATTTCCTGAGGCATCACATTCCACAATAAAAAATTTTGTGAAGTCTGGTAGCTAAGACCGGTGCTAGGCACATTGCCCCTTTAAGATGTTCAAAGGCCTTAGTTTCTTTAGGAGTCCATGAAAATTCAACTTTCTTCAATAATGTTGTTAGAGGTGTTGCTATTATCCCATAATTATTAACAAACTTGCAATAATGGCCAGTTAACCTGAGAAATCCTCGCAATTTCTTTATGGTTGTGGGGACTTTCCATTCCTTAATGGCTTTAATTTTGTTAGGGTCTACCTTAACACCCTCGTGAGATTCAATATGACCGATATATTCCACCTGTTGTACTCCAAAGAAACATTTGGAGATTTTTTCATATAATTGTTTCTCCTCCAATAGTTTGAGCACCCTGTCAACATGTTGAACGTGATCCTTCCAAGACCCGTTGTAGATTAGTATATCATCAAAAAATACTAACACAAATTTTCCAAGGAAACTTTTGAAAATGGAATTCATCAACCCTTGAAATGTACAAGGTGCATTGGTAAGGCCAAAAGGTATGACCAAAAATTCATAATGACCCTCATGAGTTCGAACTGTTGTTTTTAGAATATCTTCAATTTTCATTATAATTTGATGATATCTTGAACGAAGATCCAACTTGGTAAAATAAATTGCTCCATGTAATTCATCCAATCATTCATCAATCACAGGAATGGGAAATTTATCTTTAATAGTGAGCTTATTGAGCTCCCTATAATTCAAAAACATGCGCCATGATCCATCCTTCTTGTGCACCAATACTACTGGAGCAGAGAAATAACTTTGACTAGGTTGAATTATATCAGCCTCTAACATTTTTGCAATCATATGTTCAATTTCTCTCTTTTCGACACAAGGATATCTATAAGGCCTGATGTTTGTAGGAACACTTCCTGGAATCAAATGAATAGCATGATCATGATCACGAATAGGTGGGAGTCCTTTGGGAGTTTCAAACTCCTTGGAATGATTATCCAAGACTTTTTCGAGATCTGGAGAAATAGATGATTTTAATGTTGGAACTTCTAGTGAGCATAATTGTGCAATTATGCCTCATTCTTTCTTGAGAAGATTTTTCATGACATTAGAGATTATTATATTTCTCGGCTTCCCTGTGATACCCCGTAATTCAACATCCTTTCCTTCTGAAAACAATTTCAAGAAAATTTCTCGAAAATTAAAAGCCACAGTCCCCAAAGATTTTACCCATTGTACTCCTAGTACAAAATCAGCTCCTCCCATTGGAATGGAAAGCATTGGGCTATTCAATACATATTCCCCCATGGTTAGCTTGATATTATGGCATTTTCCGAAGCAATTTATAATTCCTCCATTTGCAACCATCACTTGACATTCCAATGTTGGGTATAGGAAGAAATTCAATTCCTTGGCTACCTTACAATGAATAAAATTATGGGTACTACCCGAATCAATCAACATTATTACCTTTTTCTTCTTGATATGTCCTTCTATCTTGAGAGTTTGAGGAGTGGTAATTCCTGCCAATGCATTACACGATATGGTTGGACTCATTTCTTCTTCCTTTAGGGTTGGTTCTTGGTGTATATCCTCTTCTTTTGAAGTTTCTTGTTCATTTTCTTCCTCCACTTCACAATCTCTGTAAAATAATTTTTTCTCATCACAGTTATGACCTTTAGTGTATTTTCTATCACAACTATAGCAAATCCCTTTTCTCTTTTTTCTTCCAATTTTTTTGGTGTTAACCTTGTAGGTTGTGGAAGTCTAGGAGTAGCAACACTTCCATATTTATAGATGTGAGTGGTAGGCTTCCTTGTCACCATAATTTTACATTCAATTTTTCTTGCCGACCTGAATGCCTTATCCAATGAATGAGGTTCCCAAAGGAAAACCTCATGTTGGATGTTATCCCTTAAATTCCTCATGAACACATCAATCATGTGTTCCTCTGTAATATCATTTACCCTTATATTCAATTTTTTGAAGTCCTCAATGTGCTCCACCATTGAACCCTTTTGTTTGAGATTTATCAATTGGCTAAAGAAGGTGTTTCTCTTTGTATCTTCATAATGTGCTATCATTTCCTCCATAAAAATTAACCAAGTGACATTTTTTTTCAGGAGCAAAGCCATCAATACCATACAAATGTATTTTGTTTTAAATATAAAGTTGCAATAAGTACCTTTTGTGTGTTTTTCACATTATTGAGATCAAAATATTGCTCCATCTGTAGTATCCATGTTACAGGATCCTTTCCATCAAACTTCCTCATATCGATCTTTGGAATATGGTGGGTCTTCAATCCCACATTAGAGTTTATGAAATCACGATTAAAATTTATTTTGTTTTCATTATGATTTTCCTCTACTATCTTTTCTCCATTAGGAATCATTTCTTGTATCAATTTTTTCAAACCTTCCATGTCTGCTTTTAGATCATTCTTCATGTCTTCCATGTTGTCTTTCATTTTTTCCTCGATATCATCGATCTTAGCTTCCATGCCTTTCTTCAAACCATCCATATTAGCTTTCATGCCCTTCTTTAAACCATCCATATTAGCTTCTACGCTTTTCTTCAAAACTTCCATTCCATTTTTTGTTGCACTTTGGGAGAGCGAAATTTGGTGCACTTGCTCTTGTAAGTTTGATATATCATGTTGTACTTCTTCATCTCCATGAGTCATAGTAGAGTATTTTGAGGAACTAATGGGTGTTGAATTATTTTTAGGGGGCATTTTAGAACCCAATATTGATATCTATGCTTCAATATGCCCTTGGAATCACTTCAAACTGATGTTTCAAACAAGACTTATGCAATTGGAAAAAAAATACACACAATTTTCTTGCTTTTGAGGAGCTCGATATTTAAACTAAATAATCTCTGTGATTTCAGATCTTCAATATCTAAAATTTGATCCTGGAGTAGCCCTCTGAATATTCCTTCCAATGCCACAGGTCTGACCTAGTTTGGATGCTTCAATACAAATTTATGCCCAATCTCCCACAATGACCTAATTATGGACTGGTTCAGTAGAGTGAACTTGTATGGTGTGCCACGTGTCATTGTTTCCTCCTTCCACTCTGAAATTGATACATAGGAAACTACAGTTGCTTTAAGTCATGTTTTACATAATCCTAATCCGATGCTCATAGAGAGAGTTATGACAATTTTCCCACGGTCACCTCTTTGAGATAAAATTCGGAAACCTGAAAAAACCCTAGCTTCCACAGATCATATCTCTGAAAATATTGCAAACCAAGATCTGAAATTTGTACACGAAGTTCCTCATGATTTCGGCTTCGCGTGATAAAAATTTCAACTTCTGAACCTTCGTAGAAAAAAATTTATAGTGAAAATTCCACGATGACCTGTTTGGAGCAGCGAAACCCTATAATCCAAAGGTCGAATACCAAATGTTCTGAACCAGCTCCAAAAATAGAATAAAAGAGAGATCGACGCCTTAGAAATAAGCCACTTAGAGGGGGAAACCTCCTTTACATTTCATAAATGAACAACTCTTGGGTGATACAAATGACAAAACCTCCTTCTATATATAGGAGTCCATGTGGTCACAATATAATTCTAGTCGACCTAACAATAATAATGTAAGGGCACAAAAATAATAATAATAAGGGGATACAACAATAAAAATAAGGGGGATATACTAACCATAATAAGGGACCTAACATTCATGTTACAATTTCCACTAGTATGTGGGCCATATTGCCACCACATAAATTTCTCCTCAAAATGATACTTTCTCTTTAAAGTTATTCCAAATCCTAAATAGATTCATATTTCCATGCAAAGGCAATCCTATATCTAATTCTAAACTAACGATTATAAAGAGATTGATTATTGACATGTAATTTATTAATAGAAAACAAGAAAATTTTCAATATTCTCCATAATAAGCCACGGTGAGATATTCAAATAACATGAATGAGAAATAATTCCACATAAAATGATATTAGAATATATCCCTACAACCAAAATTCACACCAGATCATCGCATTTTATGAAGCAATCTCAACTGTGATAAAATAATTGACAATAGTCCAGGATTTAAGACTTTGATCATGACCTAGCTTTTAATTGTATGAAATGTTGAGAAATAGTTCTTCGATATTAAATTCAAATAAAATCCATCAACCATGAATAAAAAATTCACTTATAAAAATATACAAGAAATAATTATAGATTTTCTAACCATCATGTCTTCAATCTTTCTTAAAACATTGATAGAAATGTATATGTCTCAAATCGGGATTTCCAACCAAGCCTTCAAAATTATACTCATACTAATAAAAATATCTAGTATTGATTACAAGGTTTTAAATCTATTCTACATAGAAATAATAGTCATTTATCATTAATCATTTTTCTCTTCTTTGGTTACGCTAAATTTCCTCTTCTTCCTCTTGCTTCAATATCCCCTCCTAAAAATCAAATATATTGCATCTTCTCAAATAACTGTGGTTGCAGATTTCCTCAGTTTCCAAGTTCTTTTTCCTTCCTTTATCCATCTATCACCTACACAAGACAAAGTAACCATAATTATAGATATATTCATATCTTGAAAAAAATTCATTAAAATTATTATTAGAAGGAATGGAGTCTTGGAAATAATAAGAAAACCAATTATGAGGAATTTTAATGAAAGTATTTGTAGGCTCTTTCTTCCTCTTTAGGCTTAGCCGTTTTATTTTCCTAAAATAATTAAAAACTAAAATAATAAAAATATTAGTAAACTAGTTTTACATACAAATTTCCCTCAAAAAATATCTAAAAATAATAATCAAACAAATTATCTTACAAGGAAAATATTCCTGAAAATTAATTGATAAACACATAAGCTTTGAATATGTACATTATGTCATAAGTTTTGTGTATAGCCTAGATTCTCCTTGAATATAGATATCCTACCAACTATCAATGAAAATAATAATTCAAAACAAAATAATAAAAATTTTATATTAACAATGACTTTATAGAAATCGAATGTAATAATATTTTCTAAAGTATTATCATTGCAGTTAATAGAAATTTTGAATTTCATGTAAATTTGTGACCTATTTCCATTGTAAACTCGTGATTTAATTCTCAGGGAATTTATATCCTTTTTCTTACATTTAATTATATCAAATCCGTGATTTTATTTCTTTCAATGTTTTCAGGTATTTTCATTGTTCATTTGGAAAAATAATGTTCCCAACATATTCCTCATATTCTTGGCTCTCCAATGAGCTATTTCATGTTCAAATTGGCCTTTTAAAACTCAAGATATGCCCCCCGAAAGATATTGCTCAATAGTCATTGAGTTCCTTTGTGCATTAATTATGGTCATTGATCTACATGTTCATATATTTATCCGACGTTCCCAATGAAACCCAAGATATGGCCCCTGAAACATTCATAGATTTAGTTTGTGAGTTAATTATAGCAGTTGATCTATATGTTCATTTCTTTATCCCACGTTCTACATATTATTTTTTACTCCAATAGTGCTCTGTATGTGAAATCCACTAGAAGTGCGGATTGTTGGGCCTACATAAATGTTTTTAACAAATACTGAAATAAAAGATAAATAGATAAACCACTTATTTTGGAAATCGGGTCACCCGATTGTCAAAAATATCGATACCCAAAATCTACTAAAATAATAATAAAAAGCCACCAGATTTGACCATTCAACCGAATTCCAATGATCGAGTCACCGGAAAAAAATTAAATGTGGAATTGAAAATTCTCAATACTCAAGGATCCCAAAATCCCTATACCCAGACTTTGAAATCTTGAATTTTCGAAAATGACAAAAAATCTCGTTAACTAACATTCCATCAATCGAAATATTAGGTCAAATCAATTGACATAAAAATATTCATTAATTGGCATTTCATTAATTGGACTATCAAATCCCATCAATAGACATAAAATGTTCCCATTAACCGACATTCTGTCAATCAGGCTATCGCTTTCCGTCAATTGTTGTTGCCTAGTAAATGAATAAATAAATAATAATAAAATTAAAAATTAAAAAAATGATAGAATTTAATACAATTCACATCTTTTGTCATGTCAACAAATTCAATACAATTATTTTCCATGTGCACCAAGGGGACATGTAATTTGCCACAATATTAGAACACAATGAAAATATAAAAATTTCCTAGGGCCATAATTGTGTCATCCAGCAGTGCTCATCAGATATCCCTAATGCTTTTTGGGCAAGAGAAAAATATGTGACCGATCTACCATATACCGAAGGCATTCAAATCCGACCACAGAAGGCATCAACCGCTTTGATGAGTCCAACAGAGTTAGAATATTGCCAAAATGAGATAGATGATCTCCTTGAGAAGGGTTTGATTGAACCAGCAAAAATCCCATGGGCATGCCGAGCCTTCTATGTTAACAAACATTCAGAAATCAAAAGAGGCCAACCTCGAATGGTAATCAACTACAAACCCTTGAATGTAGTGCTGAAAAATATAGCATATCCATTGCCAAATCAAGCAGTAATTCTCCAAAAGATGAAAGGTCGTAACATCTTCAGCAAATTCAACCTAAAATATGGTTTCCACCAAATTGGAATTGCTGCCAAGGATCGTATCACGACCATTTATGTTTGATTGTGTCTATTATATTTTCTTCTTTTGTTGTAGTGGACCCGTATCGGACCCCGAAAATCACCAAGTTCAGGCTGAAGCAGTGAGCGATAAATCCATCTTTGTAGGTGAAAGACAAGGTCTTTAGGTGTGCAGTTTTACGAAGCATTTATATCAGATAGAATCTAACTTAGAGCAGGAAGCTTTCGGTTCAACAAAAATTGAAGCCTCTATTTTCAGTCCATCTCTGACTTTTAAATGGATTCAAGCATGAAAGAATTTAACCAGGTAGAAATCGAAGCCTTTGTTCCAACAATTTCTCTATTAGACAGACGATCTTCATACAGAGAAGCATCTACTTCTGCATCTACTATTTCTATATCAGAAAAAGAACCAGATTCAAATTGGCAAATACCGCCAATTCTTCCCTCTCAAGTATATAACATGCCATTCTATAAATATTATACATCTACCCAAATTCGTCTTCACTCTGTAGATATCAGTTTCACATCCCAAGATGAACCTACTCAAATTCCTTTATTACAAAAAGAACAGTTAGATTGGGCAAAAACTAAAGGTTATAAATATTGTCAATTACGAGCAATCCGATTCGGATTGAATGCATTGGTCAGACAATATATAAATGTAAATAGCCTATGTGTCGTTGTAGAAACCCGCCATAACAAGTTGTCTGATACAAAAATAGGAGGATTTGCAAGTCCATTGCATGATGGTCCAGCCTTTGGTATAGTTTATCCAAAGTACTTTGTTGCCCTCGATGACCCCTACATATACGACCTCCTCTAAGCATACATCCATCCTCAAGGCTTTGACATGAAACAAAAATAAAAAATCATTCAGTTAAAAACCTTGACTATTGTCAGATTTGGAAATGATAGTATGCCTCCTCTACAATCTCATATTAGAGAAACTTCGCAGCTTTTAAGCGAGGTGGAATCAAGTTCCAGTAAATCCACCATTACTATTACTTTTGAGTGGACAGGAATCCAGTACCCTAAACTTTGGGAAACTAAATATGACCAGCACCAAAAAAGTACATTGGTCAAAGAAGAATTGAAGATAGCCAAAGCCAAGCTAGTTGCTTTCTCCACTGCTACTTAATCCTTCCAACTCCCAAAATAAATACAAGAATCATTCAGGGTCCAAAACAAAGAAATCTTCAGTCCAGATATTGTCTGACATCTAGTAAGCTCCTCTTCTTCCGAGCTTACTATTGAACATAAAGGTCAACATCAGCAATGTCCATCTTGCAACCAGTTGATCCAAAAGCTTAGTCAAGCCACTAAGCAAGAAAGGCCTCAAATCCTCATGTTTTCCATGTTACCAAGAGAAGAAACAGCACAGACTATTAAAGTCCAAACAAGAGAAGAAAGTTATATACCAGGAAGAAACCTGCCATATGTTTCTTTTAAACAGTCTAATGAGGATGGCCAAAAGAAAAGGGAATTTGTCCTTTATTCCACAATTTCGGCAACTACAAGTTCTGGAACAACTACCTCACAACTCAACTATGCTAATTTGCAGATAGATGACATGCATAGAGATGTTCTCAAAGTTATACAAGCAGTCTCTAATGAAAACGTTGTTTGTGAAGGTATACTAGCAAGAGTCCAATTGCTAGAACACCAAGTTGCCGACCTTTCTCCATTAATTGAAGCTCAGGAGAAAATAAACAAAATATTGTCAACAATAACTTAGGTTTTATCCATAACAACACCAATCATTCAGAAATTAGGATCTTCTACAAGGAAGCCTGATTATTCATTACTAGATAAACCTAGAAATTCTACAATGTTTAAGGATGATCCCACTACACAAGCAAAAATAAAAAAGACATATAGTTTTAGCCTTGCCTCTACAGATCTCCCAGAATGGAATTTTGGGATGCAGACTCCAGAAACAAAACTAGCTGAAAAAATTAATGAGCTAGTTTTACAGTCAAGAAATTCTTGCAACAAGTGCAAGAAAAGGGTCCTACCCTCAGAAAGGACCAAATAAAACAATATCTTGTTTATATCAAACAAGAACCAGGAGAAAGCTCAATAACTCCAATCAATACTGAAAACACAGGAGTTTCAGCAATGAGTGCAGCCATTCAGGCAATGCTTGCAGAACCAATGTTTTTTTCTGAATTTCCAGCCCAAAATAGAAATTGAGAATGCAATCATTCTAATAGCTAGCTAGGCAACCAAAAAAAAAAATAGATAACCCCACTCTTACACAAAGAGACATTTCACAAATGATTGTGAATGGGTTAGGAGGATTAGCTAACACATGGTGGAATTATGCTACTATTGAATCTAAAAATTCAATTTTAAATCATGTCGATCATGTTCTACAATTACTTTCTTCTTTGAGAGCTCAGTTTGTAGGATTAACTGTTGATGAAGATCCAGAACACTTTACACAGTTATTTCTCAGTAACCAGCTTGGTAATCTTGAATTGTTAGACGAATATTTTTGCCAAATGCAAGACTAGTTAATCAAAGGAAATGCTTATGCAGATCCTACTTATATTAAAAGGTATATTCAAAGTATGCCAAGTGCTTTGCCTGCTACTATGAATTTATACTTCAAAGAAAAGCATATCTAGCTCCAAGGTATGACTCTAGTGATTGCTCATGGTCATATCAAGAAAGTAATAGAAGAACATCGTTTGCCTAAAAGAGTCAATAAATATTTTAAAGAGCATGAAAAACTCTTTACTAATCGATTATGCCAGACAATTGGCCAATTACCCAACTGGGGGAAAGGAAGTTTTAACAGAGATCCAGTTTGCCACTGTTCTTCCAAACAAAAATAGTACAAGGATATAAAGGTTAAGTTTCAGTCAGAAGCTTACAGAGGGCCACAATAGAAGGATGGAAACAACCATTCCAAAAAAGAAAAACTTTCTTTAGACAGCGAACAACTCCTAAAACACAAAAGTGTTTTATTTGTAACAAAGAAGGACACTAGGCAAATGCCTGCCCACAGAAATGTAGAAATCCAAAGCTTGCAGCTTTGTTCTAAGGCACTCTAGAACTATCAATGTGGGACTTGTTCTATTGTAATCTTGATGAAGATCCTTCTGGAGAAATCTATTATCCAGAAGAAGACAAAGAAGACCAGGAAATTTCTGCTCCTGATGATAGTTCAAATGATGATATTAGCTTACAGAGTTACAAATTTTGTATGTTTCAAAATTCTACTGATAAGCTCGAAGAGCTCAAAGACACTCCTCCATTTTAGATGAATCTAAGGATGTGCATTCAAAAGCAGATCAGTCAGATAGAATCAGCCATTCAAGCAAATCAGGCTACCAAGCCATCATCTTCTGCAACTATGACAAGCAAGCAAATAGAGAGAAATTCTCTATCGAGTCCCATCAAACTGGCACCCAGACGAGTTAGAAGCAAATAGACCTTCTAAGCATATTCCAAGGCAAAAAGTTAAATGAGCTACATGTGACTCTTTTAGAGCCCAGATAAAGGCTAAACAAGACAAGATCAGAGCACTTGCTGAGGAAGTTAAAAAATTAAAATTTCTTTATATGATCTTGAAAGAGAAATTGTCGACTCATCTGACGAAGATCTTCAGCAGATATTATCAGGTACGTTTGACTCTCCTAAGCATTTATCTGAAGAAAAACCAAGTTCTCCTAAATATGCCCAAAGACCAAAATCCCCATACCTAACCCAATTTTTTCCTGGAAAATCTATTGCTTTAGCCAGCGAACCAAAATTGTATATTCATCTTACGTTTTGTCCCCCTGATTGTAAACCATATTCTTTAGATTGCTTACTTGATTCCAGCGCACAACTCAATTTTTTTCAATTCCTTCATATTAATGGGAGAAATCAATGGAGGGTGGAGCTACCATAATAGGTTCCATGTTTTCACTTCCTCACCAAGTTATTGATTTCCCTGTATCTATCTAGGACCATCTAGTTGGTTGTACATTCCTTGAACTTGACAATATCCCAGCCAACATCATCTTAGGTTTAAATTTCTTTACCTGTTGGTCTCCCATATCTATTGATTACCAGAAACTCCTATTCTCTATAACTATCTCTGGTAAGACTATACAGTTCCCCCTTAAAACCACTTGTACATTCTCTGTTCCCCATGTACAGGAACAAGAACAACTAAAACCTGCCGAAGTACAAAAAAAAGAAAGGATCATTTCCTTTGCCACGGCACATCGACAAGAATACTTGCAAACTATCTCTGAAAAGATCATCTAGCAGTTCCCATCAGATATCCCCAATGCTTTCTGGGCAAGAGAAAAATATGTGATCAATCTGCCATATACCAAAGGCATTCATATCCGACCATAGAAGGCATCAGTCGCTTTGATGAGTCCAACAGAGTTAGAATATTCCCAAAAGGAGATACATGATCTCCTTGAGAAGGGTTTGATTGAACCAGCAAAAATCCCATGGGCATGCCAGCCTTCTTTGTTAACAAACATTCAGAAATCAAAAGAGGCCAACCGCAAATAGTAATCAACTACAAACCCTTGAACACAGTGCTGAAAAATATAGCATATCCATTGCCAAATCAAGCAGCACTTCTTTAAAAGATGAAAGGTTATAACATCTTCAGCAAATTCGACCTAAAATCTGGTTTCCACCAAATTGGAATTGCTGCCGAGGATCATTACAAAACAACCTTTTTTGTCCCGCATGGACAATACCAATGGAAGTGTAATGCCTTTCGATTTAAAGAATTCTCCTAGTGAATTTAAAAAAAGAATGGATGATGTATTTAGAGGATTAGTCTGATTAGTTATCTATATTGATGATTTACTTGTCTATTCTAAGAATATCCAAGAACATCTAAAGCATCTCCAAATATTCATGAGCATTGTATTAAACACGGATTAGCTCTATCAAAATCCAAGATAGAGATTGGAATAACAAATGTAGACTTCTTAGGTTTAAATATTTCTGATGGTAGAATCACACTACAAAACCATGTTCTTCTAAACCTACAGAATTTTCTAGAGAAAATCCTAGACAAAACTCAGCTGCAAAGGTTTCTTGGAAGTCTGAATTATATCAGACGATTTTATAAAGGACAAGCTCAAGATTTAGTTGTCCTGCAACAAATATTGAAGAAGTCACCAATCCCATGGAACCAAGCCATGACTCAAGTGGTGAAAACAATCAAGGAGAAAGTGCGGCAACTTCCTCCACTCAAACTCCCAACAGATAAAGGATCTTACATCCTTGAAACAAATGCATGAACTTTTGCATGGGGAGGCGTTCTATTAGAACGTTTAGATGGAAAAGAAGAGATATGCAGCTACACTTCAGGAACATTCCATGGAGTCGAACTTAACTATCCTTCAAGCCACAAAGAAGTGCTCGCAGTAAAAAAGAGCATCAGTCATTTCAGGCTTTATCTTAAACTAGTAAAATTTTTGGTCTGAACCAATCTAAAAATCATGCCAAGCATGATAAAAGCAAACTGTGATCTCGTAGATAACAATGTATGTATTCTAAGATGGGCAGTTTGGCTTGACGATTATGACTTCGGCATTGAGCATAAGCCCCGATACCTAAACTGCGTAGTAGATCTTCTTACAAGAGAAGCAACAGACCAACCAGCTGGAAAGGAAGCAGCAGTGGGCCCATAACCCACAGGTCTATTTTAGGCATAAGTAATTGATTTGGTCCCCATATGTCTTCGGACCATTAAGGGATGAGATAATGCAAGTTGTCCACTTGCACCCGAATCTATTTTAGGGTTTCAATAATGACTCGCAATCACCAGTCTTAGGTCAGCAGACACCGGGTGAGAATACTATAAATGAGAGGTTGTGTCCTTCATAATACTCACGCTGAGTTGTTCTAGTATTTTGAGCAATTATTCAGCTTTCTATTTCTCCTCTTCTTCATAGAGTGATGCTAGATTGCACAGGCTGCAGCTTTACGCTGATCCTCTCTGTGAATAAAGTATCAGTCACTCAAACATTCCGAGTCTGTAAATTATGAGTGAAAAAGTTTCTTTCAATATATCTGAATACCTAAAACCATATTAGTCACTCAAACATTCTAAGTCTGTAAATTATGAGTGCAAAAGTTTCTTTCAATATATCTAAATACTTGAAACCATATGCTTGGCCAAGAATTTATGAAACATCTAAACTTATTGGTATCACAGTCAAAATACAATAATAAGTTTAGATAAACTCACTGGTATCAGAGCCATTTATGGTTGATTGTGTCTATTATATTTTCCTCTTTTGTTGTAGCGGACCCGTATCGGACCCCAAAAATCACTGAGTTCAGGCTGAAGCAGTGAGTGATAAAGCCATCTTTGTAGGTGAAAGACAAGGTCTTTAGGTGTGCAGTTTTATGAAGCATTCATATTAGATAGAATCAAACTTAGAGCAGGAAGCTTTTGGTTCAACAAAAATCAAAGCCTCTATTTTCAGTCCATCCCTGACTTTTAAATGGATTCAAGCATCACAGAATTTAACCAGGTAGAAATCGAAGCCTCTAATCCAACAATTTCTCTATTAGACAGACGATCTTCATACAGAGAAGCATACACTTATGCATCTACTATTTCTATATCAGAGAAAGAACCAGATTCAAATTGGAAAATATCGCCAATTCTTCCCCCTCAAGTATATAACATGCCATTCTATAAATATTATGCATCTACCCAAATTTGTCTTCACTCTGTAGATATCAGTTTCACATCTCGAGACGGACCTACTCAAATTCCTTTATTACAAAAAAACAGTTAGATTCGGAAAAAACTAAAGGTTATAAATATTGCCACTTAGGAGCAACCCGATTCATATTGAATGCATTGGTCAGACCATATATAAATGTAAATAACCTATGTGTCATTGTAGACACCCTCCATAACAAGTTGTCTGATGCAATAATAGGAGGATTTGCAAGTCAATTGAATGATGGTCCAGCCTTTGGTATAGTTTATCCAAAGTACTTTGTTGCCCTCGATGACCCCTACATATACGACCTCCTCCAAGCATACATCCATCCTCAAGGCTTTGACATGAAACGAAAATAAAAAATCATTCAGTTAAAAACCTTGACTATTGTCAGATTTGGAAATGATGGTATGCCTCCTCTACAATCTCATATTAGAGAAACTTCACAACTTGTAAGCGAGGTGGAATCAGGTTCCAGTAAATCCACCATTCCTATTACTTTTGAGTGGACTGGAATCTAGTACCTTGAACTTTGGGAAATTAAATATGACCAGTACCAAAAAACTGCACTGGTCAAAGAAAAATTGAAGATAGCCAAAGTCAAGCCAGTTGCTTTCTCAAATGCTACTTAATCCTTCCAACTCCCAAAACAAATACAAGAATCATTCAGGGTCCAAGAAAAAAAAATCTTCAGTCCAGATATTGGAAGACATCCAGTAAGCTCCTCTTCTTCCGAGCACTACTGAACATAAAGGTCAACATCAGCAATGTCTAGCTTGCAACCAGTTGATCCAAAAGATTAGTCAAGCCACTAAGAAAGAAAAGCCTCAGATCCTCATTTTTTCCGTGTTACCAAGAGAAGAAACATCACAGACTATTAAAGTCCAAATAGGAGAAGAAAGTTATATACCAGGAAGAAACCTACCATATGTTTATTTTAGACAGTATGATGAGGATGGCCAAAAGAAAAGGGAATTTGTCCCTTATTCAACAGTTCCGGCAACTACAAGTTCTGAAACAACTACCTCACAACTCAACTATGTTAATTATTAGATAGATCTTATTGTTACACAGCATTTTGTCACCATCCCTGCAATCCCTTGCCTTGCATATTGGAGGGTCTTTCCCGTGACCTGTAAGCAGTGTCATACTTTGCAAACACCTTCTTTGCATCCTTCTGCATAAGGACATCATTTCTCCTGTTGAACATTTCCTCAAAAAGCCCCCAAAAACCTATGTTTTGGCCTTACGCGGGTAGCCAGTTCAACCCTCGCACCAATGTGGAGGATGTACACTAGAGCCCGCGCCACCTGGCGCTCTGTCTTTGTGTTGTGCCCGCGCCAGTTGTTTTAGGTATGTTGAAAATAGAGGCGGAAGTTTCCTTTTAACCACCTCAGGGATGAGTCACAGGAAGTGGTTAACTTGATGAGCCACGGATCTCCCTCTTTAGGTAGTGGTTTCCTCCTCCCATGAAACACTCCTTGAAGATATGTCCCCCTTCCATGATTATAGGGATCCTAACCTCTCCCTCTCCCTCTATATAAACAGGCCTTCTCCCTTTATGAAAGCTAGTTGAACATATAGCCAAGACGCTGAACTTGGAGAAGAGATACTATAGTTGAGTAATTGCTATTGAGAAGGTAGAACCAAGGAGAATTCCGTAGAGAGAGCCTCGTCCAAATTCCCGACGAGCCTTTGTGAGACACACTCCGCTGGAACCCTGTTGGAGGAGACCGCAACATCGAAGTTTGGTTGTACTCTTCCTTTTTTTCTTTAATATACTTGACTATGGTATTGGTTCCATCATTGTGTTATGTTTATATGATGCAATTGATTTAGTCTTCTTTGACTAACTGATAGTTACGAATACGAAATAGTATGTTGTATATCGTCTGTGTTTCTTGTGTATGTGCAGGTATCCGAGCGTGAAAGCGAGCGGACAGTGATCTGTCAAACCAAGAGCAAGAGGCAGCCACTCTTTCCGATGACAACAGTAGCGTAGGACCGTCGGTAAGTCATCTATCGAATCTTCGTCCATTCGTTAAGTAGGAATCAATATTATAGCGTGTCTCGTTTTTGGCTAGACCCACTCTAGGGCTAGTGGGATCGCCTTTGTCCACAGATGGGATTTACCTCACCAGCACTTAATGCAAGAAATATAGATGACATGCAAAGAGATGTTCTCAAAGTTAGACAAGCAGTCTCTAATGAAAAGGTTGTTTGTGAAGGTATACTAGCAAGAGTCCAATTGCTAGACACCAAGTTGCCGACCTTTCTCCATTACTTGAAGCTCAGGGGAAAATAAACAAAACACTGTCAACAATAACTCAGGTTTTATCCATAACAAAACCAATCATTCAAAAATTAGGATCTTCTACAAGGAAGCTGGATTATTCATTATTGGATAAACCTGGAAAGTATGCAATGTTTAAGGATGATCCCACTACACAGGCAAAAACAAAAAGGACATATAGTTTTAGCCTTGCCTCTACAAATCTCCCATAATGGAATTTGGGAGGAAGACTCCAGAAACAGAACTAGCTGAAAAGATTAATGAAGCTTGTTTTACAGTCAAGAACTTCTTGCAACAGGTTCAAGAAAAGGGTCCTACCCTCAGAAAGGACCAAATAAAACAATATCTTGTTTATATCAAACAAGAACCAGGAGAAAGCCCAAGAACTCCAATCAATACTGCAAACACAGGAGTTTCAGCAATGAGTGCAATCGTTCAAGCAATGCCTACAGAACCAATGTTTTTTGTGAATTGCCAACCCAAAATAGAAATTGAGAATGCTATCATTCTAATAGCTAGCTGGGCAACCAAAAAACAAATAGATAACCCCACTCTTACACAAAGAGACATTGCACAAATGATTGTGAATGGGTTTGGAGGATTAGCTAACACATGGTGGCATTATGCTACTATTGAATCTAAAAATTCAATTTTAAATCATTATGATCTCAATCTACAATTACTTTCTTCTTTGAGAGCTCAGTTTGTAGGATTAATTGTTGATGAAGATCCAGAGCACTTTACACAGTTATTTCTCAGTAACCAACTTGGTAATCTTGAATTGTTAGACGAATATTTTTTCCAAATGCAATACTGGTTAATCAGAGGAAATGCTTATGCAGATCCTGCTTCTATCAAGAGGTATATTCAAAGTATGTCAGGTGCTTTGCCTGCTGCTATGAATTTATACTTCAAAGAAAAGCATATCCAGCTCCAAGGTATGACTCTAGCGATTGCTCATGGTCATATCAAGAAAGTAATAGAAGAACATTGCTTTGCTAAAAGAGTCAATAAAGATTTTAAAGAGCATGAAAAATCCTTTACTAATCAATTATGCCAGACAATTGGCCAATTACCCAACTAGGGGAAAGGAAGTTTTAACAAAGATCCAGTCCGCCACTGTTCTTCCAAACAAAAACAGTGCAAGGATCAAAAGGGTAAGTTTCAGTCAGAAGCTTACAGAGGGCCACAAAAGAAGAGATGGAAACAAACATTTCAAAAAAGAAAAGCTTTTTTTAGATAGCGAACGACTCCTAAAACACAAAAATGTTTTATTTGTAAAAAAGGACATTGGGCAAATGCCTGCCCACGAAAGCTAAAAAGCCAAAGCTTGCAGCTTTGTTCCAAGACACTCTAGAACCATCAATGTGGGACTTGTTCTATTGTAATCTTGATGAAGAACCTTTTGGAGAAATCTATTATCCAGAAGAAGAAGACCATGAAGTTTTTGCTCCTCATGATAGTTCAGATGATGATATTAGCATATAGAGTTACAAATTATGTATGTTTCAAAATTCCACTGATAAGCTTGAAGAGCTCAAAAAGAAGCTCAAAGACACTACTCCATTTCAGATGAATCTAAGGATGTGCATTCAAAAACAGATCAATCAGATAAAATCAGCCATTCAAGCAAATCAAGCTACCAAGCCATCATCTTCTGCAACTATGACAAACAAGCAAATAGAGAGAAATTCTCTATTCAGTCCCATCAAATTGGCACCCAGACGAGTTAGAAGCAAATAGACCTTCTAAGCATATTCCAAGGAAAAAAGTTAAAATAGCTACATGTGACTCTTTTAGAGCCCAAATAAAGGCTAAACAAGACAAGATTAGAGCACTTGCTGAGGAAGTTAAAAAAATTTAAAAATCTTTATATGATATTGAAGAGAAATTGTCGACTCATCCGACAAAGATCTTCAGCAGAACTTATCAGGTACGTTTGACTCTCCTAAGCATTTATCTGAAGAAGAACCTAGTTCTCCTCCTGAATATGCCCAAAGACCAGAATCCCCAGACCTAACCCAATTTTTTCCTGGAAAATCTATTGCTTTAGCCAGCGAACCAAAATTGTATATTCCTCTTACATTTTGTCCCCATGATTGTAAACCATATTCTTTAGATTGCTTACTTGATTCCGGGGCACAACTCAATTTAGCTCATCGGGGAGAAATCAATCGAGGGTGGAGCTACCATAACAGGTTCCATGTTTTCACTTCCTCGCCAAGTTATTGATTTCCCCGTATCTATCCAGGACCATCCAGTTCATTGTACATTCCTTGAACTTGACAATATCCCAACCAACATCATTTTAGGTTCAGATTTCTTTACACGCTGGTCTCCCATATCTATTGATTACCAGAAAATCCTATTTTCTATAACTATCTCTAGTAAGACTGTACAGATCCCCTTAAAACCACTTGTACATTCTTTGTTCTCCATGTACAGGAACAAGAACAACTAAAACATGTCGAAATACAAAAAAAAAGGATCATTTCCTTTGCAACAGCACGTCGAGCCTTTAGATCAAATTTGAGGGTATGTCCCATATAAATCCATTAGTTGGAAGCTCACCCATAGTGGAACACATTGCTCACTGCAGGAGATTCTATAGAAATTCACCATAGTATGTGAGTTTCCCAGGTAAACCCTAGGAGAGTATCGCTCTTGCCACCTCAACCACTCGACCCAACTAATTCCTCTGCCTTCCCATATCAAATCACACCATCTCTGTAATAGGTAAATCCTTCTTTCTCCCCGGGAGCCATCAGGATTATTCAGGAATACCTGCAAACTATCTCTGAAAAGATCATCCAGCAGTGCTCATCCGATATCCCCAATGCTTCTAGACAAGAGAAAAATATGTGATCAATCTACCATATACTGAAGGCATTCATATCCAACCACAAAAGGCATGAGTCGCTTTGATGAGTCCAACAGAGTTAGAATATTTCCAAAAGGAGATAGATGATCTCCTTGAGAAGGGTTTGATTGAACCAGCAAAAAGCCCATGGGCATGTCGAGCCTTCTATGTTAACAAACATTCAGAAATCAAAAGAGGCCAACCCCAAATGGTAATCAACTACAAACCCTTGAATGCAGTGCTAAAAAATATAGCATATCCATTGCCAAATCAAGCAGCACTTCTCTAAAAGATGAAAGGTTGTAACATCTTCAGCAAATTCGACCTAAAATTTGGTTCCCACCAAATTGGAATTGCTGCCAAGGATCGTTACACTTCAGATGCCAAAGAAGAGATATGCGGCTACACTTCAGGAACATTCCATGGAGGCGAACTTAACTATCCTTCAAGCCACAAAGAAGTGTTCACAGTAAAAAAGAGCATCAGCCATTTCAAGCTTTATCTTCAACCAGTAAAATTTCTAGTCCGAACTGATCTCAAAATCCTGCTAGTCATGATAAATACAAACCGTGATCTCGTAGATAACAATGTTCATATTCTAAGATGGGCAATTTGGCTTGACGGTTATGACTTTGACATTGAGCATAAGCCCGGATACCTG
Source organism: Pinus albicaulis (assembly GCA_034641835.2). Taxonomy (NCBI): domain Eukaryota; kingdom Viridiplantae; phylum Streptophyta; class Pinopsida; order Pinales; family Pinaceae; genus Pinus; species Pinus albicaulis. The sequence goes on along the minus strand of CM076580.1, from coordinate 809,768,013 downwards.
AACTACGTAGTGGATCTTCTTACAAGAGAAGCAACACACCAACTCGCTGGAAAGGAAGCAACAATGGGCCCATAACCCAAAGGTCTATTTTAGGCATAAGTATTTGATTCGGTCCCCATATGTCTTCAGACCATTTAAGGGATGAGATAATGCAAGTTGTCAACTTGCACCCGAATCTATTTTAGGGTTTCAATAATGACTAGCAGTCACCAGTCTTAGGTCACTAGACACCAGGTGAGAATACTATAAATAAGAGGTTGTGTCCCTCATAATACTCACACTGAGTTGTTCTAGTATATTGAGCAATTAGTCAACTTTCTATTTCTCCTCTTTTTCATAGAGTGATGCTAGATTGTGCAGGTTGCAACTTTACGCTGGTCCTCTCTGTGAATAAAGTATCAGTCACTCAAACATTCCGAGTCTATAAATTATGAGTGCAAAAGTTTCTACCTGAAACCATATGCTTGGCCAAGAATTTATGAAAGCACCATATTTGCAATAAAAAAAATAAAAATTACATCATCCAAAAGCTCTCGACAAGGAGAAAATTATGGTGAACTCAAAGTTGAAAAATTATGAAACTAAAATAAGCAAAATTTTATAACCTACTTCGTGTGTGATAAGTAAATTACACACCAATTTATGACCTATCAATTCAAAAGGAAAATAAGATCAAAGATCTAATTCCACAAACCAAAGATAGTGAATGAATAGATAGTAAATTCACAAGATTAAACATTGAAATAAAATTTAGCAAGGGGCCCATTATCTTTTACTTGGATAAGTAAAATAAAAAGGGAGGTTGTTGAAGGCATCAACAACAGTTCATACAATAATGTTTTGAGGGGTTTCAATTGTTTAGTATTTGTTTCAGTTGCTAAAGCCCATCGACATTGATTGTCAAACCATTAATCTAGACGATTCAACAATCCTAGATAGGGGAGAGTCCAATTGGGCCTCTCTTGGATTGAGTCCCTTGACTAATTGGCAGTGCATTCTAGCCCATTAACAACGAGGTCACTACATAAAGGGGCCCTTGATGTTAGACAAATTCACTACTTGACCATGGATATCAAGCATTGAGGTCTGAAAAGCTTGAATCTTGAGAGAGAGGAGATATAGTTGCAAATTACCTACAAATCTACCATTGAAATCCATACAAAGAGAAGTTGGATGGATGAAGGCAAACAAAACAGAAATGCATATTAATATTAATTCAAGTACAAGAAGTTGCAAGATAGATAAATATGTGAAGAAAAGAAAATCACCATAGTAATAATGCATTGTAATGAAAACCTAAAGTAACCAACCTCTCCTTCCCATATGACAATCCCTCTTTTAACTCAATTAATACAACTTTGATGAGTATTACTTGCTCATAATTGTTGTATTCCCAATAATAAGTGTTATGGGAGTTATAAAACCAATTTTGTTGATCAAACTTAAGATTTGAATTAATTTCAATCCACAATCAAGTTGAAATTAACCCTTTACATAAATGTGTACCTTGAATGACTTAGGCAAATAATGACCCTAGGCCTAAGCTTTAGGTCATTTCTCCCCTGTTATAGAAATAATGGTCCCCCATCATTTGACCCATGCTAAAGAAAGAGAGAACCAATCATTGTATAACAAGTTCCACATAATATTTATAACAAGAACATGTTTACAATCTGTTAATATGAATGAGGGGTTTTCTTTTCACTGTGGATGTGGATTGATCAGAACCAAATTGGCAATGACAATCTTACTCTTAATCCCAAATTATAAGGTTTGGGGTGTTATTTTTAACTAAAAAATACACATATAAAAACCCAAATCACAATAGCATTTTTATAACATCCATTAACAAAAACACATGATTCTTAGGCCATTAACCTCTTGTTAAATTTTTGGTTATAACTTCTATTACGAGGATAGAATCAAAGTTGGTCAAATACCCAATTGAAATGGAGATATTTCAATTGATGTGTTGAGGTCTTGTCATAGCCTCGAAAATGCATGTCGAATCTCAATGTAGGGGAAAACTTACAAGTTTGTTCTACAACATCCTTGTCAATGTTTGAATGCAAAGTTCTCGTAAAACAGGGAACAACATGAAATTCCTTTTTTTTTAAATAATTTGAACTAACAGGTAGCCTTTCAAATTATATATAGCACATCATCTCAAATGCACCATGGAGCTTATGCTGACTGTCGAGGCGTTGCATAAAAGGGTTTTCCTTCCTTTATGCCTATGTTTGTTCCCTTACAACGATCATATTATTGTGGGCAAGCTATGAAATCATTATAATGAGTATGTCAAAGCTTCCCGATGTTGCATGTAAATTTCTAAGTTGGGTAATGATCATATATATCTATAAGAAACTTAAATGGAGAGGGGGGAACTTAAATGCAAAGAGAGGGTGGAGGTGTTGTTCGATAGTGCTATAGAAAGTCCAAATCTTACACCACTAGCTCTAACAACTAGAATGAGATTGTTCCTTCCTTGAAACATTTGATTATTGATAGACTTGAATATACAATAATCAACAAAGTGTAGATAATCACAAAAGGTGTCTAGGATTTGTACAGTAGCGTGGGCTATTGTACAAGTTGTGGAACCTCCATAAGCTACATAAAAAGCTCACAAAATTTTCCATAATGTTGCAAACCCAAGGATGTAGAGAAACCCATGTAATAATGCTTGCACAATAATAAACAAAGATCCAAGGATAGAAAACCCATTGTGATGCTTTTCTAACAAAGGGACTTTAAAAGTGTCAAAGGGAGGTTGCAAAATCTTTCAATCCAAAATTGTGGATTGAATCTCCGTTCATAAGTAGTAGCCAATCTAATACACTAATACAATAATAAACAAAGCTCCAAGGATAGAAAAACTTTGTAATGTGTGGACCCATTGTGATGCTTTTCTAACAAATGGACTTTAAAAGTGTCAAAAAGGGAGGTTGCAAAATCTTTCAATCCAAAATTGTGGATTGAATCTCCGTTCATAAGTAGTAGCCAATCTAATACACTAATCCAATTTATTGAGGAAATTCCCGAAACACTAATTTGCAGAATCATTACGTATAACAAGTAAACATAGACCACAAGAAGGAAAAAATAAAATTTCAACAAAATCTCCCTACAAGCACTTCAAATAATCTACAATAATTGAAGACAGTGTTAAATGAAGAGTAAATACATCACCAATAATACATTGGATAATCGTAAATACTAAGCTTTATTCTTGAGTGGCTATTTTCCTGGTGGTAAGAATCTCTATAAATATAAGATGCCATCTACATTCATGTGCCAACAATGAAAAGAAAATTAGTCAAATACAAGAGAGATATGCCTTTATTTATTCGTTTGCAATAGGGAACTGAACACAGAAATGAAAAGACAAATTGAAGACGCAAAGTATCATTAAGCCAAAAAAACACCTAAAAATGTGACTAACAAGTGGCCCCATCAACAACGGCATTGTCAACAAGTTGGGTCAACAAGGATTGACAAGGCATGTGCCAACACTAGTGTCATCACGAAGGGATTGTGCTAGCAAGCCCTATGCCAACACTGGCATTGTCAATGACAAGTGCACTAACAATGGCAATATTGACAAAGCATCCATCAACAAATGTCTTGTTCTTGGCAACATCGACAATAGATGTGTTGGCAAAGATCTTATAGGTATTGATGCCATCAAGAGGGGCAACATCGACAATGGATGTGTTGACAAAGATCTTGTAGGTATTGATGCCATCAAGAAGAAGCTTGATGTTGTGAATGCCATCGACAAGGAGCTTGATGTTGTCAACAACATTGAAATACCTAGGTCACTAAGAAATTAATTTTTCATCTACAATATCATTGCATTGTCAAAATAAATGGCAGTGCTGTCAAAGAGAGGATCAACAACACTTGTTATGAAAATTTCTCTAACTGAGATTAAATTTTGAAAAGAGCACTTTTCAAACTTACTTGGGAGCACTTTATGATCTATTTGATCTTTTATATTTTTGAATCAACTTTAACCTTATTACGCTTCACAAATCATTGAAATTGTTGCTATGAACAATTAAAATTAGTTTCCAATAGCTGGTATTTTTTGGTGCAAATGTTGCTATGAACAATTAAATTAGTTGCACATGATAATTTTTCAGTGCAAATGTTGCCATACAAACCCTTAAATTAGTAGTGAATAGTTGATTTATTCCAGATATAATGATCCCTCTGAATAACAAAACTAAATCTGCACCACGCATACTGAAAATCTATCTTTAACTACAAAGAATTTTGAAAAATAAGGTAAGAAGCTTTTGTCAAATTTCATAGTACATCTATCTCATATGCATACAATCATACACCCATCTCATTAGGTTATTAGGGCACCTGTTTCATATGTTGATATTTCAAATTCCATACTTCACACCTAAATACTTCTATGAAACAGACAGACAGAAAACATGGAACAAGAAAGATTGAAGTACTATGCATCTACATACCTAACAGACTAAATCATCAGCTAGAATAACTTATCTCTTAGGAGAAATAATTTTTTACACGACTTCCAGTCGTCAAAATTATGAGTCACTCAGAATATCAAAGCTCAAATGTTCCCAGAAGATAGCTCCTGAAACTGTCCACCAGTATTTGTGGTACCATATACAAAGTTTAAACTCCACATGCAGAAGAAGCCTAAAATCTGCTCCATATATTGCCCAAAGATTCTGGCAAACAACCAAGATCCATACTTTATTCAGTAGTGAACAATTACACTGCAATTATTACACCTTGTCATCATGGAACCACCATCGGGTCTCTTTAGGTGATCTCCCATTCCTACAATTTTTGACATATCTGTCATTATCTGGTGGTCTTTGCTGCAATAAAAAATAATGGCATGTTAGATTATGCAACTCAAGAATTAAGGACTTGGGCACAAATATACCGACAATGGAATCCATGTGTGAAAGCTAATGTATTGTAACAACAATCAGTTTGGCCTAGATTCAAGAACCTTGACAGTAGAGCTTGATAACATTGACAGGATGCTCATACAAATAGAGCTCACGGTCATGGCTGGAGACCAAGAGTCATAAAGAATATCTGTTCACATAAGACAGATTTTGTGTTATGTCTTGACGTACAGCTATAAAATGTCTACCAATAAAATATGAAATCTTCTAGAAATAACTAAATCAATTAAAGTACTGTAACATGGATTTAGTTTGACCACGTTGCAGCTGGACTTTCATCAATGAAGGCACTGATTTCAAATTAATCAGATTTAACATAATATAGTAACCCCTCACTATCTAAAATTTGAAACAGAAAAGAATTCGAGAACAAAATATGAAGCCCAGGAAGCAATGAAATGAAAGGCGAAACACTATATACAGATTAAACAGATGCTCAGGAGAAGAAGTTCAAAATATCATTGACTAACTTGATATAGGTGAATACAGAGAAAAAATAGCTGTATCTTGTAGGTAATCATCTGTTTGTTGTGATTACAAAATTAGCTTTGAGATTCATCTTCTGATCTGGATTCAAAAACTTTCTCGTGGAATCTGCCAATAGTGATTCTATAACTTCACAAAATCTATAAAAATTGTCGCCCACTATAAAACAGGTGCACAAAACAAGACATCTCTTTACCTGTAAGAAATAGCACAAGGTTCAAGTTTAATACATTGAACTGGTAGGAATTTGGAATTCTTCCAATCAAAGAGTACCTATAAGCTCTCCAGGCATTGAAAAAACTAAGGTCAATGTGTAGTACCAAAGTAGGCCCTAATACTCTTTGGTTGGATGACATCAGTGTCTAGGGATTCCTAGCCAAATTGTCTATACAACAGCCTAGTCTATGTGCGTTTTACAGCAATTTGACCCATGTAGATGATTCTAGATGACTAGGAGCATAATGAAATTATGTTCCTAGTCATCTAGAATCATCTACATGAGTAAAATTTCTGTAAAATTTATTATGCTCCTAATCATCTAGAATCATCTACATGGGTCAAATTGATGTAAAATGCACATAGACTAGGCTGTTGTATAGACAATTTGGCTAGGAATTGTTAGGATATTCCGACACATAGGAAATAGTTAAGAATAACTTACTCTAGTGTAGAGTTAGGTAAAGTGTGTTTCTTTACCATGTACATTTGTAACTTATAATCCGATGGTCACGATTTGTAGTGATCCGACGGTTATCTCTCACCTCGGTATTAACGACATTTGATCCGTGGCTTAACACCCGATTGGTCCATGAACTCTATTTAAAGAGCATGGAGGGTCATTTGTCGGTTAATCGTTTATGAGAGAAACATATGTAACTTTTTTTTTTATAGTAATAAATTGCCTGAAGTGGCCACGTTGGCTCAGGCCGTGGACTGTTTCTCTCTTTGATGGTTTTAACCACATGATTACACTAGTGTACTGATTTGTGATCTGTTTGTGAGCGGTGACCTTTGGTTCTTGATATACGGAACTTACCCTGTAAATTCCTACATGGTATCAGAGCTATTTTGAGGGCCGCATCCGTTGTTGATCAAAATCCAAAGCCGGTTTGACTGCATGCAAATGTTGTTTTGTAGACCTACTATTTCTGAACATTTTTGGGCTTGGAGAACTGCTTTGTTGTCCGAAGCGTCTGTTACAGTGAGGAATCCCTTTCGTTTCATGCGAAAAGGTTTCTGGCTGCCCAAGTTATGACAGTTTAGATCTGGAGGTATAAAGCATCTGTTTTGTAGTTATTTTTGTTAATAGTTCTGCTTATTTCGATTCCCTCTATTTATTTTTATTTTTTAGGTTTTATTTATTTGCCAGATGTATACCCTCTTCTCTGTGTATGCTCTTTGCTCTGCGTTGCGTGCGATCTCGACAAATCAGAAATAGGAAAAGGGTTTTTTTTTGCTATGTATGCTCTTTTCCCGCGTCTTTGTGCGATCTCGGGAAATTAGAAATAGTGAAAAAAATGAAAGTTGCCGGTAAGGCTAACCAAAAATCTAACATTCTACCATACAACTTGCATTTCATTTTCGTTTTTTGTGTTTTTTTTGTGCAGGAAAAGGCACGCACACCGCAGAGTAAAAAAAAAAAGAAACCCCTTCCTCCTTTCAAACAATAACAGAATCCTTTTACTATCCCACTTGGTGAGGGGTTAGTTTATGAGAATAGAGGTCTTGGGTTCAAATCTCTTTCTCAAGCTTCTTTTGTAAAAAAAAATTGTTAAAAAGGGCGGAATTTTTTTTTTTAAAAGTCGCACTTCATCCTGTTCCCATAACTATTCAACATCTTCAACTCGTTTTTTCAAAAAGGAATAACTTCTTCATCCCGAAACCGTTTTTCGAGCCGTTTTTTTTTAAACGGCCTAATTTTTCGAGATCTTTCCATTGGGACAGTTAGTTTCAGCTTTTCCCCGCTTCAGTTTTTTTTTAAAATGGAAAGTGCATGCCTGATGATTCTTAACAGCACCAATTATTTCCAATGGCTACCTCACATGGTAGATATACTTAGAAGTAAAGGGCTTTACAGAATAGCCACAGGGGTAGAAACTAAACCTTCTAATGACAATAAAGTCGCTAAATGGAAAAATAAACAAGATCAAGCATGAGGGTTGATAGGAATGTCCATTGCTCAAGATCTTCAATTTCATATCCTTGACATTGACACCCCTCATGAAGCCCTAGATAAGCTAAATATTGTCTTTGGCATTCAAAATCAAATCAGGGCTCGCCAGCTTGAAAATGAGTTGCTTACTTTGGACCCTGATAATTTCTCCTCTATTGAAGACTTTTTGTCCAAATTCAAGACCCTTACACTTCTTTTAGAAGGTTGTAAGGTCAAAAAGGAAGATAGTTGCCACATCTATTGCATTCTTGCTAAGCTTGGCCCTGCTTACTCTGTATTTGTTTCCGCCTTCCATTCCACTAGAGAAACCATCATTTCTTTAGGAACCACCTACAAGAATCCCTCTTTCGATTCTTTTTTTGATTCTTTGATAAGAGAACAAGAAAAACTCTTACACCTTGGTCTTAACACTTCTGGAAACGCTTCTAAGAAAGCCTTAGCAGCACAACAACAATCATATCAAAAGAATCCCAAGAAGCAGTATCCTAAAAAGTATGGTCCTAAACCAAACAAGGGTCCTAAGCAATTTCAGCCGCAAACTAAAAAAGCAACTCACCAAAATGATAAGGCATATAAAAACAAAGGAAAGATGAGAGATAGACATTGCAACTTTTGCAATCGTAATGGCCATATAGAGTCCAAATGTTTTAAGAAGATGGAAGCCTTAGAAGCAGCCATGAAGAAGCACAACATCAATTTGGAGCACTCTTCACCTTCATCTTCAAGAATGGCACTTTCTGCTTGTGGTTGTCAAGCATCAAGATCTCGTTATGCATTAAATGTATCTTCCTCTTCTCATTCTCATGAGTGGCTTATTGATTCTGGAGCTTCTTATCACATGGCCAAAAATAAAGCCATGTTTTCTTCTTTAAATGATTGTAACACCAAACATATTTATGTTGGTGATGATAGATCTCTCAGTGTTGTAGGATGCGGAACCATTCATCTAGATAATGGTCGATTTAATGATGTACGCTTGTTGTTCCTACCTTGTCATGCAACCTTCTCTCTTGTTGCTCAGATGCTCATCAATTGAAGGGAAAATAGTAGAATTCTCACCTCATGATGTTGTAATCAAGGACCTCAAAGATCCTAAACATATTTTAACTACTGGCATTGCTGATGATTCCACAAGGTTGTATAAGTTTGACAACTTTGGATCATCATGTCTTCCCTCCGTTTTTGTTGCTCATAATGATTAAGCGAGCAAACTTTGGCATGAGCGATTTGGTCACTTAAACTATCGCTCTCTTCAAACTCAATGTAAGGAAAATATAGTGACGGTTCTTCCTATGGTATCTTGCCGAGATGGTGTTTGCTCCGGATGCGTACTCAGAAAACATCATCGGGATAGTTTTGACAAACGTGCCTCTTGGCACGCTTCAGCCCCTTTGCAGCTTGTGCACAATGATATATGTGGTCCACTACCTGTTGTTTCTTTCTCTGGTTGCAAGTACTTCTTAACTTTCACCGATGATTTTTCCAGACACACTTGGGTATACTTCTTAAACTCGAGTGAAGTTTTTAACATGTTCTTGGCCTTTAAGGCCTTTGTTGAGAAACAATCTCGACATCAAATTCTTAAGTTAAGATCAGACAATGGAGGAGAATATGTTAGCAACAAATTTATCAACTTCTGCACTAAGCATGGCATTCAATTGCAACATACTATTCCATATACTCTAAAACAAAATGGTGTAGCTGAACAAAAGAATCACACCTTAAAAGAAACGCTAATTGTAAGCTTCAATCTAAAGGACTTGGTCTCATTTTTTGGGCAGAAGCCATTAATTGTGAAAATTACATAGTCAATCGCACTCCTACTAAGGTTTTAAAGAATATAACTCCAGAAGAAGCTTGGAGCTCAATCAAACCAGATGTAAGTCACTTTCGTGTTTTTGGAAGTGATGCTTGGGCCCATATTCCAGATGCGAAACATAAAGCCTTAGAACCTAAGGGTGAAAAATGTATTTTTGTTGGATATTCTGAAGATGTCAAAGGATATAGACTTCTTCAACCAAAATCCAAAAATATAATCATTAGAAGAGATGTAAAGTTTGATGAAAATATATCGGCCTGCGAGCCTAGTTCGGCGAGTGTGCCACCTTTGGCCTGCGAGCCTGATTCGGCATATGTGCCACCTCTCTCTCTCTCTTCTATTTTTAATAGCATTCCTTCTAGTTCAGATGATGACAGCGAGGATGACAATCCTCCTCCACCTCTTGAAATTGTTCCTTTTACTCCACCGCTTCCAAGATGGGTCCGCTCTACTCGGGATGCAGCAGGTTCTCTTGCAGGTGACCCTGCCGATCGACGACGTACACGTTCTCAGTTTGAAAGAGCCTCTTCCTTATTGGCTCAAGTTCCAGAAAATCCTGATCCAGAAACCTTTGAAGAAGCCTCCGGTCATCCAGATTGGGATGAAGCTATGAATGAAGAATATCACTCCTTATTGGCGAATGATACTTGGGATCTTGTTCCTCTTCCAAAAGGAAGAAAACTTGTCAGATGCAGATGGGTTTACAAAACAAAGTTTGGACCAGATGGAAAAGTGGATAGACATAAAGCTCGTCTTGTCACTAAAGGATTTTCAAAAGTTGAAGGCATTGACTATAATGAAAACTTCTCCCCTGTTGCCAAAATGAATTCTATCCGCCTTGTTATTTCCCTTGATGCCTCCTTTAAATGGGAAGTCCATCAGATGGATGTTAAATTCGCCTTCTTACATGGAGATTTGCATGAAGAAATCTACATGGAACAACCCCCTAGCTTTATCCAAAAAGACTCCAGCCTTGTTTGTCATCTTAGGAAGTCTCTCTATGGTCTCAAGCAAGCTCCTCGGGCTTGGTATGCCAAAATGGATAGATTTCTATTAGACAATGGCTTTTCTAGGTGTCATTCTGACAACACTGTCTACACCAAGAAAGTGGGTAAGTCCTTCACCATCCTTGTTCTTTATGTTGATGATCTTATCCTTACTGGTAGTGATCCAAACCATATAAACCATGTGAAGTCTAGCCTCAAAAGAAGTTTGAAATGACAGACTTAGGACACTTTCATTATTTCCTTGGTCTTCAAGTCTTGCAATCCAAGGAAGACATTACCCTCTCTTAGTCCAAGTATGCCTGTGATCTTCTACACCACTTTCACATGGAAGACTGTAAGCCAGCCCCTTCTCCCTTTCATTCTGGAGTCAAGCTTTCGCACTTGTACTACCCCAAAGTTGATGCTACCTTATATCGTCAACTTGTTGGTAAACTTTGTAGCCTTAACCCATACCTGTCGACCTTTCCTTTGTGATCTTCTTGTAGCTGGAGTTTGTGCAACAACCACCGAAAGTCCTTTGAAGCGACTAAGAATATCGATATATTCGGTACGAGTTCGATTCGGGAATTACAGTGTAGCGACATCTCCATTGTTGATTGGTTTCATTGATTGATTGGGCAGTGACCACCGATGATCGAAGTCTGCTACGGGGATATGTATTCACTCTTGGTTCGGGACCCTATTACTTAGTCTTGTAAGAAACAAGTGCCATCTCTTTCTCCGAGCGAACGGAGTATTGTGGTGCGATTGGGCTTGACAAGGAAGCCATGTGGCTTCGTCCAATTCTGTACGAATTGGTTCCATCGGCAGCATCCAACTACACTTTGGTGTGATAATCAGAGTGCCATTCAGCTATGTAAAGATCCAGTTCAGCATCAGCATATGAAACACATTGAACTCCACATACACTTCATCGGAAAGCTCATTCATGATCGTGTTCTTGAATTGCAGTACTGTCCAACCAATGATCAAGTAGTCGATATCTTTACAAAGGCTCTCACAGAAGCGAAGTTTACCATACTTCGATCCATGCTTGGAGTTCAGGAAAGTTGTCATTAAGAGGGGATAGGCTCTAATGCCTCCTTCCTTCTCCTATTGTGTCACTTTTGTAAATCTTTCAATCCTATCCCAATTTGTTCTTAAGGGGGGATGTTAGGATATTTCGACACATAGAAAATAGGCTCCTTTTGTGTCACCTTTGTAAATCCTTCAATCCTATCCCAAGTTGTTCTTAAGGGGGGATGTTAGGATATTCCGACACATAGGAAATAGTTAAGAATAACTTAGTCTAGTGTGGAGTTAGGTAAAGTGTGTTTCTTTACCATGTACATTTGTAACTTATAATCTGACGGTCATGATTTGTTGTGATCCGACAATTATCTCTCACCTCGGTATTAATGACACTTGATCCATGGCTTAACACCCGATTGGTCCATGAACTCTATTTAAAGAGCATGGAGGGTCATTTGTTGGCTAACTGTTTATGAGAGAAACATATGTAACTTTACTTTTTATATTAATAAATTGCCTGAAGTGGTCGCGTTGGCTCAGGTTGTGGACTGTTTCCCTCTTTGAGGGTTTTAACCACATGATTATACTGGTGTACTAATTTGTGATCTATTTGTGAGCGGTGACCTTTGGTTCTTGATCTATGGAACTTACCCTGTAAATTCCTACAGGAATCCCTAGACACTGATAACATCCAACCAAAGAGTTTTAGGGCCTACTTTGGTACTACACATTGACCTTAGTTTTGTCAATGCCTGGAGACCTTATAGGCACTCTGGAGAGCTTATATCTATATATATAATCATAGATAATGAGATATCTCATTCATTGCAAGTGAAGTTCAGAAAAGAGATATCGCAAGTCAATTTGTGATTGGAACGGAAAAGTGCCCTGCTTCTTAATCTTCAGAGTGCCTCTCCTGGGTGCCAAAAGGCATATTAATGTTTAGCAATTATATTTAATGTAGTTTACCCCTTCAAACACCATGCTTCTCATTTTTCAATTTTCCTCATTCAGTGCTCAGCCCTGCCACCTTTCTCCCTCCCTTGTCACAGCATTCATTAATGCCTCTATTCCCTTCTAGATCGCTCTATGAACCACCTCTCTTTTGCTCCCCTTGCCTGAATCTTGCTACCTCCCTCTCCCTTCGAATATTCCACATACCATGAGAAGGAAAACCACCTTTCTACCTCCCTTTTCAGCCCCTCTAACCCCTTGCACACTGTTCTTTAACCCCCTTCTCTTCAGATCCCTCAGCTTAAATCCTCTCTGCCTCCCTCCTCTACCCTACAAGTGCTTAGAGGCTTGGTGAATCATAATATAATGACCCATATTTAAGTGTTGTAGGAGCACGCTCAAGAATTATGCAAGAACCAAGGATCAATCAGAGCATACATATACTTTGCAGGCAAAAACTTCAAAGGCGTCTCTACTATAAGTATAATTCAGATACAATCAAAAGTAGCATACTCAGGTGGTAGGGAGGGTGCAACAAATCTCAAGAATTGTTGTATGTCTGCAAGGAAACAATAATGGGTCTCCTGAATGGCATTAGAAATAGAGAGCCTTAAAACTAGTAGAAGGATTTGAGCATCTAGTCTATCCAGTATCAGATTCCTTGTCAACCCACACTCTAGTCATCAGTGATCTAGAATTATCCAGAAAGCTTTTTCTGATACTAAGATTTTTGTTGTACTATATAAACAAGGGTCCTTCTCAATAAAGTGGTGCATTTGTTTCATGATTATTCTTTTATCAAGGGTATTCCTCAACACCTAAGTCACATGACACAAGGACACGAGACACGAAGGACACGTAAATACGAGTATTCGACACGAGACACCGTGACCTTGAAAACAGGACACGAGGGACACATTTTATATATATATATATATATATATATATATATATATTAACAAATTAGTAAATTACAATTATACAACTTACAACTTCAAGGCTACAAGCACATAAGAAAAACTAAAAGTAAATAGTCATTAAAACCATAGGTTATAAACTTATAACAATAGTCAATGAGTCAATGACTCATGAGTCATTAAAATTTAAAAATTAAAACCATAACAATAACTTGAAATTTAGAAGAACTTAGATATTAAAACCATAAAATGCAGATTTTCCATAAAGTCATCAAAATCAAAATGTATTACATAGATACTGAGGGAATGCCACTGGAAAATACAAAAGAGCAGATATAAAATAAGTCGAAACCACGTCACTAGCCACAAGTCCACAACTCATCACTCTATCAATAGTCCATGTCCTCCTCCATGTCATAATCACAATCACTGCCACCGCCATCTTGATCTGACCCATCTGACCCTACTCCATACTGCTCCTCTATGCCCAATCCAAGATATCCTGCGCCTGCTGCATTTGCTAGTGTGGAGTATGACCCCTCAAGAGACTCGTCATCAAAAGTCACTGGCTCTAGCACTGGGCAATTAAGATCCATGTTGGCTAACACCAACTCAACACTCTCATCCAAGCCCATATCATCAGGAAACACATCCCACATCTTTGTCTTGCCCTTCAAACATTTCTGCCTCTGCCTGTAAATAAGACGAAGGTTGGTGTGCACATACACCATTGTCTCCGCCCTAGATTGCTCAAGCCTACTCTTTTTCAAACTATGTAGATTTCCATAATGCTTCAATTCCTCTCACAACAAGAAGATGAAGTAACTTGAGAGAGGACCCTCAAGGCTAATTGTTGTAGAATAAGGCATGCTGCCCCATGAGTTGCCCACCAAGCATAGGTATCTTTGACCCCCCTATCTCCAAGTACATCATACTCGCCAAATCTCCTAGTGCCAGTGGAGAACTCTACAAAGTCTTCCTCCACCTCAAGAAAAGATGCTCTATCTTGAAATATCCTTCTGAATGCTATCTTCCTCCCCTATGAAATCTCTCCATCCATGTGAGGAGGGTATTTGTGTGAGGTCCCACCACGAAGCCACTCTTGACTGTAGTACTTGGGATTCAAAGAGTGAGCTAAGCAATGCAAAGGAATGCAATTCTTATCCCACCTAGAGATAAGAATATCATGTATGGTGGACCATAAGCTCTCTGTTGATGTCTCATATCCAGGGCACTCATTCTCCATAACAATAGTCTTCACAGACTCAATCATGGAATCCCAACCCTCATAAACCTCTCCTAAGATCGGCTGGTACGTATCTGCAAACCGTAAGAAAAAAATGATAGGGTTCATGATCTTTATGGTAAGATCCACCCTCTCCCACCAACCATCATTTAACACCGTGTCCTTTACCTTTTTTGAAGCAGCTTGATCTGTCTTTCTCCAAAAAGACCAAAGATCTGAAATAACCATGGCCCCAAGAGTGGCCTTCACCTCCTTCAACCTCTTAAGCATCATGAATGAGGAAGTAAACCGAGTATCTGCAATCTTCAACAATGATAGATGTGTGTACTCTTTATATATTGTAAGAGAATTGGTATGGTTCTGTACAAAATTTCGGATATGGCATGCATCCTCAATAAGATTGCCAATCCATGTCACATCTGAAGCAATAGATTTTAGTGCCAAATTCAAGGAATGAACAATGCATGGTGTCCAAAATACTTGTGGATATTTAGTTTCCACAATCAAGCCAGCAACTTTGCAAACAAGTGCATTATCTGTGATGATTTGCACACAACACTCAACACCTACATCTTCAATAAATTTAATAAACAGTTCTCCCATATACTGTGCATCTTTATATTGACCAAGAGCATCAACTGCTTTCAAGAATACTGGTCCATTTTGGGAATATACCATGAAATTGATGAGAGAATGGCATGCAGTATCTGTCCATCCATCAGAAACAATACTGACACCAGATGAGATCCATGATGATTTGATAGGTTTTAGAAATTTATCCACCTCCTTCCTTACCTTAACCAAAAATGTGGTTCTAAGCTTCTCTGAACTTGGAGGCACATACCCATTTGGAGCCATATCAACTAGAGCTCGACACATCTCAACAAACAAAGGAGACCGTGCAACATTAAAAGAAATGAAGTTGAGATAGAAAAATAATGCAACTGTAAGATCAACCTCATCTCGCTTCTCACGCTGAAAGATCTTGTCCACTGGACCACAAGTTTGGGCTGCCCTCTTTTTTGTTGGCCGAATTTCAGCCCCACTCCCAAATCTACTGCTACTGGTATTCCTCAAGAATGGAAGAGGATCTTCATTTTTTCTGATTTTCCTGCTTGATGCCTCCACATTCCCCAAGCCACCTACATCCTCCCTTTCCAAATCCATTCTTTCTCTAGCATTGATCGTTTTGCATCCTCCAATTCCACAAGGAAGACCCAACAAATGGCCCCTAACTCGAAAGTAAGTGCTCTTAAATTCACCCTTGCAGAAATTACAAGACCAAGGCACATTCCCTCCCGCACTAGGCTTTGGCCCTTGTTTCTTGGTTACATACTTCCATAGAATGTAATTTTTTAGTTGTGCTTGTTGTTTTGCTACAATAGCATCATATGTGGGCTGAGAAGCACCTAAAGCTTCACTTGAATCAGTTGGGGCACTATGACCAACAGATGCTGAAAAACTTGGAGGGGGGTGACCACGAAAAACACCACCCTTGTCTTTCCTTTGAGCTCTGCCAGCTGTCTTGGATGATTGAGCCATTAATCTTCTTGTTGTTATAAGAACTCCACAAGTCACAAGTGTAATAAAAATGAGTTGCAAGTCGCAACAATTGCCAAATCCTTCACCTACAAAAAAAAAATCAATTAAACAATTAGTAAATTTCATACTAAATTTCATTATTTCAGGTATTTTTAAGTTACTGTTTTAATTTTTTAACTTTTTAAGTTTATGACAATCCATATTTAAGAATTCCGTTGAAAAGATCAAAACAGGAAAATTGCATTATGGCATGGGTTATAGAACATTGCTCTGCGTATTAAGTTATTTTAAATTTATAAATTATTAAATTATAAATTATCAAGGGCTTGATGTCCGAGCTTCACAAGACTGATAGTATTTTGACATTTGTGCTACAAGTCTGGGTGATGACAACTCTAAGGTGAGGTATTTTTTCACAAGAAACTGCCCATAATTCTAAAATTTCCAACAGTGACCCGAGCTAATATAGTGGTAGGTTGTAGCTGTTCTAGTCTTGAATAATAATTCAATCAAACAATTTAAAATTTTAACCCAAACTGTAATTCATTTTAATTTTTAACCCAAACTGTAATTTTCTCAGTCACTGTGGAATCGTGGATGTATGTATTGTTAATTTGTTTGTGCAGTGCCATTTCCTTGCCAAGTTGCCATGTATTTTCTAGCCTTACAGCCTTACAAAGTTACAGCCTATAAAATAATTCGTAGGAGAAATAATAAATGTAAAAAATATCAATATTTATATTCATTCTATCAAAAAATGGCCTCAGGGACATGGTTGTACACTGTACTACATGGATTCTTTTGCAAGTGTCTTCAGGCAAACTAGAGCTTGTATGCTCTAAAGTTATTATCTCTAGCTTTCACAGAACAAAATAACCATTGAGCAAAAGTGTTGCATGAGTACAGGATACATTTTCCCCCAGAAAATGGTTCCAAAACATGGAGGATGTTTTTGATCTTTACCCTTGCATGTTTGTAGAAGACCTAAACAACTTTTGGTATGCAATGTCTGGAAGGATGCTTATAATTGAAATTAGAACATGGACTACCAAATATGGAATACATTAATGGATTAGGACTAAAATATTGAAATGCTGAAAAGATTGTTTGAGAATCGGGACATTCAAAAGATGTAAAATTCCTTCAAAAGCCTGCTACTTGTGTACATTGTACAGATATATTTAGCATATGGTAGGGTGCCACTCTGTTTGCACTTGTACTATATATGGAGTTTCCAAAGTTTCCACTTAAGATAAAGGAAATGTTGTTAATTATTAATTTCTTTTGCACGTTCAAACAGGGGTTCAGATTCTTCGTGACAAGCAACAAATCGCTGAGGCTCATTCTCAACATGTGAAATCCCAACCGTATGACTGCACTGCCTCACAGCAAAGCTTAGAATCTAGCTCTATCGATAGTCAATAACTTACAACAATAAATTATAATGAATAATAATAAATTTTAGTTTTAAAATTTATACATATATCATATATGATAATCATATTACATATCTGTGTGCGTTAACGCGTCCTCCGTCTGGGTAGTCAACGCAGCAACAGCAAGGTAGTGCTAGGGCAGTCAGGGCAGCAACAGCAAGGAGTACCAGCAACCTTAACACCAAACAGCACTGGGCAACAATGCAGTAGGAGGCAATGCAACGGCAACGAATTTGGAACTTGAAATGCACGGAAGCAGCAGTAGCAATGGGAATGCGGCAATGGAAACGAAGGTTCAAGGCAGCAACAACCACAGCGACGGCAACAGTGACCACACCAAAAAGAAATGAAAACTAACGAAATTTTATCATTTTTGTATTTTTTGGTGGAAAACGCGTCCAAACGCGGGAATACGTTAGGGCAAGTATTCCAAACCGAGGACACAAGTATTCCATCTAAGGACACGCATTCAAAAACGGAGGGTACGTATTCAGTTTCAGAGGAAACGCCCAAAAACGTATTTGACATGTTTTAGGTCATATTCCGTGTCCGACATGTGAAATACGGGACACGTGACCCTGGAGGACGTGTCCTATGACTTAGCTCAACACAATGACGCATTTGTACATTTATATCATGATTGTTCCAAGGAATCAAAGCAATTACATATTTATCAATGTTGTGATAATCGCGATCGGGATTGAATCAGTGAGGGTCCACAATTGGAAGCAATTGTAAAAATTGGGATAAAATTGGTAAAATTGGCAAAATTTAAAATAAAATACAAAAAAAATCATTGTTTTTCAATTTTTTTAGTATCTAAAGCATCCACAATATAAAATAAATGCATTGACACAAAAATATGAAAAGAGAACTAATATATAAGATGTGTAATATCATAATATGTCTAGCGCTACATCACACATAACATTGAATCATAACCTGAATCATGACACATGACACAGCCTCAAAATATCAACAAAAAATATAATAATGTATCTCATATCATGAGTCAATTGTCATATACAATGGAATAAACCAACTAACTAATGATTTCCTCTGCCCCTCTTGCGAAAAAATGTAATAGCTTTCCCTCTAGATGAAGAAGGCCCTAGGGTTGGCATTGGACTCTAATGTCCTCTAGAAGCTGAAGAACTAGGAGCCATAGGAGGTAGACCACGTCCTCTAATGGTGATGGTAGGTGGTGTCACCTCCTCCTCTTGTTGCTCCTCCTCCTGTTGCTCCTCCTCCTCTTTCGCAGCTACTACCCCCTCCACTACCTCCTCTAACCAATCAGGGGTTGATTCCATGATAAGCCTCTTGGCCTCAACCCTCCATGCAAAAGTGGTTTCAATCACATTCAATGAGATGGTCTCCATGTCATGTGTCCTCTCAAGTTGCCTCACCCACAATCGGAGATTGTAGTAGACATAGACCATGTCACTAAGGCGTTGGGACTCCAACTTCTACAAGGGTCATAAATTATAAATTAATAATTATAAAAATAGTAAATTATATTTTTTATTATTTAATGAATTCGAAAAATTAATTGGAAAATCTTTGACCTGTTGTGCTTCTTGGTGTGTATTTTTTCAAACACACTCCAGTTGCGCTCGCATCTGGATGAGCTACATGTTTGGCTTAACACTCGAATGGAAAGTTTTTAATGATTGAGTACTCTGACACCATAGCTTCTCCACCACACATCTACAATAAATAAGAGAAACATAAGAAAAAAAATGAAATTTGAAAGTTCAAGGAAAGTATGAACTTTGAAGATACAATGAAATTTGAAAATTGAAACAAACTAAAACTTACCTGGCATTTTAGTTTTCCTATCATGGATAGCCATGTCAAAGCTAAATGTGCCACCTGTCATCCTATTCTTTAGAGATTTTTGCACGCTCTGTTGGAGATGACATCATCTTCTGAACATAAGTGAAGAATCCATCCATGACCTCGACATCAAATATGAAACCACTGGAGTAAGAAAATGTAGGGTTCAGGTAGATTCTTGCAGCATGAATGTGACGGTGGAGTGTATTGTTTCATCGCTCATCAATCAATGCCTATATGAGTTGTTGTTTCTCAAACCCCCCATCCACCTTATCATCATAATAGTTGTGAATGGATTCTTTGGCCCTATCCATGGCCTCATACAAGTAACTCATTGTGGGTTTGTCTCCATCAACTAATCGAAGAACTTTTACCAAAGGTTCAATAATGCTACACACCTCCTGCACTCCCACCCAAAAATTTTCCTAGTATGAAACTAGCGTGCATATGGCCTCTCCCTCTGGTTTGCGGCTATATGATAAAACACACCACTCCTCTAAAAGAAACATTATCTTCACATCCCACATAGAATTCAAGAGAGGGATTGAAGAGATATGAAGTTAATGGAAAACCGTGTAATGGCAGGGCGCAACAACTCCTTGTTGTTGGTGAAAGTTATCATCAAATGAAGCACAGATGCATGATTATATATAAATTTTGTAATGGTTTTTTATGATTCAATAATATCCTTGACAAAAGGAATTTAACTTATGTCCTCCAACATCAAGTCAATGCAATGTGCAGCACAAGGTGTCCAAAATAAGTTAGGATGCCTCTCCATAAGAATCCTACCAGCAGCAACATCATTTGCAGCATTATCCGTTATGACTTGGACAACATGTTGTGGAACCACCTCCTGAATGAATACGTCCAACAAATCACATAATAACATCAACATATTTCATAAACATTGTCCCCTTGGGCCAATTAACTAAAAAGTTAATAAGGGTTCAACCCTTTTGATCGGTCCAACCATCTGACATCACAGTGCATCATGTTTATGCCCATGAGCCCCTAAAATAATCCAATCTCTTAGTGCATTCGGCCTTTTCATTCTGAAGAATATGCCCTCTAAAGTCATCATCGGAAGGGGCTTTGTAGCCCGGGCCAACAAAAGTAATAAAATCAATTGCGGGTTGGTAAAAATGGATTGTTCCTAGCAACGTTGAAAGGAACATCACTCTAAAGAAGACACCTGCCCAACAACTTGTCAGTGTCTTCCTTCTCTCTCTTTTTTAAGAGTTGAAGTGATAGATGCTTATGCAGCAGGTGCCGCTTTAGGAACAAAAAATGATGAGGAAGTTGTGGGGTTGATTGTAGAAATTGATGTTGAAGAAGAACCAGTACCACTCTCATGGTCACCTCCTAGTCCCACCACTCCACCCCCTGCCATTTGACTCTTCAGAGATGCCTTGGTCAGTTTCGTTGTCTCTATTTGTTCTAATGATATGAGGGCTCTACGAACAATTCCTGGATTTGTTTTTGTGCAAAGCTCTATTTCATGTCCATGAATTTGTGCAAGGTGGAATTTCAATCGATATACTCCCCCTATCATATGTTTCGCACCTAACTTTCAAGTCAAACCCCCCATCGATGTTAGGTCCCTATAATACTAGTGTAGCCCCCTTATTGTTATTGTTGTCCCCCATAGAACCCCATTATTGTTATTGTTGTTATGTAAGCTCAAATTATATTGTGACCCCTTAGACTCCTATATATACCAAAGAAGTCTTGTCATTTGTATAATCCAAGAATTGTTCATTTATGTGATGTAAAGGAGGTTGCCCCATCGAAGATGCTAATTTTCAAGTCACTGATCTATTTTTTCCTCTGTTTTGTGATTTGGTTGCATAACATTGGTATCAAAACTTTGGATTCTAGGGTTTCGCTATAATTTTTTCTACGAAGCTTCAGAAGCTGAAATTTCGACCACGTGGCACTGAAATCTTGGTGAACTTTGTGTAGAAATTTCAGATCTTGGTTCGCTATATTTTCTGAGATATGGCCCGAATAATTTAGGGTTTTTGCATGTTCTAGAATTCAATTTCAAACAGGTGGCCTAGGAAAAATCATCATAACTTTCTCTACGAGCATCGAATTTGAATTTCGTAAAAATTTATCGAAAACGGACGAACTGTAGTTGTTCATGTATCACTTTCAAGGTCTACAGTTGAAACAGTGACACGTGGCATTTCGTACAAATTTTCTCTATTGAACCAGTCCATAACCAAATCATTGTGGGAGATTGGGCATAACTTTACCTTGAGAAATCCAATCTCGGTCTGACTTGTGGCGTTGGAAAGAAGACTCAGAGGGCTACCACAGGACCAAATTTTAGACCTTGGAGAGCCGAAATTACAGAGTTACAACCATTTCAAGATCAAGCTCCTAAAAGCGACAAAAAGGTGTGTAATTTTTTTTCAAATTGCATTTATTATTGAAAAAACAATTTGAAATGATTCCAAGGGCATACTGAAGCATAAACATCAGTATTGGGTTCTAAAATGTCTCCCAAACAAAAGAATTCTACACCTATTAAGCGCTCAAAAATCTCTACTATAATGCATGAAGAGGAAGAAGTGCAACGTGATATATCAAAATTACGGGACCAAGTGGATCAAATTTCGCTCCCACAAAGAGTAACCAAAGATGAACTAAAAGGGGACATGGATGGTTTAAAAGCATAAAAAAAAAATAACATGGATGGTTTAAAAGTAGAAATAAAAAGCGACATGAATGATTTAAAAGCAGACATGGAAGGTTTGAATGAAGGCTTGACAAAGTAGCTACAAGAAATGCTTCCTAATGGCAAAAAGGTATTCCATGAAACTCGTGATGAGAACAAAAGGAATGTTAATCATGATTTTAGAGACCCTAACTTTGGATTTAAGACCGACCACATTCCAAATATCGATATGAGGAAGTTCGATAGCAAGGATCTGGTAACATAGATACTACATATGGAGCAATATTTTGATTTACAGGATGTGCAACACACGCAAAAGGTATGCATTGAATCTTTATATTTAGAACCAAATCAGTATGTATGGTATCAATGGCTTTGTTCTCATAAACCACTTGTCACTTGGTCAATTGTTACAGAAGAAATGATAGCACATTATGAGGATACAAAGAGCAACACCTTTAGCCAATTAATAAATCTCAAACAAAAGGGTTCAATGGCAGAGCACATTGAGGACTTCCAAAAATTAAATATCAGGTAACTGATATTCCAGAGGAGCATAGGATTGATGTCTTCATAGGGACTTTAAAAGATAACATCCAACATGAGGTTCGACTTTGGGAACCTGATTCATTGGAAAAGGCATTTAAGGTGGCAAGAAAAGTTGAAAGCAAAATTATGGCAATAAGGAAATCTATCACTCACAACTATAAAGACGGAAGTGTCGTTGCTCCTAGTCTTCCACAACTTACAAGGTTGAGAACACAACAATTCGATTAAAAAAGAGCATAAGGACTTTCTTACAGTCATGATAGCAAATATATTAAAGGTCATAAGTGTGCTGAGAAGAAATTATTTTACATAGATTGTGAAGAGGAGGAAGAAAAGGAACAAGAAACATCAAAAGAAGAGGATATACACCAGGAACCAACCTCAAAGAAAGAATAAATGAATCTGACCATATCCTGTAATGCATTGGCGGGAATTACCACTCCTCAAACCCTCAAAATAGAAGGATATATCAAGAAGAAAAATAATAGTGTTGATTGATTCGGGTAGTACCCATAATTTTATTCATTGTATGATAGCCAAGGAATTGAATTGCTTCCTATACCCAGCACCAGAATGTCAAGTGATGGTTGCAAATGGAGAAACTATAAATTGCTCCGAAAAATGCCATAATATCAAGCTAACCATGGGTGAATATGTATTGAATAGCCCAATGCTTTCCATTCCAATGGGAGGCGTTGATGTTGTACTAGGAGTACAATGGTTACAATCTTTGGGGACTGTGGCTTCTAATTTTCGAGAACTTTTCTTGAATTTTTTTCAGAGGGAAAGGAAGTCGAATTACGAGGTATCACAGGGAAGCCGGGAAAGATAATAAGCTCTAATGTCATGACAAAGCTTCTGAAGAAAGAACAACGAGGCATAATTGCACAATTATGCTCACTAGAAGTTCCAACATCAAAATCATCTATTTCTCCAGATCTCCAAAAAGTCTTGGACAATCATTCCAAGGTGTTTGAAACTTCCAAAGGACTCCCACCTATTCGTGATCATGATCATGCTATTCATTTGATTCCAGGAAATGTTCCTCCAAACATCAGGCCTTACATATATCCTTATGTCCAAAAGAGAGAAATTGAACACATGATTGCAAAAATGTTAGAGGTTGATATAATTCAACCTAGTCAAAGTTGTTTCTTTCCTCCAGTGGTATTGGTGCACAAGAAGGATGGATCATGGCACGTGTCCGGATTATAGGGAGCTCAATAAGCTCACTATTAAAGATAAATTTCCCATTCTTGTCATTGATGAATTGTAGAGCAATTTTTTTCACCAAGCTGGATCTTCGCTCAGGATATCATCAAATTAGAATGAAGACTAAAGACATTCTGAAAACAACATTCAGAACTCATGAAGGGAATTATGATTTTTTGGTTATGTATTTTGGCCTTACTAATGCACCTCCCACATTTCAAGGTTTGATGAATTCCATTTTTAAACACTTCCTTAGAAAATTTGTATTAGTATTTTTTTATAATATACTAATCTACAACAAGTCTTGGAAGAATCATGTTCAACATGTTGATAGGGTGCTCAAACTATTAGAGGATAAATTATTATATGAAAAAACCTCCAAATATTTTTTTGGAGTACAAGAGGTGGAATATTTGGGTCATATTGTATCTCATGAGGGTGTTAAGCTAGACCCCTAATAAAATTAAATCCATTAAGGAATGAAAAATCCCCACAACCCTAGAGCATCTTCAAGGATTTCTCAAGTTGACAGGGTATTAACGCAAGTTTGTTAAGAATTATGGGAGAATAGTAGCGCCTCGAACAACGTTACTAAAGAAAGATGCAGTTTCTTGGACGACTCAAGAAGCAACTAAAGCCTTTGAACATCTTAAAAAGACAATGTGTCAAGCACAATTCTTAGCTACACTAGACTTCACAAAAACCTTTATTGTGGAGTGTGATGCCTCAAGAAATGGAATTGGCATTGTTTTAATGCAAGAAGGAAGACCCGTTGTTTTTTGAAAGTCGTCCAAACATGGGAAAGTATTTACATAAACCTATTTATGAAAAAGGAAATGTTAGCAATACTACATGCACTAAAGCAACAATGACCTTACCTAATGGGAAGACACTTCGAGGTAAAAAACAGATCATGATAGACTTAAATACCTTTTGGAACAAAGATTATTTTAAGAACAACAACAAAAAATTGGTCACAAAGATGTCAGGTTATGACTTTGAAATCATCTACAAAAAAGGGAAGCAAAATGGTGTTACATATGCACTCTCAAGAAAGGATGAGGATGTAGAAGCATTGCTTTGTGCCATTTCTATTATCCAACCTAATTCAATAACGAAACCAAGGGATGAATGGAAGAATGATGAAGAGGTGTGGACACTCACTCAAAAGTTGCAGCAAGATCCAAGTACATACTCATTATGGTATAAAGATCGCTTGCATCTCTATAGGAATTCCCAACTCAAACAAAAGATTCTTTTGGAATTGCACACCTCCCCCTTAGGAGGGCACTTGGGATTTTTAAAAACTTGCCGCAAGGTCAAGCAGGAATTTTTTGGGGATGGCCTGAAATCTGATATTCAAAAATTTGTGGCAGATTTTTGGTTTGCCAACAAAATAAAGATGAGACAATTAAGACCTCGAATATGTTACAACCTTTAGCCACTCCAAGTCAACATTCGGAGGAGGTCTCTATGAATTTTATCACAAATTTACCCAAGTCTGAAAGGAAGAGTGCCATCATGGTGGTAGTTGATAGACTTACCATGTATGCACATTTTTGTGCATTATCTCATCCTTCTAAAGGCAGCACAGTTGCTATTGCATTTATGGAAACAATTCAAAAGCTACATGGAAACCCAAAGATTATTGTAAGTGACAGAGATCCGGTTTTCACTAGAAATTTTTGCACAGAATTATTTTCTTTTCTTGGTACTTAATTAGCTCATAGCTCATCTTATCATCCTCAATCTAACGGGCAAACTGAGATAGTCAACAAATGTTTGGAATTATATCTTCGTTGCTTTATATCTGATAAACAAACAAAATGGGTCAAGTGGTTACATTTGGTTGAATGGTGGTATAACACTTCCTTCCATACTGCAGCAAAAATAACCCCATTTATGGCACTTTATGGATATCATCCATCGTCCATCACATCATCTTTACGAGAAAATTTTAAGGTTCAAGCAATGGAAGATCACATTGAGCATCAACAACATGTTCTCCAACTCTTAAAGGATAACCTCACCCCAGCGCAGAATCAAATGAAACAAGAAGAAGATTAGCATCGCAGTGAAAGAAGTTTTGATGTAAGTGACTGGGTATTTTTAAGGCTACAACTATACAAACAAATGTCCTTCAAGCAAGCTAAGAAGAATAATAAATTATCACCCAAGTATTATGGTCCATACAAAGTGTTGCAAAAGATTGGTACTATGGCATACAAATTGGAGTTGTCTGCATCTTCCCAAGTACACCTAGTTTTCCATGTTTCATGCTTAAAGAAGGTTATCGGTGACAAGCTCTTGATTCAAACAGTACTTCTAGAACTTGACGAAGAAAGAAAAATCATATCGGAGCCTGAAGTAGTCACAGAAACAAGAACTTGACAACTACAGAATCGATCAATTTCAGAGTACCTCATTAAGTGGAAGAACTTACCCACTGAAGATTCCACATGGAAGGATGAGAATTTATACAGAAGCATCTAGAACTACTTGAGCATTGAGGACAACACTCTTTTGAAGGAGAAGGGCATGTTAGGTCCCTATAATACTAGTGTAGCCCCCATATTGTTATTGTTGTGCCCCATAAAAGTTCATTATTGTTATTGTTGTGCCCTTACATTATTATTCTTATGTAGGCTCTAATTATATATACCAAGGAGGTCTTGACATTTGTATAATCCAAGAATTGTTCATTTATGTGACGTAAAGGAGGTTGCCCCTCGCAAAGACTAATTTTCAAGTCGTTGATCTATATTTTCCTCTTTTTATTGATATGGTTGCATAACAATCGGGTTCACCAAATTCCCACATAGGATCCAATTTTCTTGACATGTTTGTAACTTCGTTGGACTCTTGAGTCTTAATGTAAGATTAAAGTTTGAACCTAAGGCACAAAGAGAACTTCATGTTAACTAAAAGAAATTAACATACAACATTTTGAATTTTTGACAAAAAAAAAACCTTCTACTCATGCACCAATAATGGAAAAAAAAACAAACTCAAACCCAAGCAAAAATCATGGAAAAAAACTACGGCACAAGAAGAATTTAAACAAATAAAACTAACAATCAAGATTTTGAATTTTTGACAAACAAACAAATAAAAAACCTCCACTAAATGCAATAAAAATGGCAAAAAAGCGCACTCAAACGCAAGTAAAGATCATGGAAAACGCAAGTAAAAATCATGGAAAATATATGGGTGAATGAAACCAAGGAAAAAAAAACAAAAAATAGGGCCAAATTTGATGCTCATACCTGAAATTCATGCCCTACTAAAGAAACTTGGTCCAAATTTGAAATTTTTTTGCTTGGGAAGCTAAATTCCTTCGATTTTCTCCTCTCTTGCCCTTGTAGATGAGTTCTCCCCCTTGTTGAGAAATCACGGGGCAGCTTAATTAGGTGATTTCTCTTACTTTGATAATTGTTTGTGATGTATTTTAACTTAACTTGATTAGCTTCTTTTTTCACCTGACTTTTATTATGTTCTTATCATCAAATGTCTACCAAACTATGAAGATCAAAAAGAAAAGAGGACACAAAATGTAGGTTGCAAGCTATGGCCAAAACCTCTCCTCATGAGAGGAAAACCCACAAGAATTCTCTTCTTCTTATAGAATGTTCAGATGATGAATTCCAAGACATAAGACCCTTGCCAAAGACCCCTCCAAGACCAATTCAAACATCTTCTTGATGAACTCTTCCAGCTACTTTTCCCTAGCAGCTTCCAACAATTTCAACGCAGCGGCTTCAAACAACTTTGATCCAACAACTTCAACCTAAGAACTTCCAGCAACTTCGACCTTCTAGCAATTTTGACCTAGCAGCAACTTTGACTTCCCAGCAAATTCGACTTCCTCGACAGCTTCTTCTGCAACTTTGACTTCCCCAACAATTTCTTCTGTAACTTCAAATTTCCCAACAACTTCTATAATTTCGATCTAGCACCTATTTTAGAAACCCTAACATGAGAGAGAGGTCCAAAACTTTGATCTTGCTTCTCTTATTTTCTTTGAGCTTTGTCCTTTTTCCTTGTCTTCCAGCTTCTTTCTTGAGGAGATCAAACTTCTTTCTTGCTTGAATGAATGTCTCTCAAATGAAGTCGAGGTTTCCTTATATATAGGCTTCTTAGGAGGTCGAATTGTTTCCCATGAGACTGACTTGATCCTTCTTGTATGCCGACTTGTTTGACAAGGTCTTGGAGGGTCTTTATGACACTTTTGACTTTACAAAAAAATTCTTTACAAGATACAACATGCCCAAAGGGGTCTTACATGTATGACAATGACTCTTTTTACTGCATAATTCTATGACAAACCTAGGAGCACTCAATGGGTGCTTGACCTACAAATAAATTTATCTTGAGCATGAAACCCATGCATCAAGAATGACAATAATAAATTTCTTCTCTCTTTAATATCAAATATATAAAATCATGATTACAATAGACATTATGAAGACTGAACCTAGTTACACATTTCAACACTCCTTAGCTCTCACTCTTGACTTCTTATTGCAAAATGAGACAAAAAAGCCAAAAAAAAAAAAATTAAAAAGATGTTTGTCGTGGTCACGATTTTTTTTGAAAAAAATCACAATTTTTGCAACAATGATATTTATCAAAGAAAGTTTCAATTTATTTTCATTTGATCCAAGAGGATTCCCACAACTGATCCAATTAGGTCGTCTCAAATTCTATAGAAAATGTCATCATGTTGAAGAGATCGTCAAGAGACTGCCAATGCAACTGGAATGGAGTCATATGGACACTGTATGCAAAAGTCATGGTTTGCAAAAGTTGAACAGAAACGGGTTTTAAAAAAAAAACAAGACAGTGCTAACAAGGATCAGCCACACACTGACACATGGGCTAATCAGAGAATGGATGTGGATCAAAAAGAAGGCATCACGTGGCAATCTTTGTTTCAATGTGGCATCTCATGTGTGAAAGTTGTTAAGATTCATGAGGGATTTGAAAAATATACTTTTGGTATGCCAACCAGGGATGGAATTTGACAGGAAAATTGCTTATCATGGGGTGATTTTTCGTCAAATACAATTAAAAAAATTGCAAAACCATCAAGATCTTTTGTTGTAATTGTGAAGACGAGTTGAGGACGTGTGAAAACCGTCAAATTTGACGAGTGGATTTGTTTTGAAATTCCTACGTTGCCAAGAAGAGTGGGTTTGGGGACGAGTGCATCACTTTTTGAAACAGGATAGGTGGGTTCGTCAAGGTTATATTATAATTTTTATATATTATATATTTTATAAGTTACAATATATATGAATTTTGAAATCTTCCAACTTACAACAAGAAAAATAAATCATTTAAAGACTTAAACATGAACATTCATGTTGGAACACCTAATCCTACATGGGTAGGTGTGGAATGCGAAAAGTCACAATGGAGTCCAAGTGACCTTGGAATGTGAAACCAAGAGTCACACCATTGTATTATAAATGTACATCTTTGTATAATGGAAAATAAGAAAGCCTCACGCTTATCCTTCATTGTGTTGAGTCTCTTGTGTGTGTGTGTTTATTCTTCTCATACACCATGTGTGTGCTTAACATGGTGTTTAACATGGTATCAGAGCTGAAAAGTCCTTAACCAGCTCAACCTTGAGTGAGCCATTTGTGTTTATGGCCTGTGCATATCTGCAAAAATTTTGATAATTTTTGCAGCACTCAGAGATTTCTACAGCACTCTTTTTGCCGCATTTAGAAAGGTGTTTTGAAGAAGAGCAGCATTGGTTTTGAGAAGAAGCAGCATTCAGAAATTTGTGGAAGAGCAGCACTGCACATCTGAAGGTTGATTTCTTCCTGCAATTTTTGCATTTTAATTTCTGCACCATTTTGAAGAGCTGCTGGAATACTGTTTAAAGAGGGTTTCTGAAAGAAAAATTTCTGAGTTTTTCATTGAAAAATCTCTACAAGTTTCTGGGTTTTTTAATGGAAAAGATTTCTGAATACTATTAAATTATGCAATGGAGTAGATTGCTGTATATTTGAAAAAAAATCTGCTGCTGTTTTAAAGTCTCAGGTCTCAGTTTTACTCCTCTGCTGCTGGAAGAAAATCTATATTCTCTTGCTTTCCTCCCTTTCAGGCCTTTCAGCCCTCCTCTCTGCTGTTAATTTAAAAAA
Source organism: Pinus albicaulis (assembly GCA_034641835.2). Classification (NCBI taxonomy): domain Eukaryota; kingdom Viridiplantae; phylum Streptophyta; class Pinopsida; order Pinales; family Pinaceae; genus Pinus; species Pinus albicaulis. The sequence goes on along the minus strand of CM076580.1, from coordinate 809,738,020 downwards.
ATAAAAATAAATTCTGAATTTGGCCTTCGGCCCTCACACTGCAACTTACGGCTTACACACCGCCCATGCGATTTTTTACAACCCTTCTGCTCTCCCTACCCACGCTATCCTCTCCCTAATCTGGCCCTTCACCCCCGCCTACGCCTACTCTACAGCCTGTCGCCCTCCTCAAACCCCACTCACAACAGCGCTCTCACTACTCTACGCAAATCCCATTCCCAACTACCCGTCCCCCTTACGCCCTTCTCCCTTACCAACGCGCCTGCTCCTCTCCCTAAAACTCGTCTACTCTACGCTCACGGCCCCCTCTTCCTACCTGCATTAACTACGCCCCTCCCCCTCACTTGCTCTCCCCCGTATCCCTTTGCTGCCCCCTCTCCATGCGCTATCTACCCTACTGCTACCGCCCTCCCCTCTCACTAATCCACGGCCTATCCAAACACTCTCCCCACAAGCTACTCATACACCCTACACCATCGCTCGCCCTTCCCCTTATCGCATCCACGCCCCCTCACCAACGCGAGCTCCCTCCACCTCGCTTTCCCACTCTGCAACAGCGCCTCCCTCCCTCTACGCAGAGTCTATTCCATCCCACGGTTTTTAATTTTTTTTTTTTTTAATTTCTAATAATACCCCCACCCAAATAAATTTCCCTCCCCATTTGTATAAATTAATCCCCATTGTAATTAATCTTTTTTAATTAATTCTTATTTAATTAATTACTTTCCCATTATTACAATCCCTCCCCAAGTTTTTTATAATTCCCCCCCTTTTTAAATTAATTTTCCCTTCGTGTTTTAAATAAATTCCCACAACCTTTTTTTAATTAATTCCCCTTTCTTCCATTTTTTAATTAATTCCCTTTTTAATTAATTATAAAAAAAAAAAAAAGAAGAAGAAGAAGAAGAGAGAGGAAGAGAGAGAAAATGAACAGCAGGAAATAAAGAGAAAATGGACTGAATACATAGATAAAATTACAGTTTTGCATTGTGATTTGTGGCATTGACATAAGGGTGATTTTCTAAAGAAATTGACATTTGAAGACGAGTTGTTATTGGTGCAAAACAGCTCTTTGAAGGAAAATTCAGCTGCCTTAAAGGCCTCTTGCACAAGTGTTTTTGCTGCACATTCAAATATTTTTGCAGAGATATTGACATTGTATTGTGAGTGGAATTTGCATCTTCTTCATAATTGCAATCAGAAAATTTGAGTTGTTGATGTAACTAATTGTTGATTGTCCTCCATCATTTGAGGAGCACACTTTGTACTTTGAGATTTCTATAAGTCATTTGTATTTTTGAAAAGAATTTGAATCACATTGTAAACGGGTGCATTTTCGGTTGAAGCCGACACCCTTTCATTTTTTGAGCTTAAGTTGTTGAAAATGGCTAAAATAAATGAGGCATTAGTGTTGTTGAATAGCCTCATTCATTCCAATGTTGATGATATGATAAAAATGAGCAAGGATGTTCTTTGTAACATTCAAAGTTGTTTGCAAGATGCACAAGAAAAGATTGATTTTTTGCAGTTCGAATCTCAGCTCCAACAAGACGAACTTCAGCAAAAGAGTCACCATTCTGAACCTGTTTCTGTTCAGAAGATTGAGAAGGACTCTCATCAGAAAAAAGAAGATAAAGTTGCAGTTGATCCTCATTCAATTCCTTGTACAAAAGCAAATGTACATGCAGATGCAGCAATTCAACCTGCACTTCTCAAGCCCATCATCAGACCTTGAGAAGAGCTTGTCCACAACAAGCACAAAACTGGTCTTGGATATGACAAGGATGTGTCCTTTCATATTCCAAACTACACCAAGCCCATCATATTTGCGAGTGCGGTTCACCTTGTAGCGATTCGGTGCGAGCATGCCGGATCTGTTCGCTTTCACATCCAGCAGTTGTAAAATGCCAACAACGCGTCGAGTAGTGCATATGAAGATCAGCATTGAAATCTTCATCCATGCAAGCATTGTGAGTCGGCACACCCATTTTTCGGATAGATGCTTCGGGGAAACAAGCCTCTGAGAACCAAGATTCATCTTGGATGGATCGCTTCTTGGCGTGGGCATCGACGACGAGAAGATGTTTTCGACACATGTTAGAACTTGTTCACGGATATTGAGCAAACTTGCGGTTGAGTTTCGCCATCTGTCTCACCTTGTCCACGACGGAGGGAAATGGTGGTCATCTACAAGCTTCGACGCCACATCAAGCGAGCCTGAGCCACAGTCTCTCATTCCAGATTCAGAGTTGTAGCCAGAGACACAATATTTCAAGCGAGCCTGAGCCACAATTCGTCATTCCATATTCAGAGTTGTAGCCTGAGACACGAATGCCCATGAGCATGCCTTTGGTTGGTAGAGAACCTTAAACCATCATCTTTGGTTGGTGGATAACCTAAAACCATCACGGGTAGTAGACCTCCTTCTTTTGGGTCGAAGGTCTCCCTTTCATATATGAGGAACACTTCCTCTGTGACCTTCAACTTCTTGCCAGCTTTGGTTGAGTTCCAGGAAATGCTTCAAGCATTCCAGAGTTGTTGGTAATCCTAAAACCATCACAGGTAGTAGACCTCCCTTCTTCTAGGTTGAAGGTCTCCCTTTTTTATGAGGGACAATTCCTCTAGCAGAAGCTTTCAGCTTCTTGCCAATTTTGGAAGAGTTCTGAGAACTGCAACAAGTTTTGCATTCCAATGTTGGTGGTCATTCTTAAACCACCTCTTTTTTTCCAACATTTCAGAGAGTTGATTCAACCCAAGTGCTGCCATGTATACTTTGCAGATTTGTATTACAACTCTCTTCTTGGACTCACACATACCCCTTCGGATTAAGGGGGGATGTTGGAACACCTAATCCTACATGGGTAGGTGTGGAATGCGAAAAGTCACAATGGAGTCCAAGTGACCTTGGAGTGTGAAACCAAGAGTCACACCATTGTATTATAAATGTACATCTTTGTATAATGGAAAATAAGAAAGCCTCACGCTTATCCTTCATTGTGTTGAGTCTCTTGTGTGTGTGTGTGTTTATTCTTCTCATACACCATGTGTGTGCTTAACATGGTGTTTAACAATTCACTTCGAAATTTCAAATTTGATATCAAGTGGAAATTGCAAATTACATATTGATGTGAATCATGACAATAGATATTAGAATCATAAGTATATGTCCATTATAATACAACATTCAAAATTTTCCCTAAGGCATTTCCAAACATGAAATAGAAATTTTCAAAATTCCAAAAAAAATTGAGCTTGAACAAGGAACTATAATATTAGGCTTCCTTAAGCCATGTCATCAGTTTCCAAGTCATCAACATCACTAAGCTCTTCAGCCAACTAGCTCTCTAGGGAGGGATCACTCTCATATGGAGCCTCTTTCTCATCCATATTAACTGGAGGTAGCTCAATAAGGCCATCTGTCTATATCTCCTTGTCCACACATGTATTGGTCCCATCTCTTGAAAGGACCCTCCATGTACCCTTCGTCTTTAAGCTATATGAGACGAAGCGTGGTATGAATGTAGACTAAGTTCTCAACTTTCTTTGATCCCAACCTGTTTCTTTTCAATGAATGGATGAAAGCATATGTGCTCCAATTCCTCTCACAAGTTGAGGAACTAGCTACTTGCCCAAGAAAATGCATGGAAAAATGTTAATGGAAAATTTTTGGGAGAAGAGTCAAGACAATGTTAACTTTTAAGTATGTAAATTAAATTAATTAAATAATACAAAAATAAGATGAGAAACTAGCTACCTGTCCAAGTAATCGTATCGCAAATTGCTGCAACTCGGGAGCATCAATACCATGAAACCACCACCAATGAATCGAGTCCTTCATCTTGTGCCTATCAGTCAAAGAATCATGTGAACCAAAGACACCTCAGCCACGTGAAAACTAGGCAAATTGAGTTGGTATCTCAAAGGCCTTTTCTGTAAAACAATAGATTTTTGTAATAGTAGCTTTAAACCCTTTCACCACCTCTCTATCTTGGGAAGGAGATCTCCTTCCTGTTGTGGGATCATACCATTTTGAATTGTTAAAAATAGCAACATCGGAAGTCATTCTCCAATAAGAGGCCTTAAATGGCCACCCTGAGGCAAGCCAGGGAAGATTTGGAGAATCAATAAATCCTGTGAGCCACTGCAAAAGCCGAGGTGAGGTAGAAGCCTTGTGAGCTTTGACAAGAGCCAGAATGAAGGCGCTGCTAGTGGATGCCTATTGAGCCATGTGCAAAATCCAAGGCAATGTTTTGTGAGCTCTTTGAGCAACAATGAAGACTCAGTCTAGCAAGAGTTAGGACGAATGAAGGAGTCTTGTGAGCTAGTACTAGCATGTGTGATGGCCTCCTTGGCTTGTTGTGATGTGACTACCTAGGACCTGGCCCCTCTTAGGCTTACTCCAATAAGTGTTCATGCTGTAGTACTAAATGATCAAATGAAAAAGACCACCTTCTTATTGTTATCTTGAACGTTAAGTACTTCAATGTAATTGCAGGTGAATGGACCATGCCGATTGAGAGAGTGATAAAATGTCTACAAAAAATGTCTATGTAAAAGCCTTGAGTCATGTAAAAGTGTTTCTCATGTAAACTCCTAGTCCTACTGACTAGTTGAGATGTTATAATGTAATGTTATGATGTAAAGCCTAAAAGCCTAAGTTTGCCTAAGTTTATAAAGGCATTATTATATTAAAGAAGTCAATGTAAAATTAGAAGAGAGGGGGGCTCACTTGTGTCTAGGGAAAACTGTTAAAAAGTGTAACTAGGTTCGGTCTTCATAATAACATGTAATTATGAATTTATGTAATGAAGAAGACAAAGATAATAAAATGTATTTTGTAATGTTAGCCTCATGGGTTTCATAAGCAAGGAGTTTTTATTATAGGTCAAAGACTTCTTCCTGATGTCTTTAGGGGTTTGTCATCTTCTCATAAATATAATTAAGAGTCATGTTTATGAAGTCATGTTACACTCGTGTAAAGGACAAATTATTGATGTAATTGTGTGCTCCAAGACCTTGTCACTATCTCCTTGAAGTCAGCCTCAAAGCAATAGAATAAACAAATTCAAGTAGGCTCAAAGTGAAGACACAACTATTCAATAGGTCATGTCAGCTCATACTGAGTGGCAAACCACTATATATACCCATGTGGACTTCGCATAAAAGACAAAAAAAATTGTTCAAATATCCTTGAGATTTCGAATAAGAAGAACAGTTCAGATCTATGGCATTTCGGATGGCGTCTATGAAAAGACAGCGAGGAAGATAAGGTCTGCATATTGGTGCATAAGAGAGGACATATTCCAGAGCAGAGAAGAGGTAGTACAGGGAAGAATATGGGCTCTCTATTTTGAGTATAAGTCTGTGATATAAGTCTGAACTGCAGTGTGTAAAGGAGATTGTTATCAATTCAGAGGAGAGGCACTGTTAGCCTCTGAATTGAGGATATCTCCTATTTCGTCAAGGGCTACTACAATGAAGGAAAAGGTCTGTTATACAATGCGTGAGGAGGTTGCTATCAGTGCATAGGAGAGACTATATAGCCTCAGTCTTGGAACATCCTATTTGGAAAGGAACCAAGGATATATATGCAACGAAGAGGAGAGCTACTGCAGAAAAGGAGAATTTTGTCTTGGGCATTAAGGACGAAGAAAGGTATGCCGAGGAGAAGTGTCTAGGTGACCGAGGATAGATCAAGGAAGAAAGAATAGAAGGCTAGGGACCGAGCTTCCCTAGGGCTGGTGCAGTTCAGTGCAGAAAAGGAAGGTCATCATAAGGAGCCGAGAAGAGCAGTGACAAGGGTCTTGGAGGCATACTGGTGTCAAGGGTCTGTGTCATAGTTATGGTACTCGTCGATTGAAGATCTATAAGAATAATTACTTTCGAGTTTTCCTCTCCAAAAGGGAGAGGTCGCCCTGGCTTGCTAGCCTAAATATTTGTGTCTCTTGTGCATTTGATAATTGACTTGATGAAGAACGTAATAAGATCTAAGTGAAAGAAGAATAACGAAATCACAAGTAATTATCATGAAAGAGAAATTTTAATAAAAGCCCTAATTTCTCAACATCGTTTCAAAGCTAAGGTGTTGAAGACAAGAAAGGGTAGCTTAGCAAGAAGACACACAAGGATCAAAAAATCCAGGATCAGTTTTCAAGAAGACATCAAGGCTAAAAGAAGGATCTACTTGGTAAAATCAATCTCTAGATCTAAAAAGATCTTCATTCATTCAAGGAGTAGTTTCCAAGAAGTTAGGAAAACCTTTCATCCATCTCAAGAAGACCAAAGACCTCAATCAAAGGACTCAATCATCAAGGTCCTTTCAAGAGGGAAAGCTAGATCAAGGAGGTGATCTTGATCTTCAAATAATCTAAAGCTATTTGGTGATGAAACCAAATCAATACTATTGTAGAATCATCATTTTGTTGAATTCATCATAAAGCCATCTGTGATCATCATCATCAAGGATCCAAGGTGATCTACCTCTTTACACCACTCCTGAAGAAGTCTACCTAAGAGGGAACTCCTGCTACTATTTACATCATCAACAAGGAAGAAGCCAGTAGAGGAAGAAAGCATCTATTCAAAAAAAGGACAAATCTAAATCTTATTGAGAATGAAGTCATAGACTATATCAAAGGATCAACAACTAGACCCTCAAAAGAAGATACTCAAGGTCATGCCAAATACATGAAGGGAGACATAAGAGCCCAAAGGATTCTTATAGAATCCATAAAGGACTCTCTCATCCCCTATATATCAAAACTAGAATCTTCAAAAGAAATATATGACAAATTGGTGGAGCTATTCTCAGTGACTATTGCAGGGAAAGTAATATCTCTGAGACAAGAACTATACAAGTTGAAGTTGTCAAGAGAGGAAGGAATCACTTCATATTTTATGAACATTTCTAAAATGCGAGATCAACTGCAGGAATTTGGAGAAGTAATGTCTAATAGAGAAATGACTAGAGTGGTACTGAATGCTCTACCGAAGGGATGGGGAAACTTCACTTCAAGTATCTATGGGAAGAAAGAAGCAACACCATTCCAGGATCTATGGTCTCTATGTAAGATAGAAGAGACTAGAATGAAAGCTAAAATTGATATAGGATCTAGTGAAGAGAATCAGGCCTATGTTGCCATGTCAAGAAGGAAAGGAAAATTTGGTAAGTTTGATCCTTAGAACAAAAGAAGAAATATGGATAAGATACGATGCTATGGATGTAACGAACTTGGGCACTATAAAAAGGATTGTCCCAAATCTAATAAGGACAAAAGGAAAAAGGAAGAAGCACGAGTCGTCGGAGAAATGGAAGAACCAAATTCAAAGAAACCTAAGAAAGAAGAAGTGAAAGATCTCTACTATGATTGAGATCATCTTCCTCTTTAGGAGGTATCTAACAGTTGTAAAATAGTATGTTAGGAAGCATTGTATATTAGATAGATACATCATTTTAGAATTGGCATCATGATGGAAGCATTAAAGGAGGAGCACTCGTCATAGGAGGATGTCTGTAACACATTTATGTGACAACTATACTATGAGATAAGTGGCTCCTGGGAACCTCACTGGAAACAATATTTATAGAAGGCAGTCATCTAGATCAAAGTTCATCATTCATTAATCAACATGGAAACAGGTGCTAACATTTTTGTTAAGTCCCTATATTACTAGTGTAGTCCCTTATTGTTGTTAGTGTAGCCCCCTTATTGTTATTATTGTACCCCTGTCGCCCCCATATTGTTATTATTGTGCCCCATAAAATCCACTATTTTTATTGTTGTGCCCTTACATTATTATTGTTAGGTCAGCTAGAATTATATTGTGACCCCATGGACTCCTGTATATAGAAAGGAGGTTTTGTCATTTGTATCATCCAAGAATTGTTCATTTATGTAATGTAAAGAAGGTTTCCCCCTCGAAGTGGTTGATCTCCATTTTCTTCTATTTTGGGAGCTGTTTTTATACCATTTGGTATCGGAGCCTTGGATTCTAGGGTTTCACTGCTTCGAACAGGTCATCGTGGCATTTTCGCTATAAAAAATTTTCTACGAAGGTTCAGAGGCTAAAAAATCCCATTTGCAAAGAAATCCTGAGGAACTTAGTGTAAAAATTTCAGCTCTTGGTTTGCAATATTTTTGGAGATATCATCTTTGGAAGTTAGGGTTTTTGCAGGCTCCCGAATTTCATCTCAAAGAGGTGACCTTGGGAAAATTGTCATAACTCTCTCTTTGTCCATCGGATTGGAATTCTATAAGTGGTCAACAGTACACAGACTGTAGTTTCATGTGTATCAATTTCAGAGCCTAAGGAGGAAACAGTCACACGTGACACGTCGTACAAGTTCGCTCTACTGAACCAGTCCATAATTAGGTCATTGTGGGAGATTGGGCATAAATTTGCCTTAAAGAATCCAAATCAAGTCAGACCTGTGGCATTGGAAAAAAGATTCAAAGGGCTACTAAATGACTAAAGATAAAACCTCGAGGATATGAAATTAAAGAGATATATCAGTTTCAATATCAAGCTCCTCAAAAGCAAGAAAAATGTGTGTATTTTTTTTTCAAATTGTACAAGTCTTGTTTCAAAAATCAGTTTGAAGTGATTCCAAGGGCATATTTAAGCATAGATATCAGTATTGGGTTTTAAAATGCCCCCTAAAAACAATTCAACACCCATTAAGCCCTCAAAAGACTCTATTATGACTCATGAAGAGGAAGAAGTGCAACATAATATATCAAAATTACAAGCGCAAGTGCAACAACTTTCGCTCTCGCAAAGAGCAACAAAAAATGAAATGGAAGTTTTGAAGAAAGACGTGGAAGCTAAGATGGATAGTTTGAAGAAAGGCGTGGAAGCTAAGATGGATGGTTTGAAGTGTTGGACACCTAATCCTCTATGGGTAGGTGTGGAAGGCGAACAGTCACAATTGGAGTCCAAGTGACCTTGGAATGCGGAATCCAAGAGTCACATCAATGTAATATAAATGTACATCTATGAGTAATGGAATGGAAACTCACGCCTATCTTCTCTATGTGTGTTTATTGTCATGTGTCTTTACCATGCGTCTTTAACATGGTATCAGAGCGGGCGATTGTTGGTCCTGCTCCAATTAGCAAAATTCTAGCGCCCTGCTCCGATCAGCTAAATTCTAGCTGTATTCTCTGAGCTTGCCAGTGCGTAACGCATTTGTATCTCTCTAGGCCTGTCAAGCCTGCAACTTATGCTCCATGCCTCAACTGTCTCTATTTCCTTAGTAGCGCACCCGGAGGTTTTCGCCTTGTATTTATGCTCTATTGTAGAGTGACTTCTGGAAAACGATAAGAAGCGAAATAAACCGGTTCCCTTCATTTCCCCGCCGGTTCTGCAACTCCTCGAAAACGACCACAAAAATTTCGTCAAAGAAGGTTGTGATTGATCAACTACATTAAATGATGTGCTACTTTTCTCTGCATGAATATTTTCTTTGTTGCTCGGCTTAAACATCACTTCCTTACACTTATTAGGAGGCTTTGACCCAAGGATTTGGACCCAACATTTCCTGAACAACTGCTTATTATATATGAAGAAGGAGAGGCAGTGGATCGAACCGATGACAGACACCTTAAGCTTTCAAGGCTGACATCATGAGAGATGGGTATAGGTCGGGCTTCAACTAGACCATGAATGACAAGCAGAATTTTACCATCCACGAACAGTTCATCGGCAACAGGTAGCAAAGTTTCTCCTGTGATTGAATTCCGGCCATTAATACAAAATTCGAAGTCAGTGTTGTAATTAACATCTGCCACATCGCTTTTTCGTTTCTCCATTGAAATCTTGTCTGTCTGTGAGATATAGAAAGAGAATGAAATTCTAGGACTGCCTCTCGTTTGTAGTCGTTTCAGGCTCCATCGGCAAAAAGTCGAAAGCAAATGAACTTTGAGGACTCTATCGATTGTCTCCAATCTCCAAGTAAGCCGCCATTGCGCTTGTAACTGATCACAATTCTTCAAACCCAATGCACAACACATTTACGAACTAAGGAAAGCCATCTAAAAATTCTTACATACATTTTTCAATCTGTTGTTGTTGCTGTGGAAAGCGCAATATTATAAAGGCAAAAGTGCATTTCATGAATTGTACCTGGGGTCGATAAAGCAACGAAGAGCTGAAGGGCGGAGAGTGCAAGGGCTAGGAGCCACCACCACGGGAGCACTCACTTGATTGAGTAACTGAAAGATCGACTGTGCGCAGTGGGTGATAAGAAGATTACCACGAGATTCAGGTCATGACAGGGTTTCCACTTTAGTGTTTCAACTTCCGACCTCCTCGTCTTCCCCACTCGCACTCCAAGCATTGCCTCCACCGTGGCCTTCACAGTCGACCTAAATCCATCATAGGCAACAAAACGCATTAGAGCAGAATCATTGAGGCTCCGCCATTAGGCGCATTGCGATACAAGAGATTTGACATAGATACAGATTGGGGAGGATTTAGAACTCACTAAGGTATTAATCTCTTAAATTCTTCTATAAATAATTGTTCCATGAGATAAAATTTTAATTGCAAATTTGAAGAGCAAAGTTCTAGAGATATTGGTGCGCATTTATCCTTCTATTGGTGTTTCAAATTTCCTGCACTGAAATAAGGGTCGAAATGCATTATGGAAAGGGCTATTAAAAGCTAAATTGAGGGTATCTAGTCCTCAACAATTGTTGAACGAAAGCATGAGGAAAATAATTGTGGGCAGATACTCCTCGGCTTAGAGGGTGCACTTACAAGTTGTAGTTGTCCCTAGTTCTTATATGAAGATACTTTGACATTGTAAGCAGGAGCATTTCTTGTTGAATTAACTCACTTTATTTGTTAAGCCTTTATTTATGTTGAGACAATGGCTAGACTTGATGGCATATTAGAGTTTTTGAATACTCTAAAACATTCGAGTGTGGATGGGATGGTAAAAATCAGCAAGGATACTATGTCTAATATTATATTTTTTCCGCAAAATGCACATGAGAAGATTGAATTTTTGCAGTTGGAATCTCAGCTTTAACAAGAAGAATTACAACAGTGGAGTCATCATTCTGAACCTGTTTTTGTTCAGAACATTAAAAGAGACTCCCATAATCAGAAATTCAATAATGTTGTGACTCAGTCACATTCAGTTCCTTGTATAAGCGCAGATTTACATGCAGATGCAGCAGCTGAGTCGACACTTCCCAAGCCCATCTTCAGACCTTGGGAATAGCTTGTCCACAACAAGCACAGAACAGGTCTTGGATATGACAAGGCGTTGTCCTTTCATATTCCGGACTACTCCAAGTCCATCAAATTTCAGAGTATCGGATTTTTTTATGGCAGTTCACCTTCAGATGTTCTAGATCCTGCTCCTCTTCCACAACAACAACAATAAATTGTAAAATGCCGACACTGTGATCGAGTTGGCCATATGAAAGATCACTGTTTTGATCTTCACCCATGCAAGCACTGTGGTCGGCACACCCATTCTTCACACAAATGCTTCAGAAACAAGCCTCCTGCAAGAACAAAGATTCATCTTGGATGGATCACTTCTTGGAAATGGGCATCAAAAGCCAAGAAGATATTTAAGTCACATGTCAGAACTTGTTCTCGAATATTGAACAATCTTGCAGTTGAGTTTTTGCCATCATCTCACCTTGTACCTGACAGGGGGGAAATGGTGGTCATCTACAAGCTTCAAAGCCACATCAAGCAAGCCCGAGCCAGAACCTGTCATTCCAGATTCAGAGTTGTAGCCAGAGACACAACACTTCAAGCGAGCCTGAGCCACAATCTCTCATTCCAGATTCAGAGTTGTAGCCAGGGACATAGCAGTTCAAGCGAGCCTGAGCCACAACTTGTCATTCCAGATTCAGAGTTGTAACCAGAGACAAGGATGCCCATGAGCATGCCTTTGGTTGGTGGACAGCCTTAAACCATCTATGTGAGGTTGATATTCTTCCTCTTTTAGAACACTTCCTCTAGCAAAAGACTTCAGCTTCTTGCCAGCTTTGGAAAAGTTCCAGGAAATGCATTAAGCATTCTAGTGTTGGTGGTCATCCTTAAACCATCACAAGTTGTAGACCTCCCTTCTTCTAGGTTGAAGGTCTCCCTCTTCAAATATGAGGGACACTTCATCTAGCAGAAGCCCTCAAATTCTTGCCAGATTTGGAAGAGTTTCAGGAACTGAGATAAGCGTTGCGTTCCAGTGCTGGTGGTCATCCTTAAACCACCTCTTTATGCCAACATTTCAAAGAGTTGATTCAGCCTAAGTGCTGCCATGCATATTTTGCAGATTTGTATTACAACTCTCTTATTGGACTCACACATACCCCTTCGAATTAAGGGGGGGAATGTTGGACACCTAATCTTCTATGGGTAGGTGTGGAAGGCGAACAATCACAAATGGAGTCCCAGTGACCTTGAAATGTGGAATCCAAGAGTCACATCAATGTAATATAAATGTATATCTATGAGTAATAGAATGGCAACTCATGCCTATCTTCTCTATGTGTATTTATTGTCATGTGTATTTACCATGCATCCATAACATGAAGAATGGCATGGAAGCTAAGATGAATGACATGGAAGAAAAAATTAAAGACAACATGGAAGACATGAAGAATGATCTAAAAGCAGACATCGAAGTTTTGAAGGAAGGTTTGACAAAGTTGATACAAGAAATGATTCCTAATGGCGAAAATATAGTAGAGGAAACTCATGATGAGAAAAAAATAAATGTTAATCGTGATCTCATAAACTCTAATGTTGGATTGAAGACCCACCATATTCCAAAGATCGATATGAGGAAGTTTGATGGCAAGGATCCCGTAACATGGATACTATGGATGGATCAATATTTTGTTCTCAATAATGTGCAAAACACACAAAAGCTATACATTGCAACTTTATATTTAGAACAAAATAAATTTGTATGGTATCGATGGCTTTGCTCCCGTAAAAAAATTTTCACTAGGTCAATTTTTAAGGAGGAAATGATAGAACATTATAAGGATACAAAAAACAACACCTTATTTAGCCAATTGATAAATCTCAAACAAAAGGGTTCAATGGTGGAGCACATTGAGAACTTCCAAAAATTGAATATAAGGGTAAATGATATTCCAGATGAACACAGGATTGATGTCTTCACAGCGAATTTAAAGCATAACATCCAACATGAGGTTCGCCTTTGGGAACCTGATTCATTGGAGAAGGCATTCAGGTTGGCAAGAAAAATTTAATGTAAAATTATGGCGACCAGGAAGCCTACCACTCACATCTATAAAGATGGAAGTGTTGCTACTCCTAGACTTCCACAACCTACAAGGTTGACACCACAACAATTGGAAGAAAAAAGAGAAAAAGGGCTTTGCTACAGTTGTGATAACAAATACACCAAAGGTCATAAGTGTGCTGAGAAGAAATTATTTTACATAGATTGTGAAGAGGAGGAAGAAAATGAACAAGAAACTTCAAAAGAAGAATATATACAACAAGAACCAACCCTCGAGAAAGAAAAAAATGAGTCTGACCATATCCTGTAATGCATTGGCAGGAATTACCACTCCTCAAACTCTCAAGATAGAAGGACATATCAAGAAGAAAAGGGTAATAGTGTTGATTCATTCGGGTAGTACCCATAATTTTATTCATTGTAAGGTCGCCAAGGAATTGAATTGCTTCAAAGGTTAGAGACTCGTATAATTCAACCTAGTCAAAGTTCTTTCTCTGCCCCAGCAGTATTGGTGCACAAGAAGGATGGATCATTGCGCATGTGTCTGGATTATAGCGAGCTCAATAAACTCACTATTAAAGATAAATTTCTCATTCCTGTGATTGATCAATTATTGGATGAATTACATGGAGCAATTTATTTTACCAAGTTGGATCTTTGTTCAAGATATCATCAAATTAGAATGACGAGTAAAGATATTCTGAAAACAACGTTTCAAACTCATGAGGGTCATTATGAATTTTTGGTCATGCCTTTTGGCCTTACCAATGCACCTTCTACATTCCAAGGGTTGATGAATTCTATTTTCAAACCCACCATAAGAAAATTTGTGTTAGTATTTTTTTATGATATGCTAATCTACAGTAGGCCTTGCAAGGATCATGTTCAACATGTTGACAAGGTGCTCAAACTATTGGAGGAAAAACAATTATATGCAAAACCTCCAAATGTTTCTTTGGAGTACAAGAGGTGGAATACTTGGGTCATATTGTATGGCAGGAGGGTGTTAAAGTAGAGCCTAACAAAATTAAAGCCATTAATGAATGGAAAGTCCCCACAACCATAAAGCAATTGCGAGGATTTCTCAGGTTAACAGGGTATTATTGCAAGTTTGTTGAGATTTATGAGAGAATCACCTCTAACAACATTATTGAAGAAAGATGCATTTTCATGGACTCCTAAAGCAACTAAGGCCTTTGAACATCTTAAAGAGGAAGTGTGCCTAACATCGGTCTTAGCTACGCCAAACTTCACAAAAACCTTTATTGTGGAATGTGATGCCTCACGAAATGGAATTGGTGTTGTTTTAATGCAAGAAGGAAGACCCATTGCTTTTGAAAGTCGTCCAATCAAAGGAAAGTATTTACAGAAAGCTATTTATGACAATGAAATGTTGACAATACTACATGCACTAAAGAAATGGCGACCTTACCTAATGGGAAGACACTTCAAGGAAAAATTTGATCATCATAGTTTTAAATACTTTTTGGAACAAAGATTATCTTCAAAAGAGAAGCAAAAAATGGGTCACAAAGATGTTGGGTTATGACTTTGAAATCATCTACAAAAAAGGGAAGCCAAATGTTGTTATAGATGCACTCTCAAGAAAGGATGAAGAGGTGGAAGCATTGCTTTGTGCCATTTCTATTATCCAACCAGCTTGGATAACCTAAGCAAGGGATGAATGGAAGAATGACGAAGAAGTGTGGACACTCATTCAAAAGGTGCAGCAAGATCCTAGTACATATGATACATTTAGTTGGAAAAATGATTCCTTATGGTACAAAGATCGTTTATATCTTTGTAAGAATTCCCAACTAAAACAAAAGATTCTTTTGGAATTGCACACCTCTCTCTTAGGACACTCAGGACTTTTAAAAACTTACCACAGGGTGAAGAAATAATATTTTTGGGATGGCCTTAAAGCTAATATTCAAAAGTTTGTAGCGGAATGTTTGGTTTGCCAGCAAAATAAAGTTGAGACAATTAAGACCCCGAGTCTTCTACAACTTTTATCCATTCCAAGTCAATGTTGGGAGGAGGTTTCAATGGATTTTATCACAGGTTTACCTAAGTCTGAAGGAAAGAGTGTCGTCATGGTGGTAGTTGATAGACTTACCAAGTATGCACACTTTGTGCATTATCTCATCCATTTAAAACAAGTACAGTTGCTACTTCATTTATGGAAATAATTCAAAAGCTACACGGAAACCCAAAGATTATTGTAAGTGACAGAGATCCCATTTTTACTAGAAATTTTTGGACGGAATTATTTTCTTGATTGGGTACTCAACTAGCTCATAGCCAATCTTATCATCCTCAATCTGATGGGAAAACTGAGATAGTGAACAAATGTTTCGATGGATATCTTCGTTGTTGTGTATCTGATAAATAAACACAATGGGTCAAGTGGTTACCTCTGGCTGAATGGTGGTATAACACTTCCTTCCATACTGTAGCAAAAATGACCCCATTTATGACACTTTATGGATATCATCCACCATCCATCACATCATCTTTAAGAGAAAATTCTAAGGTTCAAGGAGTGGAAGATCACATCAAGCATCAACAAGTTCTCCAACTCTTAAAGGATAACCTAAATTTTGCACAAAATCAAATGAAACAACAGGCAGATCAACATCGCAACGAGAGAAGTTTTGATGTAGGAGACTAGGTATTTTTACAGCGACAACCATACAAACAAGTGCCCCTCAAGCAAGCTAAGAAGGATAATAAATTATCACCAAAGTACTATGGTCCTTACATGGTGTTGCAAAAGATTGGAACTATGGCATACAAATTGGAGCTTCCTGCTTCTTCTCGAGTGCACCCAATTTTCCATGTTTCATGCTTAAAGAAGGTTATAGGTGACAAACTTCCAATTCAAACAATATTTCTAGAACTTGATGAGGAAGGAAAAATCATATTGGAACCTAAAGCATTCATGGAAACAAGAACTCGACAGCTACGAAATCGATCAATTTCAGAGTATCTTATCATGTGGAAGAACTTACCCACTTAAGGTTCCACATGGGAGGATGAGAAATTTATACCGAAGCATCCAGAGTTACTCAAGCGTTGAGGACAACACTTTTTTGGAGAGGGGCATGTTAGGTCCCTATATTACTAGTGCAGTCCCTTATTGTTGTTAGTGTAGCCCCTTATTGTTATTGTTGTACCCCTGTAGCCCCCATATTGTTATTATTGTGCCCCATAAAAGCCACTATTGTTATTTTTGTGCCCTAACATTATTATTGTTAGGTCGGCTAGGATTATATTGTGACCCCATGGACTCCTATACATAGAAAGGAGGATTTGTCATTTGTATCATCCAAGAATTGTTCATTTATGTAATGTAAAGGAGGTTGCCCCTTCAAAGTGGTTGATTTCTAAGGTGTTGATCTCTCTTTTCTATTTTGGGAGTTGGTTTCATAACAATTTTCTAATGAAGTCCTCTTTGGATTCATTGGTTAGAAAGAAAGCAAGAGGCTTAATCAAGAAACCCAACTTGCACAATTCTGGGATTAGGATATGATGACATATTGATGAAGCAGGTCAAGAGAATGAAGCTTTTCATTTTAAGGAAAACTGTTGCGGGATGACACAAAACGAAAACAGATGAGGTACATATATATTTATGCTTACACTGGACGCCATGAAGTCATGTCATATTGTTGTAGGTAGTATACTTCTATCTTTAGAAGTATGAACCAAAGAAATAGAATTTCCTCTGATGCAGAGGTTTCCAAAAGGCATAATCCACATCAGATGAAATCAACATAATGTGTCCTCATATGAAATATGAGGTGGTTGTACACTATCAAGGAACTACATACTCCTGGGAATAAAATCAAATTGTGTGGAGAAATAAAGGAAGAAAACGTGAGAAGTGCAACCATGATAAAAAGCAGTCAGCATCTAAGGAAGCCAAAAAGATTTGACTAGAAAATCTCCTGAGAAGATATGTAGACTCTAATAGAAGTCTGGAAAAGATGGAGACCCTTGACAATACATATCTTTAGGAAATGTGTCAATCTGTAAACAAAGGATGTTGATGCCTACAAGAAGATGTCATGGTGAAAGATCATCACTAATCCACATCAAATGAAATCAACATAATGTGTCCTCATATGAAATATGAGGTGGTTGTACACTATCAAGGAACTACATACTCCTGGGAATAAAATCAAATTGTGTGGAGAAAGAAAGGAAGAAAATGTGAGAGGTTGCCAAAAGGCATAATCCACATCAGATGAAATCAATATAATGTGTCCTCATATGAAATATGAGGTGGTTGTACACTATCAAGGAACTACATACTCCTGGGAATAAAATCAAATTGTTTGGAGAAAGAAAGGAAGAAAACGTGAGGAGTGCAACCATGATAAAAAGCAGTCAACATCCAAGGAAGCCAAAAAGGTTTGACTAGAAAATCTCCTGGGAAGATATGTAGACTCTAATAGAAGTCTGGAAAAGATGGAGACCCTTGACAATACATATCTTTAGGAAATGTGTCAATCTGTAAAGAAAGGATGTCGATGCCTACAAGAAGATGTCATGGTGAAAGATCATCACTAAGGTAACTTTTGATTTAAAAGTTCATATTTATAATTAAATAATATCTGGTAGGCTTATGAGGGCTGCCAAAGGGAAGCATATGTCTTCCACCAGTTGATAACCATATGGCAGGATGAAAGATCCTTGGAAGATGTTCGAAGAAAGGCAGCATGGCATGAAACTAGACCAGATTAAAAGATTGATGAATCACTTTCTGATTGAAGACATGACTCTTGGATGAAAGTGATGGATGATTTGTGCCCTATGAAGTGATCCCAAAGATGAAGACCCCTCAACAACAAATAAATTCATGACATTGAAGGAAGGAGTTCTTCATGAGCAGCTGGGTGTTTTCATCATTGTTGATGCAGGTCCCGGATTAAGAGGGAGCCTAGTAATAAGTTTCTTACTTGGAAGAAACTTGGAAATTTCTAAGCCGAGAGGGAGCTTAGGTACATTCCTTGTATAGGAATGAGTACATTCCTTCGTGGAATATGTCCTCCCTGGTTGAGAAGGAGAGATAGACACATCATTCTGGCCTTCACCTGGGAATACAGAATGGAGGATTGGGTAATCATCTAGCATCTGATACTCTTGAGGATGTATTAGGGCATCCAATATAAGAGTAGTCATGGAAGGACCGATATTTTTTGAGGACTGAGAATCCAAGATAAGAATAGTCCTAAACATACCTTCAGTGAACCCGGGTGGGATATGATCCAAGAGAGACAATGATGTAGGTGTCTATTCATCATTGGTCTCGCCAGCATTCAAGCTCAAAGATTTCGTGGAGAGATGGAGTTGTTAGTCAAGGCCTTGCACTATGACAATGTTGGTTGATATGATGATATACAAATGGGAATATCAATCTGATTCCTCTTATGAGATTCTTCAAATTGAGAGTGACCATGTACCATTATGAATACCTCCCTAGTTAAGAGGGACTGTTAAAAAGTGTAACTAAGTTCGGTCTTCATAATGACTTGTAATTATGAATTTATGTACTGAAGAAGACAAAGATAATAAAATGTATTTTGTAATGCTTGCCTCATGGGTTTCATGAGCAAGGAGTTTTTATTATAGGTCAAACACTTCGTCTTGATGTCTTTAGGGGTTTGTCATCTTGTCATAAATATAATTAAGAGTCATGTTTATGAAGTAATGTTACACTCGTGTAAAGGACAAATTATTGATGTAATTGTATGCTCCAAGACCTTGTCACTATCTCCTTGAAGTCGGCCTCAAAGCAAAAGAATGCACAAACTCAAGCCAGCTCAAAGTGAAGACACAACTATTCAATAGGTCATGTTGGCTCATTCTCACTGGCAAACCACTATATCTACCCATGTGGACTTCACATAAAAGACTGAAAGAATGGTTTGGATATCTCTGAGATTTTGGATAAGAAGATCAGTTCGGATCTGTGGTATTTCGGATGGCATCTATGAAAGGCCAACAAAGAAGATAAGGTCTACATATGGGTGCATAAGAGAGGAGATATTCCAACGAAGAGAAGAGGTAGTACAGGGAAGAATAAGGGCTCTTTTTTTTTAGTCTAAGTCTTTGATATAAGTCTGAACTACAACGTGTAAAGGAGATTGTAATCAATTCAGAGGAGAGGCAGTGCTAGCCCCGGAATTGAGGATGTCTCCTATTCTGTCAAGGGCTACTATAGTGAAGGAAAAGGTTTGATATACAGTGCGTGGGAAGTATTGTACAACCTCCGTCTTGGGTCATCCTATTTGGAAAGGAGCCAAGGATATATATATACAGCAAAGAGGAGAGCTACTACAGAAAAGGAAATTTTTGTCTTGGTCATTAAGGGCGAAGAAAGGTAGGCAAGGAAAAGTGTCTAGGTGATCGAGGGTAAATCAAGGAAGAAAGAATAGAAGGCTAGGGACCGAGCTTCCCTAGGCCTGGTGCAATTCATTGCAGAAAAGGAAGGTCATCATAAGGAGTCGAGGAGAGCGGTGACAAGGGTCTTCGAGGCATATTGATGTCAAGGGTCTGTGTCATGGTTATGGTACTCGTCAATTGAAGATCTATAAGAAGAATTAATTTCGGGTTTTTCTCTCCAACAGGGAGAGGCTTTGGCCCTCGCTTGCTAGACTAAATATTTGTGTCTCTTGTGCATTTGATAATTGACTTGATGAAGAACGTAATAAGATCTAAGTGAACGAAGAATAACGAAATCACAAGTAATTATCATGAAAGAGAAATTTTACTAAAAGCCCTAATTTCTCAACAAGAACAACTTAAGTTGTTAACCCCTCTCCCATGGAGTCTTCTAGAAGGATCATGAAGCTTCTCCAATGTCAATCCAAGATTAGATCTGGTCGCTCCATTCTAGCCAAGAGAAATTATAAAAGGACCAAGAGAACGCAATTCACTACACAAGTTCATTTTCTGCAGGTTTTCATCAGCACACAGTTTTTCTGGGGCGAGTTACAAAAGTGAGCATAACTTGAACTACAGAGGTCCAAGCAAGGTGATTCCACTTGGATCTGGAAGCAAAGACAAGGGCGTTTCTAGATCCATAGAACACTCAATCAGATTCAGGCTTTAAGGCAGGCATCTACACTGCTAAAGTGACACAACCTGATTCTGTAAAGTTTCTCCAGACTAGATCTGAGCTTATACGAAGTAGATCTGAAGATTACTGGATTCTGTCAAGTTTTTGCAGTGTGTTCAAGTAATCTTCATATATACTTCATATAAGCACAGATCTATTCCAGGTTGCTTAAAATCTGACATCTTTGGTTCAAGGCGAGTTGATCTAAGTCATTTGCACCTGCATGCAAGAAGTTTCAAGTCAGTTAAGTCTTCATTTGTCTCCAAACGTCCTCTCTCCCAGCGAACTGTACTGTAGCACCCTCAAGAAGGGTTTTTGTTAAAATTGGACAACTAGGTCCAAACTCCATGTTGTGATGCTCAGATGAAAATACCAATATTTTTATTGGGTTCCTCTTTCGAAGAGGTGTAAGATCAATCTAAAATTGATCTACCTGCACATATTTGAAATTATTGGGTTCCTCTTTCGAAGAGGTGTAAGATCAATCTAAAATTGATCTTAATCCGATGAGCAAAACATTTATTTTGAATTTATTTTTAATAATTTCAAATATGTGCAGGTCGGCCCTAAGGTTTTACACCCCCAGCAAATGTGTCACACACCTCAGTGATTGATATAAATAGAGTCAACGTTGAAGGAAATTTCA
Organism: Pinus albicaulis; assembly: GCA_034641835.2. Classification (NCBI taxonomy): domain Eukaryota; kingdom Viridiplantae; phylum Streptophyta; class Pinopsida; order Pinales; family Pinaceae; genus Pinus; species Pinus albicaulis. The sequence goes on along the minus strand of CM076580.1, from coordinate 809,717,005 downwards.
CTCATCTCATCCTCACACATCATCTCTCCTCTTCTAATTGGTTCGAGCTCCTTGGAGGCAGTTTCAGTTCACACGTGGGAAAGAAGGACGAAGAGGATGTTGTTGTTGTTGTTGTTGTTGTTGTCGTTGCTGCCATTTTTGCTACCGTTGTTGTTGTCGTTGCTGTCGTTGTTGCTGCCGTTGCTGCCGTCGTTGCTGCCATTGCTGCTGCCGTTGTTGTTGTTGCTGCTGCCGTTGTTGCTGGTGTCGCTGCCGTTGGGGCAGCGTTGACTTTTCTGGAGTTGACTTTGAGTTAACCATGTGGCTATTTTGAGGGTTGTTGTGACACATGCTGGGTTGGCTGACCAAGGAGACTTTGCTAGTTGAAGCATCTTGTTGACCGTCGTAACGCACCACCACATTTTTCTGTTTCTGGTTTGTCTTCTATAGATCCACTGGTATGTTCTATCAACATTTTACTTGATTGTTTATGTGATTGTTGTGGTGAAAAGTAAAGTTGCATCAAGCATAGAACATCTACATAAATTTACAGAGTATCGGTGGTGAAGACAAGCCCCTAATTTATACTTAATCCAAAGAAGAAGAAAATGGGTTGCACAAACTATGGCTTCAAGGCTGATGACAAATTGACTGGGAAGGATGACTTCCATGCTTGGAAGATGACACTGGATCTTATGTTAGAAGACCAAGATGTCATGGACTATGTGCGGGGTAAAATCCAAGAGCCTCCATCCACTACAACTGTTGCCGCCAAGACAAAGTATAAAAAGGGGGAGATCAACGCAAAGCTGATGATCAGGGACTCAATTCACAAGAGTCTAGTTGCCTACATCTCTAAGCTGGGCACATCAAAAGAGATGTTGATAAGTTGGTCAACATGTTCAAGGCCAACAATGCAAATCAAGTACTATTCTTCAAAAATCAAATGAAGAATCTGAAGAAAGGCAGGGATAGATGCCATTCCAATCATACTTTACGAGTTAACCGATCAGGAATAATCTGTGGCTATTGAGGAGATAATAGGCGGTCGAGAGATGGTTCTCCTTTTGCACTTGGAGGTCTTTCATCCAGAATGGCTTGTGTTGCTTACTACCATTCTCAATAATAATGTGATACACAATTTGACGAGGTGTTGTCGAGATGCGTTCAGAGAAAAAGAGGCAAGAATGAAGGCGTATGAAAATGAAGGGAATGTTGCCTACACTGCTCATTCTAGAAAGAAGAACTTTGGTGGTCCAAAGATGAAAGGAAGAGCAGGGAAAGAAGGAAAGAAGGGCAAGTGTTACACTTGTCATAGGCCAGGTCACTATGCTAGAGAATGTCCTTTCAAGAAGGATTCTCCCAATGGTGATGACAACAACAACAACCGGAGGAACGACAATCAAAGGAACAACAGGTTCAAGGGAAAGAGGAAGGCTCCCTCCGGTGGAAATGATCAACCTTTCAAAAGGTCAAGAAATTCCAGGTATGAAGAATCAAATGTTGTTGATAAAAGAAATGAACTCATTCTTGTATCTGCCCTCTCTCCACCTAACACTATGGATGTCTGGTTGATAGATAGTGGTGCCTCAAGGCACATCACTGGCTTCAAAGAAGCACTCTCTGATATGGTTGAGAAGGATACCAATCTGGAAATTATCCTTGGGGATAATGCCACATATCCCGTGAAAGGGGCAAGGACTATGACCCTCCACTTGTCTCAAGGTCAAGTCCTCCGCTTGCAGGATGTACTCTATGTACCTAATTAGAAGGAGAACCTTGTGTCTATATCGGCCATGGAAGACAAAGGTTTCAATGTGGCATTCACTGATGGAAAGGTGCACATGTGGAAGAAGAGCTTCAAAGAAGCTATCACGTTTGGGTCTAGAATTGATACACTCTACCAGGTTGGAGGAAGTCCATTGGGAGCAATGACATGAGATGCTATCCGACAAACCGATAATGGCACTGAATATGAGACGAACGAGTTCAAGAACTTTTGCAGAGGAGCCAGCATCAAAAGGGAGACCACAATGTTTGTGGGCTACAACAAAACTTCGAAGGCCTATAGATTATATGTGCTTGGTCAAAGGGAAGTGGAGATATGCCACAATGTCACCTTTGACAAAGATACTTCCCTGAGGAAAGTAGTCAATCTTCCAAGATCTGAGGAAGATCATGAAGCAAGGCCTGGAAATCAAGAAGAACTGAAGGATGAAACAATGCCTGATGTTGAAGGACCGATGGACCCGATTGATCCACCTCCTTCACTGGGAAAGAGACCATCATGGCTCAGGGACACTCTCGAGGATGTTGAGGGACATGCAGCCCAAAAAGGGGGACATTCTGTGAAAGCAAGAAGCCGAGTAGATACCAAGGGTATCTAGCAACCATGAGTACTATTGTACAATCCGAGCCTGGATCCTCTGAAGAAGCCATAAAGCATCAAATCTGGAAGGATGCTATGCACGAAGAGTATGAGTCCATTATCAAGAATGATGTCTGGGATGTGGTTCCAAGACCGAAGGACAAAGCAGTTGTCACCTCGAAATGGCTCTACAAGATCAAGCATGGATCTGATGGAAGTGCTGAAAAATTCAAGGCGAGATTCATTGCCCGTGGCTTCTCTCAAAAGGAAGTCATAGATTATGATGACATATTTGCACCTGTGGCTCGATACACCACCATTCGATCTATTATAACCCTTGTTGCTACGCAAGGATGGAGTCTTCTTCAAATGGATGTGAAGACCGAATTACTGCATGGTGCAATAAAGGAAGAGGTATATGTGGAGCAACCTCTAGGGTTCGAAGTCCAGGATCGGGACACCCATGTCTGTAGGTTGAAGAAAGCCCTCTATGGGCTAAAGCAAGCACCCAGAGCTTGGTACGAGAGGATAGATAGCTGCTTGATGAAGTTGGGCTTCACTCGAAGTAATGTTGATCCGAACCTTTACTTCTAGGTTTTCAAAGGGAAGCCTCTCATTCTGGTGTTGTATGTGGATGACCTCTTCCTGACAGGTGCTAACCCTCTCATTCATCAATGCAAGAGGGAGCTCGCTGCTGAGTTCGAGATGAAGGACCTAGGACTGATGCACTATTTCCCTGGGCACAGAGTCTGGCGAGGAGACACAAGAAGGTGCCCTTTCTCAAGGAAAATACATTGTGAAGCTTCTGGAAAGATTTAGTATGGTGGACTATAAGTCCGGGTCGACACCAATGGAGCTCAACTTTAAGAAGTTGAGTGGCAGTGTTGTTGGGCCCGTGCTAGCAAATCCTACTGAGTATCTTCAACTCGTAGGGGCCCTGATGTTCTTAGTGAACACCCATCCGGACGTATGTTGTGCAGTGAACACTTTGAGTCAACACATGGTTGATTATAACATTCACTGGGTTGGTGCCAAGAAACTCTTGAGATATCTCTGGGGCACGATAGACCATGAGCTGAGATACACTGCCAGGAGCATGACACTCCTTGGATATACTGATGCCGATTGGGCTGGCAGTGTGGTGGATCGCAAGGGCACATCTGGATGCTGCTTCGCACGTAGATCTGCTTCGGGCAAGAAACGAAAGCCGGTAGCCTTGAGCACCACTGAGGCCGAATACATTGCAACATGTATGGCCTGTTGTGAAGTCACTTGGTTGCGAAAGCTCTTCAGTGAGTTGTTCGAGCATGTGCTAGATGCCACCGTTATACTTTGTGATAACCTGAGGGGGATTCGTTTGTCATAGAATCTCGTGTTCCACGAACAATCCAAGCATGTTGATGGTTGATACCACTTTATCCATGATATGGTACAGCGAGGCGCCGCAAGGCTCAATCATATAGGAATTGATGTGCAGGTCGCAGATATTCTCACAATGCCCTTGGGAAAGGTCATGTTCCTAACCTTCTGTGAGAATCTTGGAATCGCGGAACGACCCTATTCTGAGGGTCCTGTTGGACGATGAGCTCTGGGAGCTCTGGGGGGGCCTTGGGGATAGTTCCTAGGAGCTATAAGCAGACACGAGGCTAGGCTTACCAAACCTTGTGGTGCTTCTGCCCCACCTTTATGATATTTGAGTAGGTTCACCTCTCATGATCTATGCAGTATGCACATCCTACCCAGCTGGTCCAAGGCTCATGGGAAGTACCTTTCATTTGGCCAATGAGGTGGGAAAAGCTAGGGGCCAGTAACCAAATCTCGGTGGACGCATCATTGATTGCCATACTCTCTATCTGGGGATGGCACGTGTCGAACCACTTGATGCGGGATCAAGTCTAGTGAGTTCCAGACGTCCTACGACTTGAATTAGGATGAACCAACACAGGTTGGTATGTGACTCTTTGAGTCCATGTGAGGTTCAGACCTCCAAGCCGACTTCGGGTCGATGAAAACTAAGGAATTAGTATATATGAATCTCTTAAGGTCAAAGTGAGTTTCGGACCTCCTACTAACCAGTTGGTATGAGACTCTTTGTGAGTTTTATAGAGGTTTTGGACCTCTGGGCTGAATCTGTCAGCCGAGAATGATGTCTTTGTGACTGACCCATTACTGTTCTGAAATAAAGAGGCCAGCAAAGCAAGTTACGGCGGGATGACGCACAATGTTTGATTGCATAGGTGGATGGAGTTCTCCCTATTTGAGAGGGAGTGTTAAAATTGGACAACTAGGTCCAAACTTCATGTTGTGATGCTCAGATGAAGATACCAATATTTTTATTGGGTTCCTCTTTTGGAGAGGTGTAAGATCGATCTAAAATTGACCTTAATCTGATGAGTAGAACATTTATTTTTAATAATTTCAAATATGTGTAGGTCGGCCTTAAGGTTTTACACCCCCAGCAAATGTGTCACACACCTCAGTGATTGATATAAATAGAGTCAACGTTGGAGGACATTTCACTCATCTCATCCTCACACATCATCTCTCCTCTTATGATTGGTTCGAGCTCCTTGGAGGCAGTTTCAGTTCACACGTGGGAAAGAAGGACGAAGAGGAAGTTGTCGCCGTTGTTGCTGCCATTGTTGCTGTCGTTGCTGCCGTTGTTGCTGCTGTTGTTGTTGCCGTTGCTGCCGTTGTTGTTTCTGTTGCTGTCGTCGCTGCTGTTGGGGCAGTGTTGACTTTTTTGGGTTTGACTTTGAGTTGACCGTGTGGTTGTTTTGAGGGTTGTTGTGATACATGTTGGGTTGGCTGACCAAGGAGACTTTGCTGGTTAAAGCATCCTGTTGACCGCCGTAACACACCACCACATTTTTCTGTTTCTGGTTTTTCTTCTATAGATCCACTGGTATGTTCTATCAGCATTTTACTTGATTTCTTATGTGATTGTTGTGGTGAAAAGTAAAGTTGCATCAAGCATAGAACATCTACATAAATTTACAGTTTTGTACCTGCAAATTTGTTTAAGAGCAATAAAGTAAGAAGGTCTTTCCTGGGGTTTTCTCCCTTATTGGGTTTCCCCAGGGTAAATTTTGTGTACTAATGTGTTTGAATATTTTTACAGTTTATTTCAGTTACTTATGAATGTTCATATTCAGATCTAAAGGTTGAAAAAGAATTTAAAGTACTCACATTCATATCCAGCAGTTAGATCTAGCAGATCTAGACCTAAGTGAACAGCAAGCAGATCTAGCAAAACTGAGTGCAGATCTAAGTGAACAGCAAGCACATCTAGCAGATCTGAGTGTACATCTAAGTGAACAGCTAGCACATCTAGCAAATCTGAGCGTCTAGAAGGTTGAAAACCTCAGTTTTAAGGTGTCTTTATAAGTTTTTGATCATTTACAATAAGCTGATTTAAAGAACAGAATTATATGTGTAATTGAAAAGTTAGCTGTTTATATTTTCCAGCTATATATGTGACTGCTACAGGTTCAGAATTTTAATTCTGTTATTGAGAATAATTCAAGATCTGGGACATCAGTCGTATAATCCAATATCTCAAACAGCAGTCATCTTGAGTTAAGAAAATTTTTAACATGGAACCAAAACAGGGTGTGTAGAGCTCTGACTTGCAGCATTTAGACTCCACATAGATCAGAGGCTTATTTTTCAGATCTACACAAGGTTTATTTGCAGGCTGAGTTATGGCTTCCTCCTCCACTGTTGTTCAGAAGGAAGACCGACTGGAAGGGTCCTCCAACTTCCATGTTTGGAAGATGAGGATCAACAACATCCTTCAAGAGCAAGAATTGCTCCACTATCAATTCTGAACAAGAGCGCCCTACCTCCATTGTTGGGGGTGCTGCTTTTGATAGAAATCAGGAAAAAGCAAGGAGAATTATATTTGATTCTGTGAAGGATAATGTCCTGGGGTAATGACAATTGCAATGACTCCAAAACAATGCATGGATTCACTTTCCAGTCTGTATGAGAAGTCTGCAACAAGTCATAAGAGATACTTGACACATAAACTAGAGTTCCTAAGCTAGAAAAGGGAGAGACTGTTGCAGATTTCTGCTCAAAGATTAAACAGATACGAGATCAGCTTATAGTAGTTGGAGCAAGGTTGTTGGGAAGCATCCCACCCCCCCTCGAACCCGCTCCCAAAATGCGCTCCATTCAGGAGCGTTTTGGGAGTGTTTTTTAAATGGAGGGAGCGTTCGCTCCCGAACCCTCGGCGGCGATTTTTTTGGGAGGGAGGGGGCGTGGGTAATAAAAAACCCTCCCCTCATTTTTGTCATTGTTTGTTTGTCAATCAAGAGAGAGCAAGGAGAGAAAGAGAGAGCAAGGAGCAAGCTGCAAGAGAGCAAGAGGAGAGAACAAGGAGCTTGGAGAGAGCAACAAGGAGGATTGAAGGAGTCAGGACAAAGAGGTAGGAGTTAGAACTCTCTAATCTAGTTTTTTTTTTTTTTTCTATGTTGCAATTTTAAGTTGTTCAAAAATGAAAACTTGAATTTTTTTCGCAATGTTGCATTTTAATGTGTTGAAAAGTGAAAAATTGAATTGTTTTTTTTCTATGTTGCATTTTTTTCTATTCCCCTTTGGCATTCCTCCATTTTTTTGGAGGCTAGAAACTTGAAACTGGAAACATCATGGCTATATGGCTTGGAGTTTTCTTCATGTTGGTTCCTTTCTTTGTAATAATGGTATTGGAGAGTAGAAGAAAGAGGCCCATTCGAGAAGAGGAGGATGAAGAAGTGAGTTATAGTGGATTTGATGAAAATCCTGAAGAGGAGTATGCTGAGGAGTAAGGGGAGAGTGGAGAACATGAGGCCACAGAGACACCAACTAAACATGACCAAAGCCAAACACCATTGTGGAAATATGTTCAGGGGCAGGAAGGAGGGAAAGGGGGTGGAAACACTAAATTTATTTGCCCCCATTGCAATAAAGAATACACAGGTTCATACACCCGTGCCAGAAGGCACCTTTGTGGGAAAATGCCATGGGATGGAGATAAAAATATAGGAATCAAAATTTGTGTAAGTGTGCCAGCAACAGATAGAGAGAAATACAGAAAGGAAGAGGAGGCTGCCCAACAGAAATCTAAAAGATCTAGGGGTTTCATTGATTCTTATGCACCATCAGGTCCATCACATCATGGACAAAGAAGTCCAACAACTTCCACCCATGGCAGTGGATATGGAGGCACACCTGGACCAAACATCTCCTTAAGGCGTAGAACCATATCCAATTTCCTCGACGAAGGGTCTAGGAGTGATGTGGATTCAAAAAATTCCCGGTTTCTCTATGCATGTGAGGTACCATTCAATGTTCTTCGCTCACCTTATTGGCATGAAATGGTTTCTGCCATTAATGATGCCCCGAAAGGATACAAGAGCCCTAGGTATGACAAGGTCATAACCCTAGGACTTGATCATGAAAAAGCTATAATAACTCATTCTTTGAATAGAATGACAAGTTCTTGGAATGAGCATGGGGTATCCATTGTATCTGATGGATGGACAAATCTAAAAAGAAAGCCATTGATAAGTGTTCTGGCTGTGTCTGTTAGTGGTGCAATATTCCTTTCAGCATATGATTATTCAGACAAATTCAAGACCGGCATTAACATTGCAGAACCATTACTTGAAACAATTGAAAGTATTGGGCCATACAATGTCGTCCAAGTCATCACTGATAATGTTGCTAATTGTAAGGCAGTGGGAGCAATTATTGAGGATAAATACCCCAACATATTTTGGTCTGGGTGTTTGGTTCACACAATGAACCTTTTGATGCATGATATAATTAAAAACAAACAACCTCAATACAAATGGCTTGGTGATTTGTACAAGAGAGGTAAAAAAATGATAAAATTTATTACAAATCATAGCAATACCCATGGGCTTTTCCGTACTCACTCAAAATTGGAGTTGTTGAAGATAGCAAAGACTAGATTTGCTAGCTATTACCTCACCTTCGGGCACCTTTTGAAGGTAAGAGAGTCATTGGCAACCATCATATCAAGTCCACACTAGCAGGTATTAAAGGATAGGGCAGCAACAATAGTTGACAGGCAAGGTTTTGAACAGGTGGAGGAGACTGCTCTTGATCCTTTGTTTTGGGCACGTGTGAGGGAAATTTTGAATTTCACCAAGCCCATTTATCACATGATTCGCTTTTCAGATTAAGGTAAACCAAAGAATGGGGAGGTGTATGAGCAGATGGATAGCATGTTGGGGCAAATAAAAGATGTTGTTAAGGAAAATGATCCCAACTTGTATTCAATGATTCACGACTGTGTGTGTGCACGGTGGAATAAACTTAATGTTCCACTACATGCCTTGGCATATATCCTTATGCCAAAATACTACTCTCCATCTTGGTTGGGCCAACCTTCACTTGGAGGTGGGGTTAGGATCAAACCTCACACAGATCCAAAGGTACAAGAGGGATACATGAAAGCATTAGACAAGTTGGTCCCCGATAGGGAGGAGTGTGCGAGATTGCGCCTTAAATCAGGCTGATACTTTAGTTGCACTGGTAACTTTGGTTCTTTCCATGCAATGGAAGATAGAGACAGATTTGATGCTCTCACATGGTGGGAAGCATATGGCGGCATGGGAATTTGCCAAAGTTGGCGAAAAAATTTCTCTCACAAGTTGTAAATACTTCTTCTGCAGATAGGTGTTGGAGCACCTACAGCTTCATACATAATGTGAGAAGAAACAGGTTGAATGAAAACCGAGCAGAAAGCTTGGTTTATGTGCACACCAACTTGAGGTTGCTGGGTCATTATTGTGATCAGGCTTATGAGGATCAATCATATAAATTTTGGGACAACAACCCAGAGGAAGATAATTTGGAGAACAACATTGTCCATATGGAAGAATTGGAAGCAGAACTTTTGAGGGATGATGATGAAGCAACCGCAGTCATGCCACCGCCACACCCAGGGCCAGTCCCAACATCCAATAGCAATGCAAGGTGCTAGTGCCAGTGTTCGATTTCCAGCTACTGTTCCTTCGCAGATTCAACCTCCACCTACATCCTCACATGGCCCTCTGCCTTCTTGTTATGGTCGTGGTACTCAGGAGAGTACTAGAAGACCACCATTGCCTCATGGTTCTCACAAATTAAACATTTCCTGTGGGCGTGGCAAGGGACCAGCCAATAGATAAAATAGATTTACAATTTACTAGTCTTTTCTATTTTCTAGTAGTTTTTAACTTTTATAACTGTTGAATAGTTGAAATTTGTCTCCTTCATATTTATTATGATCATTTTTGTAAACAATATATGACAATTTAAGTTTGAAGTTTGAATTTGAAGGGTGAAACTTTGAAGTTGGCATTTATAAGTTTATAAGCCATTATGAATTATGAATATGATGCTTCATGAAAGTTGAAAGTTGTTTCATTTCGTTTCATTTTATAACATTTCATTTCAGGTTAGATATTCTTTGTTGTAATGGTTATTGGTTACACTTAGCTTACAAGTACAACTATGGTGATCAATGAATCAATGATGATAAATTTTATATATCAATGATGATAAACGTTATATATTGAATTTTGAAATCAATGAATCAATGATGATAAATGATATAGATCAATGATGATAAATGTTATATATTGAAATTTGAAACGAATGAATCAATGATGATAAATGTTATATATTGAATTTCGAAAGCTTGAAACTTTAAGATTGATGAATCATGAGACTCAAGAGTCAATATGTTGTATGTTTCTAACTTGTGGGCGTGGTTGATGAAGATTATAACTTCTAGATGATTGATGTTATATGGTTCGATCTATGTTTTTATGTTTTTTATGTCTAATTCATCATTCCACATGCTTTTGTTGACATATATGCATCAAAATATTAAAAAAATATATAATTAAAAAAAAAAACGCTCCCTGAAATGCTCCCGAACCGAGAGCTTTTGAAAATGGCGCTCCCGCTCCCACTCCCAAGTAACCATGGACCCAAGCACAAAACCCATGCTTTAACAAGTCAATTCAACAATAATCTTTTCTTTTGACAAATACATTGCATTTTTTACTTCAAGTACAATGAAGACTGAACCTAGTTACATTTTCCAACATGAATACCCTTACTACAACCAAATTTCCCAATGTTAACAATTGATATGTGCAACTCTATCAATCCAAACATATTTTTTCCTGATTTCAAGTCAAAAATGTTGATTTCCCTTCCCATTATTTTGCACAGCTAGAAAAAGGCGACTTTGTGACATGTTTAGACTATGACCTAAAATTACCATTACAATTTTAAGCATTGTAGTCCCACTTAGCCTCAGGAACTCAATCAATTTAACCATCCAACCAAGGCATATTGTCAATGAGAAGGCTATAGGTCACAACTTCAAATCTGGTCAAGTCCCTTGTGTTTATTAGCCATTATTGTGGCTAGTGGTTGAGCCCTCCTTCCATCTAAAAATTCTATTCTAGGGAAGCAGGAGGATCCCACGAGATTTGCATTGGAAAAAAAAAGTATTGCAAGCCCACTGCTAGAAAGAAGGCTCCCAGTGTGTCATGCCAATCAGGTATCAACGGTTGTACTAAATAATAATTCATTTTATGAGAAAATATCCAACATAAGGATAACATAAAAAATGCATACAAGATAGAATATATAATTGATAATGTAACAAGCATAATTCAAATAAAAATAGTGAAACACCAAGGGTTACACCACTTCACCTCACCTCGTGACCAATGGATGTATATTTATATATTGTCATGAGACTCATTGTAAACTATCAATTCATTATTACTCACTAATACTAATATACTAATACTATTTTATATATATTCCTCCCATGGTTGACAGGGTGTAATTACAACCCACACCTAGTATCGGTCAAAAATTACAAATATTATAGCAAAACATTAAATTGCCGCCAAAGCTAGTTATGGTGATTTATTGAAATCAAAATAGCGAAAAATTGCTAATTTCCTAATCTGATCACCAAAGCAGCACCATGGAATTATATTTCCGTTCACTTGTTATAATGGTTACCTTTTTCTATTTATCCATAGCTCAATGTTATCAAACCAACACGCTCGTTCCATCCTTAACCAACTGCTTTAGGTGGGTTCAGGATGGAACTAGAAAAGTAATTGACTCCAACCTAAACCAATCCCCGACACATAGATAAAAATAGCTAGAAATATTAAATTCTTGAAATAAAAATTGTTGTTCTTTTTATTTTCCCTTTTCAATCCTTTTACTAATTTATAGTTCCAAGATGTTTGAGTGGCTCTAACGTTATCAGACTATATCTAAAGAACGTGGAATTTTATATTTCATTCAAACATTTAGCAAGTTTTTCAAGATTTTAGCATTTCAAAAGTCGCAGTGCAATGTTGCAATGTTGGATTTTATAACATATTAGGGTATGGATTGGCATTTAATTAAGAGCACCAAACCTAGGAAGTTTTTCAAGATTTTAGCATTTCAAAAGTTGCAGTGCAATGCTGCAATGTTGGATTTTATAACATATTAGGGTATGGATTGGCATTTAATTAAGAGCACCAAACCTTTTATGTATCTTGATGTTGGGCCGTTAAACTCATAAGTCATGACCTTAATAAAAATGTACCTTTCACTCAAGCCAAAACTATTAATTAGGCACATTAAGATTTTAACCAAATGTACCTTTCACTCAAGCCAAAACTATTAATTAGGCACATTAAGATTTTAACCTCGTTTTAATGCTTGGATTTGCCAATTTCATCAAAATTGGAGAGTATTGGCTTGAGCGACCATTGCCGCAAACTCTAGCAGACCCAGTGCAAAACCTAACTAGGCAGGGCTAGACCTTATGGCAACAAGAGAAAGGGTTGCCACTGTCGCCTCAGCAACATTTCTCCTGCTCTTTAATAGATTTAAAGATTTAAACCACAAGAGATGCTTCCCTAACTCACCTAGAAAAATACTCTAATTCTAGGGCTCAAGTTGATGAGTACAAGATCTATTGTTGGATAGAGCACTCGCAACACCTAAAATAGCCTATGTATTCTATACTATGGTTCAAATACTCTAGATTTAGACCAAGAAGTAGGCGGCTATAAGTTAGGGCATATAAGATATGCAATGATCGGGCATTCAATGTTATATAGCAGCCCAAGGAAAAGATCTTAAAAAGATATTGAACCAAGGAGCAAGATCTTCGAATAAAGGCTTGGTTTAAACTAGGGAAATATTTGTATGGCTGGGTATGAATTAACAGCAATAAAGAGAGTGATGTCAACCCTATTCAGGTGGTGTAGACTATGCAATGTGCTAGATTTTACCTTTGGATAATTCATAGATGCAATTCCTAAATTTTGAGCCACAAACATCCACTCAAATCACACTTATATGCATAAATCTGCCCTGGAAATCCTCGTGGCTACCCTAGCCGTCTAAGAGAGAGAAGAGGAAATGAATTTCATTGAAGTTTATGGATAATCAACACACTCTAGATCAGTGGCTTCTCCTACTAAGGTTCAATGGAGTCTTTGGTGCAAAATTCAAGGGAAGGAAATTGATGGGTAAGGGCATGCCTAGGGCATCCCCTTTTAAAACCCTAATTATTGCTCTTGTGAGAGGAGAAATTAAATATCGGGTCAGCATATTAAGAATTACGAGAACAATTTTACATGCAATAATGAAGCAAAATTTCAACAATGATAAAGCTTTGGATTGAAATTGTTCTGGGAGGTTTCAATAATTTGTATTTTAATTGATGGCATCTCAAGTTGAATAGCAACAGACACACCTGCCCATACCATTTTATTCAAAGTATAGGCATTGCTTTGATCAGTGACCCTGCTATGTCACAACAAGAACTTAACTGGAACAATTATAAACCTTATACAGGTCCATGTAACCTGTAACAGTGTCCTCTATCAGCCTGTGTTTCAAAATAGAACCTCTACTTTATCCACTAGAAGAATACACGGGATAACAGAAATATCCTATTTGCAGAGACTTGGTTTAAGGTTGTCAAGCTATATATCTAAATCCTAAACTAGTTGAAGTGATGTGATTTGATTCGCTAGTATAAAATGTTATTTTTGGGGTTAGTAAAACTTACACTGTTTATTTATTAATATAAAAAATACAATCATATATATTGGGGTGGCAGGGGTTCTCAGTAGTTTCAAAGGAACATTGATTTATGCATATGCATGGGATCTGGAATCGCTTCCAATAACAAGGCCAAAGCTTATGGGCTCTGGTAAGGATTGAACTTAGCGTACACCCTTCGCATACAAAAGTTAATTGTACTGGGGTACTCCAAGAATATCATAAGAAATGATTTTGAGCACCGCTCCTCTTGATCTAACATTTGCCTCAATCCTTGACAGAATCAGATAAGTCTTGCATTCATTTTCTCCCATTGGTTTCTACTATGTGCCAAGGGGAAGCGATATCAGAGTCGATTGAAATGCAAATAAGGCAATTTATGAAAAAACAGTAGCTATTATACAGTTTGAGTGGGCCTAGTGTTTAAGAGCATGTGTTTCTTCCTAAGAAATTATGGGCTCAAAACTAGAAGGGGTAGAGTATATATGCCTTTCCTGACTCCATATTAACAGCTAATTAGAATATTTGATTTTTGTATAATTTTGCTGCCTATAGTTAATTAATAAATAAAAGTGAGAAAAGAGGGGTCAACTCACTTAAATAAAATAAAGTGCTTCCCTAGTAGGAGCAACGTTATAACTTAAAGGGGAGCCTTGGGGGTCCACACCACGTATGAGAGGAGGCTCACGTAGCCTCTAGAAGCTTCTGCACAGGCCCATGAGGAGCACGTGGGAGAGAGAGGGACCACGTAGGGTTTTGAGGAGGGCTAGCGTTATAAAAGGAGGGAGAGCTATCTCATTTGGGCATTATTGATATTGTTGATGATATTGAGCTAGACTTCTGTCTACTTGAGCACGCTGGCTGTTTAGTCGGTCTGCAGCACTGTTTAGTGCGACTGAGTGTCTCCGGTCGGAGATTTCACCCTTGGCCCCGGGGGACTTCGAGTGCCTGCTCGGGCAAGGTTTTTCTTCAGTCTTTAGCAGGAGATTTGCAGGTGTTTTGTTGGGAGTTTTGCTGAGGAGCTGAGCTTCATTGGGTGACTGCGCAGTCCTTGGAGGGAGGACGCAGTTTGAGTTGGAGCTGTTTAGTGGTAGAGATTTCTGCAGGAGATTCGGGCCTATTCCGGTGTGGAGGTTCAGCGTTTATCATTTGGTGAGTTTCCTGAGGAGTTGTGGCCCCATTTCAGTCTATTTCAGTTGGTGTCTGCGCTGGTCCTGGAGGGACAACGTTTTTCTAGGAGGAGGGTTTCTGAGGGTGATTTTCGGAGGTGGTCCATTTTGTATATGGTTTCTGGGTTTTGTCCGGGGTGGTGAGTTCAGGTGGTCTGCCGATTTTCAGCTCATTCCGGCAAGGGGATCAGCCCCTAGCTTCAGTTCATTCCAGCAGCAGCAGTTTACGGCAGCTTCTTCCAGCAGCTGGGATGCAGTTTCTTGTAGCAGCCATTTCCTGTTTTTCTGAGAGGGTTCTTCACTTGCCTTGAGCAAGGATAGGTGCATTTATTCTGATTATCCATTGTATCTCATTATATTCTCGGATTAATAAAATGGCTTAGCATTTCCGGCATTTTTATGTGTATTTGCTTTATGTTCTATTTTCGGCATTTCCTATATTGTCGTATGCTTGTATTGCTGTCTATTTCCCATTCGGGATATTACAGTGGTATCAGAGCATAATTCTGGCTCAGCCTGTGGTCTATGACATTGGGAAAGAGATCATACAGAGGTTTGCTGGAATTTTGGAGAGCAATAGCAGTTGCAGTACCAAAAACGAAATTGGAAAAAAGGGCCAAAATATAAATGGTCAAATTTTGAAGGTTGGAATTAGAAGAAACGTTTTCTGGGTTTTGGGCAAGGATCACCTTCCCAAATTCCTAGAATTTTCTGAGCAGTTTCCAGTGGGTAAATCGGAGGTCGAAGTTAAGCAGTAGTATGGTTTTGGAGCAGCAGTGCCATTTCATGGGGAGCCTGTAGACACATAGCAGAAAGAGCCGATGGCAGGTGATGATGATGAGAGGAGATTTAGAGAGGCACTCCTCCAACACATGCAGGATGTGTCACAGAGACTCACTGCGCTGGAGGTTAGGCAGCGGGAAACCCCAAGGGGTTTTCAGATTGGTGAGGGATCAGGCACATCCCACCATTTGCCGGAGCATGATGCCACTCAGCATATGGCATCACATACACCCACACGTTCTACCATGCCCACTTTTCTGGATGAAGACACAGAGGCAGGAGCACAGCAGGAGCCAGAGCCTGGCCACATGGGTGATTATTTCCCTGAGTATCAAGCATATGGGCCAGAGCTCAGAGATCTTATCTCATTCAGAGATTTTGTTCAGCTCCAGCGTGATAGTAGACCTCACAACTTTCGCAGAGGGAACAGGCGCTCACATGATGGGGGCTTGCAGCGCACAGTGGACAGATTTCATCTACCGACATTTGACGGGTCATCTAGGCGCTCAGAAAAAGCTTGGGTGGACAAGTTGGATACCTCTTTCCAGCTTGACCGAGTATCGGAGAGGGAAACCATTAAAATGGTTACCTCGCACTTGGAGGATGAGGGAACACAGGGTTGCAGGGAGTCCGAGGTTACACCTAGCGTGACACAGGATTCATCCTCATTGGAGACCTCCTCGGCCGTGTCGGTTGATGTGGTAGTGGAGAAGGTAGAGCCTACCCCAGTAGAGCCATCCATTGAGGTGATGACCGGAGTCGCGTCCGAGTCTTCGGGTGGTAGCGGCACACAGATGGGTGCAGTGTCAGGAGATGTATCCACCTTCGATGAGGCACTAGCAGGTACAGAGGTATTGGATGATGGTCGCAGACAGCGGTATCATCGGCTTCGGACGGACCTTCAAGTTTTGAGAGAGAAGGCCACGTCAGTACGGGAGGCCATTTTGTTGCAGGACGAGGAGCTGGAGGGTATGAGAGTGACTTGTGCCAAGTCAGCGGCCAAGTTGGTCCGCATTGGGGAACGACTAGATTCCCTGATGGTACAATCGGAGGGCACGTTGGAGCGTCAGATCATTCCCCTTCAGGCATGCATGGATGGGACTAGCAGTGTTGTTGGGTCATCTCTTCCCGTTGGAGAGAGAGAGGCAGAGCCACCTAGTCAGATCTCATATGTTGACTTGGATAGCGGTATGAGGCGATCAGAGTTGCACAGGGTACAGCATCCACATGTTGAGGTTGGATGGTGAGAGATTCTGAGTTGGTACTCGGTGGAGCAGGCTATGGAGATAGTGATGGATCCGAGTGTAGCTCAGCAGGATTTTCTATGCATGGGGAATACAGGAACCCCAGATTGGCATTGGGATCCAGGTGGGATCACCTATCGTTTCCCAAGCAGGTCGGCTGACTATGTCTTGGAGAGTACAGTTGGCCTAGTAGTAGAGCATGTGCAGTTTCGGTCAGCTCCAGTGGCCAACCAGTTTATGGGCAGACTCCCTAGGTTGTTTTGGTATGACACTCGTACACGGGATCACGGGGTGGTCAACATACCTTGGCAGGAGTTTGTCGGAGGAAGTGGCATTGGCAGGCCACCGGATGGCGCCTTGTATGGGGCCAAGGATTCTTCACCTTTGTGTGGGGCACAGAGGACGCAGCGGAGCTGAGCAGTGGTGGTAACACTACTGACCCATAGGGAGATTCACTTCTCGGACCCCTCGAGGAGGATTTGCAGTGATGATCCATTTGTCGGCGGGTATAGTGATGCGACGATGGACATGACGATACCGATTGGTGGTAGTCCGATATGTAGAGGCACAGCTCTAGGACATCACATCCATGGATGTGTGGGAGCCTCTAGCAGTGATCAGTGGACTACTGGTGGACATGGAGCGACATGGTGGTGTACCGTAGTGTGTGGGACTGCATTGTGGAGTAGGAGTATCCTACATCACATTGAGAGCATGCGGAGAGTGACCGATGCCTGGACACAGTCAGGGCACGAGACGGTACAGGGTGCTACAGCAGTAGCACATGGTATCCAACAGCATACCGAGGTATGCCTCAGCGTGCAGTGGCATGTTGAGGAGTATATGGATGATCAGTGGTATGCGAGGGCATACGGTGCTGCACAGCAAGGTCTTAGAGCATTGCTTCCAGAGAGACTCATGGACAGGGACATCGGGCTTACCTTTGGTAGTAGTTCACCCAGGATCGATGGAGAGACAAAGGAGCGATACTTGGCGGTATCTGTGGGGACTCACACACCTGACTTGCTTCGACATCACTCACAGGTACAGCTGATTATGTTTTTGACCTTTGGCACTTTGAGCGTGAGCAGCAGGGTACGCGAGGTTCACCCTAGATATTTGGATGACACTCAGTACACTAGGCGAGAGACTTCTCAGCAGTGGCACTGGGTTGGTGTGCTAGTTGACAGCCACAGGTTGGGGGATGAGATGATCCTTTGCGGAGGTGGTGCATCAGTCATCACTGAGCCTACACTTGGGGAGCAGGTCATGAGGGAGACATGCATCACTTTTCCCTCACGGCATGTCGAGAACATGCATGGGCAGAGGATACTGGGTACAGCAGAGGTAGCATCCCAGTATGTGTTTGGGCTCCAGACATTGTATCGACACTTTATCGAGAGGATGGGTGCCTACGTTGAGTCGATGAGGGATATGCGGCTAACATTGGGGTCAGACATCGAGGTGGGACAGTCATATGCACTGACATCGAGTACGGTGACAGCAGCTGCAGGTCCGTATTCTCTAGAGGTTTTGGAGGTCGATGGGATTGTTCTGCAGGGGACCAGTAGACAGCGGGAGCATGACATTCCTGATCAGGAGTGGGAAGAGTTGTTGGATATGGTGGAGCATCCATCTGTGGGTCGACACAGGGATGAGACGCAGATAGGTGCACACACAGTCAGCAGAGCTGCAGTGTTTTTAGTGTGTAGCACTCTCCAGGAGTACATCGATGGAGCTTGCAACATATCTTGCCCACTTTGGCCCATTATAGAGAGAGGGGCTTCCTTCTACAGGCAGCTTTCACTGGCAGACAGGGCAGAGCAGTGGGAGTTGATTACGAGTTGGCGACAGCACTCCCGGCATGTTCCATATGCAGTTGTTATCGCTACATTAGGTTCTTCTTCCATGACGGATTGGCGGGAGATCATGAGTTGGTACCCTCTTGATGTTATGGTATTCGTCGGAGGGAGCACAGCGGAGCAGGGGCCCATGGACATAGCACATGTTCTAGATTCCAGCTGGTAGGGGGACACAGGTCATCATTTCTTCAGCACCCCATCCCGATTTCAGGAGAGCGGGATCAGCATGGGGTTGAGTCACAACTTGGATTGGAGAGAGGTGATGAGTTGGTATGCAGTTGGAGGGGTAGCATATGCAGCTACAGGTATAGCGCAGCAGGAGCCCGAGAACATTGATGCTTGTTGGTGGTCTTCACCTCTTAGAGCATTGGTCATAGCTAGAGGCAGTGCACAGTCTGAGCCGTGGGACTGGTGCGATTATTGGCCATGGTGGCGATGGGATCTGGGAGGATTATTGGTTGGCTGGTACTGTGAGAGGTCACTTTGGGATCCTGGCATTGAGATATCCCTTCGTATCAGGATGATGCAGAGGTCAGAGAGGTTTCAGTGGGACCCAGGCACATTTTGTAGTATCGGTAGGGGAGCATCAGCTAGAGACGAGGCTTGTTCAAGCGTTGCTTGAGGACAAGCAATTTTTGCCGGATGAGGATGCCACTTGGGAGGATGAGAAGATATTACAGCATCCATCACTTCAGTTGCTTGAGGACAAGCAACATTTTTCCGGGGGAGACTGTAATATTCCTAATTAGCACTGCTAATTGGAATATTTGATTTTTGTATAATTTTGCCGCCTATAGTTAATTGATAAATAAAAGTGAGAAAAGAGGGGTCAACTCACTTAAATAAAATAAAGTGCTTCCCTAGTAGGAGCAACGTTATAACTTAAAGGGGAGCCTTGGGGGTCCACACCACGTATGAGAGGAGGCTCACGTAGCCACTAGAAGCTTCTGCGCAGGTCCATGAGGAGCACGTGGGAGAGAGAGGGACCACGTAGGGTTTTGAGGAGGGCCAGCGTTATAAAAGGAGGGAGAGCTATCTCATTTGGGTATTATTGATATTGTTGATGATATTGAGCTAGACTTCTGTCTACTTGAGCACGCTGGCTGTTTAGTCGGTCTGCAGCACTGTTTAGTGCGACTGAGTGTCTCCGATTGGAGATCTCACCCTTGGCCCCGGGGGACTTCGAGTGCCTGCTCGGGCAAGGTTTTTCTTCAGTCTTTAGCAGGAGATTTGCAGGTGTTTTGTTGGGAGTTTTGCTGAGGAGCTGAGCTTCATTGGGTGACTGCGCAGTCCTTGGAGGGAGGACGCGGTTTGAGTTGGAGCTGTTCAGTGGTAGAGATTTCTGCAGGAGATTCAGGTCTATTCCGGTGTGGAGGTTCAGCGTTTATTATTTGGTGAGTTTCCTGAGGAGTTGTGGCCCCATTTCAGTCTATTTCAGTTGGTGTCTGCGCTGGTCCTGGAGGGACAGCGTTTTTCTAGGAGGAGGGTTTCTGGGGGTGATTTTCGGAGGTGGTCCGTTTTGTATATGGTTTCTGGGTTTTGTCCGGGGTGGTGAGTTCAAGTGGTCTGCCGATTTTCAGCTCATTCCGGCAAGGGGATCAGCCCCTAGCTTCAGTTCATTCCAGCAGCAGCAGTTTACGGCAGTTTCTTCCAGCAGCTGGGATGCAGTTTCTTGTAGCAGCCATTTCCTGTTTTTCTGAGAGGGTTCTTCACTTGCCTTGAGCAAGGATAGGTGCATTTATTCTGATTATCCATTGTATCTCATTATATTCTAAGATTAATAAAATGGCTTAGCATTTCCGACATTTTTATGTGTATTTGCTTTATGTTCTATTTTCGGCATTTCCTATATTGTCGTATGCTTGTATTCTTGTCTGTTCCCATTCGGGATATTACACCTTCATAGATTTAGCAGTCCAAATCACTATGTAAAAATGGGTCTCTTGTCTCATAATCTCATAAACAAAAGTCTCATACACCAATTTGGTATTTGGCTTGTCTGACCTTAAAATTAAATAATAAAAAATAATAAAAATTAGATAATAATATTAAACATCAACACCACACACCGAAGTGTATTACCAACTTAATCCCAGTGTCATTTGCCATTTCAAAGGGCATTAATTTAAACTTGTAAAATTGACTTGGCCAACATACATGGTGACGGGGTCCCTCACAGCGACACAACAATTCTTGTGTCACGTACCTTCGTCTCACATCAATGCGCATTGTGAAACTTCCATCTGAATCCTGCAAACTCCCAGTGGGATTAATTTCCATGCAATAATCATTCTCGCAAGTAGACTTGGCTCACGGGCATCAGTGGTGTACAGGATAATGTTAAACCATTTATCTTTTGGAATCGCTCTTGGCAAGAGGCCATGTTCCTCTCTCCTCTATCTGCCAATTGGTATGCATTCGCGGAGGTTAGTGATATTGCACTATGTGTTTTCTGATTTCGACTTTTCTCTGTGGTTTTTGCCTCACGACCTTAGTTACCCCTCCCTTCGCTAGGTTTGCTTCCCCTCAAGTTTTCTGAGTCCTTACTCAAGTCTAGTGGTCTCTATCTTTCCATCCCTGTTATGGAATACTGGGAACTTCAAGGGCTGCGTAGAATGTTACAAGGGCAGGAAGGGTTGATAGAAGCAAATTCTCGTAGCATACAAACTCTTACTCCGAAAAATCAGATCAAGGACGCCTAATTCTCAGCACAATTGGAAGTGGTAATGGGGATTCTCATGCAACAGAGACAAATTTTAAAGGTCGTTGAAGGTGATTGCGTGGCGTTACGAAACAAATTCGAAAGACTCTCTCACGGGCATCAGACTGGGCTTTGGAATCAGATCCTCTCAGCAACTTCCATTATATTATTACTGGACAGAATATAGACCAATCAGTATATCAGATTCCAGATTTAAATTTGAGGGCGCCTAAGACTGAACTTTTAACATGAAGCAGCTGAAACAGTCTGCATCAAGATCGACCCTGGTTAATTCTGATGTTTTTTAAGATATACAGACTCAGGTTTTTTTGGACTTCCCTATTTAAAACTGTTTGTACTGGCCATATATAAGCCAGACTTCTCTGTTTTAAAAGACCGTAGACCGTAGTTTACTTGTTATAAATTTTACAGTTTGTGGGTATATTGAATTTGCCAGAATTTGGGAAGCAATTTGAGTTATAAAATTTCCACAATTCAAGTCCCTCAGAAGTGTAGGCAATTTAAGTTGTGAAATTTCTACAATTCAACTTCTTAAATGCCTCAGAAGTTTCTCAGATGCTTATTTTCAGCTGTTTTAAAAAAACCTCAATTTGACAAAAATTGTTTCACCAAATTCAGGCAGCCCACAACTCAAAAAAAAAAAAAAAAAAAAGCCAACGCCTTTTAATAGACTGCCGAAGTTTATCAGATGCTTATTTTGACAAAAATTGTTACACAAAATTCAGGCAGCCCACAACTCAAAAAAAAAAAAAAAAAAAAGCCAACGCCTTTTAATAGACTGCCGAAGTTTATCAGATGCTTATTTTCAACTGTTTAAAAATAATGTCTCACCAAATTCAGGCAGCCTACAACTCCAAACGAAAAAAAAGGCCAACGCCTTTTAATAGACTGCCGACTTCTCTTTCTGATGTACATTTGCCCCGCATGGACGTGTTAGATTTTCAGTTAATATAAATATATATATATATATATATCCTCCAAGTTATTGTTAAAAATAATAACAATACAAGCATATATCGTCATCATCGGCCTTTAGTATTAGCAATAGCAAGATGTTAAGAAGAAACAGCGCGAAATAAATGAAGAGGAGAAAGTAGGAGGTGGGTCCGCACCCGCAGTTGCACAGGAGGATACCTTTCACAATATCCTCAAACAAGGTGGGCGACCGAAAAAGCCTACCAAATCCTTTAGCCTCAGCTTCCGGATGCAGCTCATGGAATTCACTAATTGCCGACTCCTCCATTTCCGATAACCTCAGCATCCGACTCACTTGAGCCTATCCAAAACACAACACATCATAGTTACCCTTCTCTCTCTGACCACTGTTTTGCAAATGCCAAATCGCAAACCTATTTGAATCTCACCAAACCCAAATATATCCTCAAAATGAATAATTCATTATTAATTACCAGTAAATATTGTTCATCTTCATTAGTAAGAGTTTCCAGTCCAAGTAACCTAACCCTGATCAGAAGTTTAAGAGAAGAGGAGATCAATTTGTCCTGCGAAATACACACCATGACGGACCTCTCATCTCGTAATCTCAGGTGTCTCTGAAGAGTGCAAGTGGAAGGAATCCAGAGGTTGGGTGCCATCATGAAGAAGCCGTAGCTGCAAACAGCTTTCTCTAAGTCAAATGTCTCTTTCACGGGCAGACTAAGCTTGCATTCAGAGCACACTCCACCTTCACTGCCGTTATCAGTAGCCATTCCTCCAACAGCCCCCGCCTTCTGTGACACCCCGGCTTCAAAAATAAGTTAGGAAAGCGAACGATTGCATATGGAAATGTATGAACGTCTTGTTTTGAAAATGTATGAACCTGGGTGTAAAAACCACGGAAATGGAAGTAAAAACCACGAAGCCTAACATGTACAAAAGGAAGAGTAGCGGAACAATGTTCACGTGTGAACATGGATGTAAACTACGATGAAAACATGGTAAAAAAAGCGCAGAGGGACCCTGCATAACCTTACTCACGTTTGAAGATGTAATGGTAAATCTTTTGGTAGGTGGGGTGTGAAAATTATTTTTGTATTTAGCAAAAAGTAAATGTGATTGTAAAATGAAGGTGTAGTTTAATTGGTGATGGCTTTGTTATAAAGTAATATATTTTATTTCATAGGTAAAGCATGAAATTCAAAGTTCAAATCTTTGTGGGAGTGTAAAATGAGGAAAAAAATATGTACAACTAGTAATATGTAAAATATGAGATTTAAAATTCCAATCTTTGTGGGTTAGACCTAAAAAAAGAAAAGAGGGAAGAGGGAAGGAGAAACAAACATTCAGGTTGACAATATGCAAGATAGAGAAAGCAAGGAAAGACAAGATAGAGCAACAAACATAATTATTAAAGGGGTGAAAGATTATGGGAAAAATGAATGTACTCTTGACCTTGCAAGAGACTTCTTGAAAGACAAAGTGCAATGGCAAGGACAAATATGCCAAGCATGGAGAGTAGGTAAGTTTAATGATGAGAGAGCCAGGCCCATAGAAGTCATCATGCCTAGCTTGTGTGATAAAGATATCATTCTAAGCAAAAAGCAGCTCTTGAGGGGTTCTCAGTGTTTTCTAGAAGATTTAACTATAAGACAACAAGAGGAAAGGAGGGACGGAATGACAAAAGTTAGGGCAGGAAGAGGTGAGGGAAAAAGAGCATGGATTTATAAAGGTAAAGTTGTGATAGCGCAATTTGGACCTCCTTCCAAAACAAGGCAGCAAAACGATAACAAAGAAGAGGCAGCAAACTCTTCAGCAAGAAATGAGGAAGTAAGGTCAGAATGGGCAAGCAAGGACAAAGACTCAACTGTGAGTCTTGCATGTCAAAACAAATAGCAATCAAGTCTTACCCAGGTTTCCTTAAGATTAGTTTGTTGGAACTACAGGGGTTACCCATGGAGACGAGGACCTGGGTTAGGGCCTTTTGCGGAAGGTAGAGACATAATTTTCCTCATAGAAACACATGAACATGAAGGGTGCAAGACTCCTTTGTTTGAAGGATACTGGAAGATAGCAATGTGGAACAAGGCAGTAGGGAATGGCAAAGGGCACGGGGGTATCATGGTATTAGTGAGAGAAAAAGAAGGTTGTTTCATTCAACTAGAAAAAGATGACCCAAATAAGCAATTTGCCTAGATTAAAATATCAAAAAATGGGAATCACATCAGAATTGCAGCATGCTATTTTGCGCCGCAAGTTTCAAAAATCTACAACATTAGAGGGCTTGACCACAAAGATCCCTTTGCATCCCTAAAAGTAGATATTGCAATATATTCTCAGCTAGGTGAAGTCCTTATAGTGGGGGATTTCAATGCTAGAACTGCATGTGAACAAGCTAGAATTCTTTGTTGTAAAGAAGATTGTGACCCTATCTGGGTTATAGAAGAGAGTAATCATCAGTGGGAAAGAATTTCAGAGGATAAAGGCTGCAATCTCTTTGGAGAACAATTGCTTACACTATGTGAGGCTTTCGATTTGGTCATGTGTAATGGTTTGACTAGATGGGAAAAGTTTGGTAATTTCACTTGCAATACTTACAATGGAGCAAGTGTAGTAGATTATGTAATTTGCTCGCATAGTTTGTGTGAGAAAATGGAGGAAGTGTTGATTGGAGATCAAATTTGGGACTTAAAATTAGATCACGCGCCAATTTATTTAAGTTTCTCTTGGACTGAAAAGAATCAATTAGGGTCAAAAACTCAGTGTGCATTCAACAAAATCCCCCAAAGGGCATAATTATTTTGACTCCAGAGAATTGTAATACCTTCAAAAATAACGCTAGAGAGGCTCTTCGAGAAGGAGGAAATATCATTTCATGGCCTTCATAGTCATGAATTAACACATTTAATTCAAAGCACACTTGTTCAGTGCAAAAGAGAAAAAATTAAGAAGTTTGAATCAAATTGCTTTCCAGTTAATGCTTTGTTTAGCAAGGAATGCAAAAAGGCAAGGATAATGTGGAAGGAATCAGACAATGATAACATAAAGCTCAAACCTTAAAAGCAGATATTAAGAAAGAAAAAGGTTGATTTCATGGTTTCAAGGAGAGAAGACCTAATCTTCCTTGGGAAAAATAACCCCAATTATTCTTGAAGGAGCTCCAACCAAAAAAAGGTGCAAACTGAAAACAACATTACAGCTTCTAAATGGTTCGACTATTATAGACAACTTTATGAGCAGGATCCCAAGGTTGACCCTCCCCCCTTGGTTAACACAGACACAAAACTCTTCACGGTGCAAGAAGTAGAGATGGGTATCAAGAAGTTGGGTGCTAGAAAAGCAAAAGACTTAGCTGAACTCCAAGCAGAGTATCTAAAGTGGGGCTTAAAAATTCTTTCACCTCACATCACAAAAATTTTCAACAACATCATACAGTAGGGTTCCCCACAGATTGGACAACTAATATGGCAATACCTCTTTTCAAGAGTGGTGACGTCAATAATCCCTCCAATTATAGAACCATAATGATAAATCCCTTGTTTGCAAAGTCATTTGGAACTCTGTTAGAAAAGAAAATCAGCAAGTGGGCAGAAGAACGAGATAAATGTGCTAAAGGGCAAGCAGGTTTTAGACCTAAAAATTCCATAGTTGATCATTGTATAACTTTAAGGCACATCATTGAAAAATTTTGGGAAAAAAAGGAATAATTTTTTTTGTTGCTTTGTTGATTTCATAAAAGCCTTTGACATGGTTCTTAGGGATAATCTTTGGCACAAAATGGAGGAACTCGGGGTTTCCAGGCATTTGAGAGCAGTTGTGCATAGGCTATATGAAGAGGTGAAAGTCAAAATTAGAACTTCAACGGGCATTTCTGAAAGGTTTAAAAGCGATATCGAGGTTAAGCAAGGTTGCCCATTGTCTCCTACCCTTTTTGGTTTATATATTCACAAGCTTGAAGAGTAGCTAAATTCACAAGGGGGTGACGGTATCCATTTGGGCAAGTTTGTTATAAGGCTTCTTTTGTACGCGGATGACCTTATACTGATTGCTAAATCGGCTCTTGGTTTGCAAGAACACTTACATTCCCTTGAGCATTTTTGTAGAAGGGTGGGGATGCAAGTCAATATCAGCAAAACGAAAGTAGTGGTTTTCTCTAACAAAAGAAAGCATAACCAGCATAAGTTCTACTTTGAAGGAAACATTATGGAAGAAGTTGCAGACTACAAATACCTCGGAATTGACTTCAACGGAAATTTAAGTTGGGATGGTTGTAGAAAGAAAATAACTTTGGGGGGTTGGAAAGAATTTTATGCTCTTCAAAACAGGTGTAGAGAGGCAAAGTTGTGGAACTGGAAAACCAATCTAACTCTTTTTGGGCTTCTAGTGATTCTGGTGATTCTCTACTATTGTGAACTATGGGCTAGCAGCATAATCGAGATGCAGTGGAAACAAATTGAGAAAATTCATAAGAGTTTAATTACAAACAAATTCAAAATTAAAAGTGTAGTTCCTTATGCTATCTTGTTAAATGAAACAGGGGTTGTTCCTATTGAAGCAATTGCTATGGTGCGAGTCATAAGGTATTTGAAAAAAAATGATCAAATGGAAGAGGGTAGATGGCCTAAGGTTGTGTTTAATGACAGATTGTGCAAAAGAAAGAAGGCTTGGATGCGGCAAAATAACAAATGGTTTAGTAAATGGGGTATTTGCTTGAGCATGTGTCCTACAAACAGTAAAGAGATCAAAACTTTTGTTATGGATAAGTTCCACAAACGTACTTGGGAGAAAGATCTAAGGAGAAAGAAAAAGTACTACATTGAAGGGTTTAACCCCACTCATAATCATCAGCAAAAAGCATACATAGGGGCCAATATTTCTTGGAGATCTAAAACTCTTATTGCTCAATTAAGGACTAATTCTCATCAACTATGTTGTGAAACAGGGCATTGGAAAAGGCCAAAAGAAATGTGGGAGGAAAGAGTATGTATTTTTTGCTCTTCCAGAAAAATGGAAATAGAAAAACATTTCATTTTAGAATGTGAGGCCTTCAAAGACAACAGGGAAAATTATGCAGGTATTATGGCAGCTAGCTCTTGGGATAATCTATTCAGCGAAGGGTTTGTCGAGAAGCTGGGAGCATTTATTGTAAAACTCCATAGGAAAAGGGCCGAATACAAGAGCGAGATGGAGAAGCAATCTATCCCATACGCTATTTTTAGCCTTGTGAATGTTAAAAATACTTTCTTTCTTTCTTTTTATACAACTAGATGGATAGACTTCTAGTATTTTTAAAGCGATAATATATAGTTTTTAAGATGTATTGTTAAAGTAATAATATTTCATTGGTATCATAATTATAAAATTTAGAAAAGCAAAACAAAAAATTATCATTTAAAAAACAAAAATTAAATTTATTTTCAATGTTAAGATTTTATTTTTTTAATAGTTTTAATTGTTAAGATCTTTCCTAATTAAAAATAAATTTGTTGTCATCACTCGACACACTTTCTCTTAAAAAAACAAAACAAAACAAAAGAATATATATATATATATATATATATATATATATATATATATATATATTGAATTATAAACAATAGTATTTAATATGTCTTTATTTGAAAAAAAGTGAATCACAAATAATAATGACATGATGCAATGTAAAATAATTGTTGTGGCTTAAGCTATTGTGATCATTTTAAAGAGCTCGAAAAATTAAGTGATCAAATTGAAAAATTGTTCATTCACCTATATATGAGATGATATATATATATATATGAAATGTAAGAGACAAGATCGATTTTAGTTAAGTAATTGCAAAATTACGAATTAGATAATAAACTTTATCCATTCATAAATATCAAATATTAGTCATTGAAGGTGGTGTAAATCTAGTCAAATTTGATCACTATAAATCGTGGGCATGTGGATCAATTGAAATATGAAGGTCTATTATTGTGGCCAACAAATCTAAATATGGGATTCCACAATTAAATGCATGTTGATATATCAAAGATGCCAAGGAGATCAAAAATTGAATGTAGGATCAATGGCGCTAAGAAAATCAAGTGCAAAGCACTTACATGAGTAATTGTGAAAAGATCTAGGAGTTGGTAACATGAAAGGAATGTGACAAAACCAAAGGGTTCACCTTTCCCTATTGCACCAAAAGGCTAACAAGGTCATATCACATACCAACACTAAGGTATAATTCAATAGTAGCCCCCACATCACAAGGAAGTAATGGTCTCAATCCCCACTGTGTTAGAGGTAGAAGTGCTAGTCCCCATTATAGTAAAATTGGATGCTAAAAAAATAAATAGAGCATTGTTTACCAAGTGGAGATAGTTTTTTGTCACACTTTCTCAAGCATGAAATAGTTGGCTTATGTAAAAAATTGGCTTGTCTTGGTAATGTAAGAGAGTTTTGTAGCCTTATTGCATGTGTAGTGTATCCTCTTATTAGTGGCTCGGTCAAACAAAGCCCATTTGTTGAATAATAGATCAATTTAAATTTGACGATTTGGTTGTTATATGTTTCACTAAAGTATAGAAGGATTATGAGGTCGTAAAAGCTCCACATTTAAAAATGTGTGCATGTTGAGTTATGAAGACAAAACAAGATTGAACACATTATACTACTTAATGATAGTGTATGGACATTATCACTAGTGGCTCGAACTTACAATGATAACCCTTGTATCTTGCAAATATGAATCTAGACTATGTCCCTGATTTCAAAGTTGTGCACGACAAGATGCTTATCATATAATTGCTTCTTTCTCATGGAGGTGTGTCACAAAATATCATGGACTAGTCTCTAAATATCATGGCCTTGCTTAATAAAAGTAGTCACTTTTTCAACCTCTTTATGTGTAGATACAAAAATGTCTACTATAGGAGGACTTAGATAAGAAATATCCATACACATTGTAAGTCGAAAGCCAGAACAAACCTCAGATGGGATTTGTTTGTGTTGCATTATTATGAGTGTATGTGTAGTCACATTGCTCGAATGTAAGATTTCTAAGTTTCTAGTAGATATAAAAGATAACATGAACATTGATAAGTGTGAAACATCCCAACAAAGGAAGGGCCATGAGAATTTTATATTGATAGTGAAGTGGGATTCCTTATGACCCTTAGAGAAAGTAGCAAAAAATATTGAGCAGTGAAAATACACAAATTACTTCATCATTCCAAAGGATAGATACTATAAAATGAAAAGTACTTGATGTGTTACACATTTTTATTTCCTTGATTAGTGGCAGCCAAAGCTATAGAGTTGGAGATGGAGGTAGGTTGTTAATTCAATTCAATGTCAACAACTATAGAAATCATATTTTTTTACTTCCATTGTCGACGATGAAATAGGGAAGCTATTAATGTGTCACATTTCATTATGGAACAATATTTTGTTCTCTTCTTCCAAATCAATTTTGCTCAATAAGGGAGTCATGTTTATATGTTGCGAGTATAACAATGTTGGAGGATTCAAGTGCATGGGTGGTAATGCACTTACCCTTATTGAGTTCGTTTGTTACAATTGTGGACAGCCTGGACACTTTGCTCGAGATTGCCAGAATGCTACTACAATGTCTTGTAAGTATTGTCAGGAATTCGGTCATGAAATAAAAGATTGTCTAGTTTTGTTAGCTAAAATGCAGGAGAAGCACAACTAGCAGCAAGCGCAGAACATACAAATGATGAAGGATGAGCCGCGGCAAGGAGATCCGAGGTTAACATAGTCACGCGTAGTGTTATGAATACTGGAGGAAACCACGCATATGGACAGAGGTCTGTGACGAAGACATGGGTAAGGAAGGTTGAAGATAAGATTGTTGGGTTTGATGTACAATGTGAAAAGGAGACATTCATGACAGCGAAGAAATTTTTTATGACTCCTAAGGCTGCGACATCGACTGCGCAGTGACAGTTATTCCCAGTAGAAAAGACTCTTGAAGAGAATACTGAATTGAAGGAAGTCGATCTATCATTCCTAGCATCTTTCCTACATACATGCATGGAGTTGTTGAGGGACCAAAGGGTTGTAGAAGGATTAAAAGAGCTGCTTGATAATTGCGCTAGTAAAGAAGAGTTGCAGTTGGAGCAGCTCGCACTCAACAAGATGTACAATAATAGGAAGAGAACTGGTCGGGAGATGCGATTAACTGTGCATATCGGAGACTATGAGATGGATCAAGTCATTATGGGTCTAGGATCATATGCTAATGTTCTAACAAACAGACATGGGAGCGTATGGGAAAACTGAAGTTGCAATGGTTTCCTATTCAACTAAGGATGGAAAATTAACTAAGTATAATTCCTATGGGGCACTTGCATGGAATCGACATAGATATTGATGGTGCAAGTGTGTTAGTCGACTTTGAGGTCATCGAGATTGTTGACGATAGTAATCCTTACCCCACGCTGTTAGGATTTGATTGGGCTTATGACATGGATGCTATAATAAACGTGAAGAATAGGAAGATGGTGTTTGAGAAGGATGGTACCCAAGTTTTCGTGCCATTAGATCCTTTTGAAGGTGTGTGTTATATAGGGCTTGTCCAGAATGGGTATGATGTTGCTGCGAATGATCAGATTTATCGGCTTACTAAGCAGGACAAAGACTGGATTAATCCCACCACGGATGGAAGAATATGTTGGGAGCGCGATAGTTCATGTGTGTCTGATTCTAATGAAGAGTTGGAGCATTGGAAGAATAGATTACATGAAGTGACCATGAAGCATTGTAACAAGGTTACAAAATATATGTGTTGTGTCAATTCAAAAGTGCACAAATTTCCCTTTTATGATGGAATGGGGAATGTTGTCTTGTTCTTGGAGGAATTTGAGCGGAAAGTGTCGGAGGAACAAAGGTATGAGGATCTGGACTTCGCATTAAGGTCCACTCCAGCCGGATGGTGGGATGCACACAGAAAAAAGTCTAGGAGGTTGGCTGGAATTCTTCAAACTAATAAGGCTGAGGTTTGGTCAGGTTGAAACAAGAATTGCAAAGAATTATGATGGCCAGTGGGATCCGCATGAGCATTTAGCTCGTTGGACCGCATATTAGGGAGCAGAACCTCAATCAGAAT
Source organism: Pinus albicaulis (assembly GCA_034641835.2). Lineage (NCBI taxonomy): Eukaryota > Viridiplantae > Streptophyta > Pinopsida > Pinales > Pinaceae > Pinus > Pinus albicaulis. The sequence goes on along the minus strand of CM076580.1, from coordinate 809,685,742 downwards.
GGGTGCACATGTTCTTTCATTCTTTGGAGATGATGCCTCAGTAATGGTATCTTGAAACAGAATTGCACCATGGAACGACGGATTGGGATGAGATGGTAGAAGGGTTCTTGTTGAAAAATAGCTTTGCAGATGGATGGGAGCGCATTACTGAGGCTTTTCAAGAAGTAACAACATGATTCTTCTGCGTTGCTAAGGAACCAAGGACCCTAATACAACCAGATCATGCTGCGTAGTGGGAAAAGACTCGCGAAGATAGCCAACACTTTGTTTGGAGGGACATGGTTCCCAAGATTGTGTTGGGGGAGGGGATCCACGGAGCTCATGAGGACCATATGCATACCGCTTGTGTTGGGAGATGGCTCCAACGCATTAGGGGTATTGCACAACAGAAAAAATCCAAGTGTAGTTGGAGGTTACTGCACCAGGGGTAGTAGGACTTCGATGAAGGGTTGAATCTCGCGAAGTTCACCCAAAATATAACCGTTGGAACAATTAGAGTTGATTGGACAATGACGTGGCCATTAAGAGGAGAGGGGAGAATAAAATTAATGGGCATATCTAAGCGGATCTGCCACCAAATCAACATTTATGGATAGTATCTAGCGGCAATGATGCGATTTGAATTCAAAACTTTCTATAAAGAAAGGGGCTCACTTCCCACTTGAACACTTTGCGTGTTAAGTGTTAGAAAGGAGAATTGTTGTCAGCAAGAGAGCTGAGCTAGTTACTACATGTCCAATAAGATTTTCGAAGAAATTGAGCGAGAATTTCTCTAGAGAGGCTTAGGGTCCATCATGACGAATACACCATCAGTCACTATCATAAGGCCAAGGTCACCCAGAAAGCAGGCCACAAGCACGACTCTATCCGTAAAGCCTAAGAAACTAGCAGTGCGGTCCTCACCCCAGGAGAAACCCTCAAAGGAACAAAAATCTAGGGCATCCCAAGAGCGACAAAAGGAAATAGCTGTAAAAGTTGACTCCGACGAGGATGAGGAGGTGGAAGAATTCCTTGTAGAAATTGACGCTGAAGAGGTTGAGCCTCTCTCTAGATTGTCCCCCTATTTTCTGCCATGGAAGCCAGAGGCTAAGAAGCTAGTGAAAGACCCTGACAAAGTGAAGTGCAAGGTGTTCACTCCGTTGATTCCAGACGAAGTGGTAGTTGAAGGTGATTTACTGGCTAAGATTCCCTAGTTGAGAATGGAGGATAGGGATTTCAACGACAGAAGCAAGTATCCGCAGTTTGAACCTAACTGGTATTTGTGCCAGCAGTCCTTTCTAGGGGGACAACACATTTAGAGCCAATGAAATGGGTAAAGGGTATCCAGCAAGCAGGGATACTCAACTTGTTATATGTAACGCACTTCGGGTGTAGTACCATTAATACTATTTGGGTGCGCCAATTGCTGCACGACTGTTGTTTATGGCCGGGGAAGAAGATCCCCATTACCGAAATATTGATCATGAGAATTGATGCAGGAGCATCCTGCTCAAATGTTATTGGTTATTTGGGAGACTTAAGGGGTCTTATGTTTTCAAGAGATTTAGTTCTCTAAATGTATTTCTAAATGCTTTGAGTGATTTAGAATAGGATTTAATTAATATTGTGAGCATAGTTGTAAATGTTCTCGAATGTTAGAGAACATGGGAGAATTAAATAGTTGAGAACTCATAGGGGTTGAGAGATTTGAGAAATTATTGTAAATCCTAGATTAGGAATTGGTTTCATGAATTTGTGGGATTAGAGAGGATCCTTAGGGATAAAAGAGAATATTTTAGGAATTAATGAAGACTTAGAAGAATTATGGATTTGTTGAGTAAACTAAGGATCTAAACCAAAATTGGTTGTAGAATCCATTTGTATATAATTATAAACCTCAAAGACATAGGTAGGGATGGGAGAGATACAAGATACAAAATTAGAGATAGAGGAAGAGAATTGGGGAAAAACAGAGTGCGGGAAACTAATGTAATCAAGCCACGAGGCTAAAACTTTGTAAATTCCATTTTATGAGTAATTGATTTTAGTTGGTGTGAAAATTATGTTCTGGTATTGAATTGCGTTGGGAACCCTATGAAAATTCGATACTAAAGATACTGGCACCGCTCTACTCTTTATGAGTTATAAATTGGATCATATTTTATGTTATGCGTTAACAGGAAAATCATCAGTTAAATGGATGGTGTGGGGTTTCAATTAACACTTCAGGAATTAATTTTTAAGCATTCAATTTCAAATTTGTATGTTCTATTTGGAGCAAGTGTGGAGTTTGAAAGACATATCTACATGTGAACCTAAGTGAGTGATTGAAGTGTTAAATCTGGAGCTGCATTGTAACACAAACAGCATTGATAATCATGAAGGAAAGCATATTAACGTTGAGAGGATCAATTCTGGCGATTTAATGCTTAGTGGAATTACAGAGGAAGGGAACTCTGTTTATTGCGACCACTGACGGAATTGTGAGTTTGTTGGAATCAAGAGTTGAAAACACAGCGGAACCATGGTGGAAGCTATCCTAGTATATAATCTTATAGGTGCAAAGGTTTTAAAGTGAGGAGATGAAGACGTGAATCATGAGAGAAGACGCAACAAGATCATGAATTAGACACTTGGAACCTATTCTATTTGGAACCAGGAATCCGGTGAACATGGAACCGTGGATCGATACGAGCGGAACCGTCAAATGGTTTTGCAATCCAAACAGTGGTTTTCGCGAAGCATTGAAGTGGTAAGCTGTAATTGTTGAGGGAGTGTGATAAAAGTCTGGAGGTGCCACGTTGTGTTTGAATACCACCCATATCGCACGTTAATGAGTAGTGGAGTATCGTACTTGTCGGAGTGTGATTGCCGTCGGATGGATGGACGCAGATAGATCGCCAACAAAAGTGCAGCTTTGCTACACCATTAGTGGTATCAGAGCCGAAGTAAACTATTTTGAAGTTAAAATTGAATTGTGAGTAATGTAATTGAAATTGCAATAAAGGGTGATCATAATAAAGCAGAAATGGATTCTGCATGCAGCTGAGTGAAGTATGAACATATTGAGATTTGCCTCAAGATAGTGACTTATTGCAGCCAGAGAAAGTTTGTAGAAGAACAAGCATGATCACAGATGGTAGATTGTGACAACAAAGGAATATTTTTTTCTACTTAGAAGTAAAATTTTGAGAAGTTTTTATATTGTATTTACACAGATTTCATGAGAAAGAGATGAATTGTGTTATGATTGGTGAGGTAGATGCTTAGAAAGCAATTAAAATTCTGTGTAAATTCTAATCCAAAATTAATGTGGATTGAAGTCTTGTTTAGAATTGATTGTTGTGACAGCAGCTGAATGTTGAAAGAATGCACAGAACTATAGAACCAGATTCACAAGAATGGTAAAGGCCAACAAATAAGGAGATCTTAAAGACAGGTGATGTTGGCAAGATGATATGCATAAGTTTTTATTAATGATATTTTATAGATTGAAACATATCAAGGGAGTACAAAAGTTACATGTTTGCAAGAGACAGCCAACCGAGACATAAATTGATTATAAAGGTATGAAAGTTTGCAGTAGTTGGTAAATACTACAGTAGTAAAACTGTAGGAAGAACTTTTAGAAGTTCTTAGAGATTGTAGCAGAACCTTATTCCAGCTGAGACTTGGAATAGATAGGGACAAAGGAGTCCTTGAGATAAGTGGGTGTAGCAACCAGTGAGAGAGCAAGATTGCTCAGTGCAATTTCTAAGGAAAGAGGACTTGGAAACTAGACAGAGGAGAAGTTTGGTGAGGAGATCAACTCAGAAGAAAGTTGATTGGTTGCAGGTGTTGAAGGTCTCACATAAGTGAAGATCAATATGGGAAGTCATAGAGAAGGTTCAAAAGAAAGCTACAAGATGAAGGAAAAGGGTGCTAAAACAATCTGCAAGAATCGGATGAGTCAAGAGGAGCTTGACAAGGAGTTGGCTGAGATAAGGAAAGAACTTGATGAGTTAACAATGCTGCTAGAGGAAAACCAAAGACAAGGTTGGGTCTTGAAGAAAAAGACAGTGAAGTGTTCTAAATTACAGAGAAGGCTACGACAAAGACAAGTGAAGTGGTTGGTTGAAAAACTCAGAGAAGCAGAGTCAGAAATGAAAGTTTCCATTTGTGGACCAGAACGGGGTGAAAATATGGGTGAAAAGGATAATGAGAAAGATTCCATGGATTATTGGAATAGTCCAGAACAATTCGAAGATATGCTGACAAGGGAAGCAAATGAGGCTATGGGGCTTGTGTTTCTAAATATCATAGTTTATATGTGTTTGCAGGATGTGCAAAAGATGATGGATGGTCTGATCAAACTGTCACAAAGATGAATAAAGCTCTTGAGGTGAAGTATGATGGAGAATGATTTTTAGAGGAAGAAGATATTGATTTATTGCAGCAGAAAGAATTCATAGATGAATTTATGTTTGGTGTAAGACAGCCAATTAAAGTTGTTATGGAGCAGAAGCATAATGAAAATGTCGTAGTGATATTCCAAGGAGGTAAACAAATGAATTTTTTTTAATGAAATTGATGAAATAATTTTGCAATGTGATGATACAGAAAATGGGATAATTCAAGAGGACTTCCAGAAGAAGAGTGAAACTAAGAATGAAGATTGTGAAGAAATGTTGGAAAGATTTCACATGGAAATGAAGTTCTTGGAAAGATGGCTCAAGGAACCAGAAGGAGGAATGAAGCTTGCAGAACCTGATAAAGAAGAAATTGTAGAGTTAAGTAAATGTTTTAAATCTTCAATTAATAATGTGGTTGTAGGTACAGAAGACAATGTTGATAAATATGAAGCTAAAATCAGAGGAATTATGCAGAAGATATTTAATATCAGAGAGAAGACTGAGATAAATTTTCAACTGGCATTGTTGATAGAAATGTTCCAGAAAAGTAAAGGAGACCAAAGATACAACTACATAATGGGAAAGAAGGAGAAATGGTATAAGCTACAAGAGCAACAAGCAGATATGTAGTTAATAGAGGAGTTGAGGAAGCTTAAGCAGATTATAAATGTTCTATTGAGGACAAAAAAACTCAAAGGAGTGGAGCTACAAAATAATGGAATTGCTAGAGAAGAACAAGTTTCTTTTGAACCTGAAAATGGAGCAGTGATGTTTGAATCATCAGTTGAGGCAACTGAGCCTTATGATTTTGAAATTGACAATTTGTGTAAGTTCACAGATAATGTCAAGGTAGAGAGAGAGAATTTAAGTTTTGAGACTGTTAGGTCTCATGAGGAAGTTCATACACAATTGGAGGAACATATTAATTTCCAACACAATGCTAAAGTTGAAAATAGAGGAATTTTGGCTTACAATGATGACCAAAAGCAGAAAGAAGAAGCAAAGGATAACAAGTACTCAAATGCTATGCTTGAGAAAGCTGAGATAAATACCATTAAAGATTTTTTGAGTCATATATAAGACTTGGAACATAAAAGAGATTTTATGACTGAATCATCAAACAAGACTATTGGGTCTTATGATTTTAAAACTGAAAATTTGGGTGTGATTTCAGGTTTTGAAGATTTTGCAGGTGATAGACCATCATTGGAAGTTGTCATAAAGATGAAGGAAGAAAGAAAAATGTACACAAACATTTTAAAAAAGGAAGATCAGAATTGTATTCTGATGAAGGATAAGGCCATGTTATCTGATGAAGACTACAAAGGATCTGCAACAATGGGAAAAAATGATACTACAATTAGGGAATTGAAGAGCAGTTTATGTTTTGAAAGTAAATTTACAGAACAAAAATTTGATATTGCAGAGGGTAATATCTTTAAAGATATTCAGGAAGTTTGAGTGGAAACAATATCTACAATGGTATTTGGAGTAATCTGAAAAATGATAGCAGAAGTTGAAGAAAAAGAAGGTAGTAAGAGTTTTGAAACTCATACACAAGAAAAAGGACAACAACAACAAAATAATTTGGACATAGAAATAGAAAATTTCATGAAATTTACAGGAAATGAACACAAGGGAAGGAGCTGCAAACAGAGAATCAGGTGGATAAAAAGCTGGACTATAACAAACATCGAAGGAAAATTCAATGGAGTGTTGCAAGCAAAGATATGGAAACCAAATCAGCAAGGAAATACAACAGAATACTTAAACAACAATTCAAAAAAGCAAGGAAATCACTTAAGAACAAAGTTTGGAATCATGGAGGTAGCAAGTCATTGAGACTTGTGGTTGTTGCATTATTATAGAAAAGCAACAGACCTCATAGACAGGAGTCTATGAAAAATTTTCTACATCGGAAGTCTGATGCAGGAGCATCCTGCTCAAATGTTATTGGTTATTTGAGAGACTTAAGGGGTCTTATGTTTTCAAGAGAGTTGGTTCTCTAAATGTATTTTTAAATGCTTTGAGTGATTTAGAATAGGATTTAATTAATATTGTGAGCATAATTGTAAATGTTCTCGAATGTTAAAGAACATGGGAGAATTAGATAGTTGAGAACTCATAGGGGTTGAGAGATTTGAGAAATTATTGTAAATCCTAGATTAGGAATTGGTTTCATGAATTTATGGGATTAGAGAGGATCCTTATGGATAAAAGAGAAGATTTTAGGAATTAATGAGGACTTAGAAGGATTAGGGATTTTTTGAGTAAACTAAGGATCTAAACCAAAATTGGCTATAGAATCCATTTGTATATAATTATAAACCTCAAAGACATAGGTAAGGATAGGAGAGATACATGATACAAAATTAGAGATAGAGGAAGAGAATTAGGTAAAAACAGAGTGCAGGAAAATGATGTAATCAAGCCACGGGGCTAAAACTCTGTAAATTCCATTTTATGAGTAACTGATTTTAGTTGGTGTGCAAATTATGTTTTGGTATTGAATTGCATTGGGAACCCTATGAAAATTCGATACTGAAGAAACTGGCACCGCTCTACTCTTTCTGAGTTATAAATTGGATCATATTTTCGGTTATGCATTGATATGAAAATCATTAGTTAAATGGATGGTGTTGGGTTTCAATTAACATTACAGGAATTAAGCATTTATGCATTCAATTTCAAATCTGTATGTTCTATTTGGAGCAAGTGTGGAGTTCAAAAGACATATCTACATGTGAACCTAATTGAGTGATTGAAGTGTTAAATCAGGAGCTGCATTGTAACGCAAACATCATTGATAATCGTGAAGGAAAGCCGATTAATGTTGAGAGGAGCAATTATGGAGATTTAATTCTTAGTGGAATTACAGAGGAAGGGAACTCTATTTATTGCGACCACTGATGGAATTGTGAGTTTATTGGAATCAAGATTTGAAAACACAACGGAACCATGGTGGAAGCTATCATAGTATATAAGCTTAGAGGTGTAGAGGTTTTAAAGTGAGGAGATTAAGATGTGAATCGTGAGAGAATACACAACAAGAGAATGAATTAGACTCTTGGAACCTATTATGTTTGGAACCAGGAATCCGGTGAACGTGGAATTATGGATCGATAGGAGCGGAACCGTCAAATGGTTTTGCAATCCAAACAGTGGTTTTCGCAAAGCATTGAAGTGGTAAGCTGTAATTGTTGAGGGAGTGTGATAAAAGTATAAAGGTGCCACGTTGCATTTGAATACCACCCATATCGCATGTTAATGAGTAGTGGAGTATCGTACTCATCGGAGTGCGATTGCCGTCGGATGAAAGGACGCGTATAGATTGCCGACAAAGGTGCAACTTTGCTACACCAAAATCGTGACCCTTCCCTGTCAAGGATTGGACCTCACAAAGGCTTTTGTCGGAAAATCCAGGAAAAATAGCTTGCAAACCAAATGAAGAATGAATACGGGCTTACGAAGGGACCTCAGGGGTACTTCATTAGTTTTATCTCTAATATAACTGTGCGCTTTTCCACGTACATCTTGGCAAGAAAAATCATGAGGAAGAGTCGCAGAGAGGAGGCATCCACATCTATAATTTCTCTAGCTGAAGAGTGCGCCAAGGGCGTGGTATACAATTGGGTTGGCTATTTATGTCAGGAGTTCCTCGAAGATTGCAGGTCCGCACTTGAAGAAGGCAAGTAGTTCCACTACGCATGGCTCCTGCTTCTGATTGCCTTGATGGAATGGAGGGAACTTGATAGGTCACAGTTCAATGTTATGGACCCTGATCTCTACGAAGTAGCCTGGTATGCTTCACTATGACATTCAATAGAACCAACAAGGGTTTATGTCTAACAATTTTTTATGGGTCGGATTAGAGATGAGCTTAAGAATAGTGATCAACCAAACGCCCTGGTTGTCACCAAGCATTGTGGAAAAGTATCAAGAATTTGTGGAGTTCAAAGTGGAATTCCACCATACCCACATATAGGTGAAGAAGGACCTCACGGTGGTATGGTACGATCTCCCATACATGGTCGAAGAGGAATATGTAGAGGCCATCATCAGCCAATGTTCGAGTGATTGGTTAACTCCGTTGTATGGGAGTAAAGAGACAATAGGAACAAGTGGGGAAAAACCCACTACACAAATAGGGTAGACGGATATTGAAGTAGAGATTTCAGAGACTGGTGGGGATGACACTACTGGCGGTGATCTGGGCACAGATCCATCTTGCCCCTCTTCCTCGTTTATCACAAAGAGAAGGTAGCCACAAAAGGATCATGTGTGAAAGAAGGTTAAGTTTGACAGATCCGCTGGTCCACAAGACATGGTCCTCACTGAGGGGGACATTGATGAGATTGGGGATGTTGTGCACCAGGTCAACGAGGACTTTTGGGGTAACATAGAAGATCAGTACAAGAAGGTGTTAGAGGACGTGCACAAGGGGCTACAGGATTTGCAGGTGTAAGTGAGCGTGTTACAAGCGAGCATGGTTTCGCCAAACGACGCACAACCGAGTATGAGTACAGTTGCGCAAGAGATGGTGCTGACTATAGATACCAACGCAGTTCCTATCCTTGTAGGAACACTGTGTTTTGATAAGGCAAAGCAAAGAAAACCAACAGTTTCGTAGAAAAATACAACATTGAATATTGTCACGATGCCACTACAAACATTGCATGAATTCCATCAAAGCATCGTCATGGAGCTGAAGATCCGAGAGCAGCGCACCCTTCTGGTTATTCAGGACGCATAACAAGAACGCTAGAGCATGGCTGTAGAAAAACATGCTGCTATTCAGGAACGCAAGGGTGAGGCAACACAACGACATAAGTTAGAAGAAGTGATCTCAAAAGCATGCAGCGAGCTACCAGAGCTCAAGATTTAGGTTGCAGCTATGCCTGAGGAGAAAATGGCCAAGTTGGGCATAACTTTCAAAGAATCCAAGGCTAAAGTCAACGAGGTACGCATCGAGATGGAGATGAAGATAATCAAACTACAGATGAAGTTACAACCTACTACTCTGTTGGAGGTACAGGAACAACACACAATAGAGTTAAAGGCTGCCACATCACAGATCGAGTCTCTCATACAAGAGTGTGCGATCATTTTTGGAAAAGCTCTAGATGTATGGTCCTCATTGCAGGAGGACCCACAAGTATAGAACATTGAGACTGAGGTGCGCGAGAAGAAGGTGCAGCTGGATAAAATCAAGGTCACTGCAAATACCTTGACGCCAATTCAAAGGATTATCGTCTCCAAGAGGGTCGAGTTTTACAAGAACAGATTGAGGAGTTGCACTAGAAAGAGAAGTTGTTCAACACTAGGATGAAGCTATGGGAAGTTGAAGCTAGTCCGATTTCCAAGACTATGGAGAAGAAGCTTAAAGAGTTGCGCACAACTCAGCGGGGATTGGAACAAAATGCATCCAAGTCAATCACAAAACCGTTGCTCGGAGAAGTCTGGGATTTTTCCAAGCAGTGTGTCTATTCAGTTCCTCCATTAAAGGATGCCTTGAGTAGTACTAGAACAAATATTGATAGCGCACCACCATTGTGACTCAAGACGAGTCACAGTTTTTGCGTTGGGGGCTTGTTGGAGCCTGAATCCCCCGCGAAGTAAAGACAACAGATCAAGGTGCGGAGCATACAACGTGATGTATCTTTTTGATATTAGGGGCTTTGGGGTGGTTCAAAGTCCCTTAATTATGTAACAGGGTGGGAATTTTGGTGAACCTTGGGCTACGCCCATGGTTTTGGACCATGGTATTGTAAAAGATAAATCTATATAAGGAGTCTAGATAGAAGTCATAGGTAGGTTATGATTGATGATATGCAATGCATTTGGATGTAAGAATGAGTTAGAGTATGTCGGTTGGGTTAGAGGAAAAGGCTCCTGCAGTTGTGTGCGCGGAGACCTTAGGAAAGATTACAGTTGTGTGCGCAGGGTAGAAAATGATTGTATGAGGCAAATCTCGATATGAATGAATGAATCATTAAGAATTTTTGAGTTGTATTGATGTGTTTGTCTTTTGCTTACTATTTATGAATAACTGTGCTAACTTAGGGTTTTTTTATGTATCTAAATAACGCAGTCCATTTTATGGTTATTTACTGTGTTTAATGCTTAATTAAGTAAGATAGCACAATCTTTGAGTAAGTTCAATAGTTGTGTTGAACAACGTTGGTAATATTGATAGATATGACCTGCATAGCTCTGATAAGAAGGAAAAGCCCTAAAACCACAGTCCAGTGTCCCTCTGGATGCAGAAACCTGGTTCTAGCAGCCCCCTATATTTCCTTGAGTGAGACTTCAGTCTGCGCAAGCAAATCATTGTCAAAAGTGCCGATAATAGTGGGTTTTGTTGGACTGCGCAGTCACTTTGAACCTGGTCTAGGCCCCATAAAGCCAACATCTAACCTTAGAGTTATGGTGGCCAGGTCGATACTCCAGATGGGGCTCCTACTCCAAATGGTGTGAGGTCTAATTAGGACTTCATACTTGAGAGACCCCCTTGTTTCACGTATTTCCAACACCATCAAAAAATTCTTAGTTGGCAGACTTGTTTTTCAAGGAGGTTTTCAGGTTGCATTGTCTTCCAAATTTCACTATTAATGACCAGGAAAACCATTTTCTCAGCGCTTTTTGGCATGATATCTTTATATTGGTTGACACAGAGTTGACACCTAATACTAGTTACCATTGACATACATACAAATAGATGGACATAGTAAATAAATCGCAGAGGGGTATATGCGTAAATATGTGTATGAATAACAAAAGGCATGGATTAGATGGTTACACTTGGGGGAGTATTGTTATAATACCATGTATAGATGTATATAGGTATGAATCTATTAATGGTCCTGTATGATTATGAAGCATTAACGTTTGTAGAGATGTTTTTTCATTATAGCAAGGTGCCCAAAGCCAAGGATTGGATACAGGAGAATTAAGAGATCCTCAATATCCTCAAAGAGAACTTTTGGGTGGCCCAAAATTGCCAAAATATGTTTGTATATAGGCACAGGATAGAACACAACTTTTATGTGGGAGAATTGGTGTTCTTCACATTGTATCAATATCAACAATCCTCACTTAAGAAGAGTGGAGCCAAAAAATTGAAGCCTCGTTTCTTCGACCCATATAATTTATCTAAGAGAGTGGGGGAGATGGCATATGAGCTAGAGTTACTAGAGGGGAGTAGAGTCCATAACTTATTTCATGTTTCTTGCCTCAAGAAATATTTGGGACAACATTTTAACTCCTCCACATAGCTTCCTCCATCGGAAAAGGATGGGAAATTGATGTTGGAACTTGAAGAGATTGTAGAAATAAGGGAGTGGAAATCAAGGAACAAGACAATTCAGGACTACCTCATTAGGTGGATAGGATGTTGATTTTCCATGGCATATGAGGATCTAGGTTAGTCTCTTAAAATATCTAACATAACAAACTTAAATGCCTCAATTTATCCTACTTTGCAAAGCGAAAAAGTACAAATCAGTGAATCAACTAGCGCACATGACAAATTTTTAAAAAATTCAACCCTTCTTCATTGTATTAAAAATTTTAATACAATTTTCTAGGTCTCCCATGCCGAAGATAATGGCCCTTATACATCCACAAGTACAAGATACAAAATAGGGCATATTGTCAAACACCTATGACAACCAACTTCCTTGAACAAGATAGATTTACCATCTATTTGATGTAGCGTGCAATGACAACTGTCGTGTATGTATCTTGAACACTTGTAGGTCCTTCACTCCCATTCTTCAACACCACCTCTATCAATGGTCCTAATCCTTTAGGTCACTAAATCTTGGCTTCACCAATAATCCCTCCAGTTGATCATAAGTCCATATACAACCAACACATAGGGTCTTCACGCTCACCACTTTAAGACTTATTTCCCACTGCTGCTCCTTAGCTACTTAGGGACTTCTTCCCATTATTGTCTTATTGCACTGCTCCAATGAAGATAAACATATGGCAGGAGGGTTGCCACCTATAACTCCTAGAATCCCTTCTCAAACAATGAACTTGGGCTTCAAAATTATTCTTTATGACCTCCTTCTTTATTCCTTCAAAGATCATTCAATGAGCTCATCAATTCCGCCACTCCTGGCAGACCTAGAGTCCTTTCTAGTTTTGCACTTTGGGCCTAAAAGGGCCACTTTCTCATTGCTCTTGAACAATCCACAAGAGTCCTTCCAAATCTATCCAACCTATACTCTTTCCTACATTGATATTCCTGCACTACTTGTTGTTCTTGCACTTCCCATATTTAGTCACTCCTTGACTGAAGTAGGGATGTATATCAACCGTCCTCTATTCTGCAATACACTCATATATTGTAGAAATTTTGGATTTATAAGTTTTCCCTCACCAATGGCTTCTTCTCACTTTCAAATTATTTCATATCTCCATAGATCCTGGGATCTCATACCTTTGCTTTCAACCTAAACCTCCTCCATGAATATGCCCTCTTCTAGGGCTACTTAAAATATACTATTAAATTCTATGAATAATCCAATAAACCCTTCAACATTTAAATCCTCTTCATAAAAAATCCAACCCATCATAGAACCCTTACTTCTACTCATACTCCTTCTCATGGCATGACCACTTTCTAGATCTGTTATCCCTACAAAACCTCATGTTATCCTTATCTAGATTTGTGGTCTTGTAGTAGAGATAATATGTTGTGCCAAATACTCGGCCTTACCTTATCCTTCAAGATTTGAGTGATATAAACTGCAAAAATTATGGTACACTTATTTGCATGTTTCTTGAGGATGTTTCCCTAAAATAGGGCGTATTAACCATCTGTTGTTCAAGCATTGAATACACACCGGAATCTTCCCAGATATAGGGTTCTAGGTCTGCCTTCTCTCCTTCATTATGCAAGCCCTTATCTGCTCACTTCAAAATGTAATTCCTGATACTAAACAATAACTTCTTTGAGGGTTAGATTGCTCACACCACACAACAATCCAACCTTCATTCATACAGAGTCTCTACCTTCACTTCATGAATTTTTATTGAGAGTTATTGTTCAGATATTATGGACAACTCTTTGGGAAAATACATCTTGGAGGTGCCCTAAACTAGGGCTTGTTAAAAGTACTATTGAAGGCCTTTTGGATAGAATTTTAACCTTTGCAACCTTCTCCTTGAAAACATTTTCACTTGTGCTCTAGGAAACAATGGTTCTGGGCATATGGGTGGTTAATCTTCTAGGTCTATTACAAATATTCTGCAATCCTAATTCTAAGGTTACCATAGACTTTCACTACCATGATTCTAGCCCTTAAATAAATTGTCTTGGCCTTCTAAGGCATTTGACCTTGCCACAACGTCTTCCAAATCCTCATGACATGGATAAACAATCAAAATTAGGATGTTTGGTGTAACTACCTCCTCCCAAATTTACCCGCTTTTACAATCTCCCCAGGGTAAACATGAGGTGAGTGATACTATGACATGGCCTGACCTCCAGTTCCAGCTATGGAAGTGAGGCCTATAAATCGGAATGCATACTACCACTCCTCGGGGACACTAGATCACTCAACATCCTGACAACCACCCCTGGTGATCAATCCCTAAGTTGGAACTCATTTTGACAATATTGACACCCCAACCACACCTTTGACACACTATACATGCAGTTATTGTGAAAATTCTACTGCAGTATCATGGTTTATTTCTCCTACTTGATTTAAATTATTACAAGTTATTTTCAGAAATTAGATTCAGAAAATACCGAAATAAACACAACTTCAATCTACACATGCAGATCATTTACTGAATATTATGCTCATCCAACAAAGTGACACATGATTTTTTGGACATAAGTCCTCAAAAAAACCCAAAGCAAGAAAACGAGTGCAACAAATATGAGGGTTATTTTATTAAGTAGATTCCGAGTACAATAAATCCAAGTTCCAGATCTAGAAAACTTGACAAAGAATAAAATATATCAAATATGCAACTAACTAGATGTTCTAGTGCCAAATATCTGACTGATCCACACCCTCAAACGAGCATTTACAAGACTCCTTGTTCTATCCGGCCCTAGAAACCCTGGGCCACGCTCGTCTCGTGTCAGCCCTGCTAGACTCAGAATGCCACTACGCTACCCAGAGAGGGACTGTATAACCCTTGGAAGGGTGACACAGCTTTACACTAGCCCTGGAGACCCTCTGCGTAAATTCTGAAGCCCCCCTGGTGCCTCTGCGTTGTCCTGTGTAGCACCTGTGTAGCTGCTTCTTTGCTTCTCTGTGTTGTCCTTGTTGCTGCTCCTCTGCCTCTTACCGACTCTTAGCTCTGGGATCAGATCATCCCCTTAGCCAATACTACTCCTCGCTGTAGGAAATTCCTCCATAAATTCTTAGCAAAACCGCCCTAGAATTCTAGATCTATTGCTCAACTCTACAACTATGTGTCTTTCCAACTAACCCTCAAGCCTTTCTCTTATAAGTTTTCATTGAAAACTTCATCTACCGAGATTAAAACACTCATCAATGGCTGAGATTAAAATATTGATTGATCTGTGCCTTTTAGAACATTTTAGCACATGTGTTAATTAATTCACTTTAATTATTTAAGTTTCCTAAGTTTAGACTTAGGAAATCCATTAAAATAATTAATTATTTGAATAACTTGAACACCAACTGAAATTTCTCAAAACACTTTATGGGTTTTAGAGTTCAAGTGTGTCCTAGCCCCTCCACAAAATTTCAAGGCTAGAGCACACCCGATGTTATAACAACTATACAAAATTTCAGCACCACCTCTTAGCACAAAGTGTGCTCTAGCAAAGTGTACTCTAGCAATGCATCCACACCATGCACTACAAGATCTTGAAGTTGGATTATGTGTTGCTGATGCTTGTCCTACTACCCTCCATCCACTGCATTGCTGCTCTTTGTACTGTTGCCCATGCACTGCCATTGACATTGCCACATCTGTACTGCAACTCCCTCTCAAATTGCTGCATCATGCTGCCCATAGCACTACCACTGCTAACTGCTACACTGCAACTCAGTTGCTAAGAAAGCAACTGAAAGACTTTTTCCCAACTATTTGACAGATAAGTTAGGTTTCCTTATATCACTGAAGCTCCATGAATGATGATTTATGCTATCCTCCTGGAGGCACTGTTATGTTGCAACTCTGCACTACGTGAGCACAACCTCTCTGCATTGTTGCTTTCACGTTGTTGTTTCCTCTACATTACGCTGCTTCCTCTTTAGCTTCCTCTTCCGCTTTAATGTGACCTTCTACAACCATCTCCTGACTCATCCCACTACCGTCTTAAGGCTCTCGTAGCTCGTATGTGATCCAAGAGTAGGGTTGACTCAAGGATCCTACCATTGTCTGTAGATGCTCTACATATCCATGTCACCCCACCTCTTCTCTCGAGGTGCATGAGCACTCATGGCTGCATCATCATTAGAGTCTTCATCCTTTGTTGTTGC
This sequence comes from Pinus albicaulis, assembly GCA_034641835.2. Lineage (NCBI taxonomy): Eukaryota > Viridiplantae > Streptophyta > Pinopsida > Pinales > Pinaceae > Pinus > Pinus albicaulis. The sequence continues at coordinate 809,669,889 of CM076580.1, read as the reverse complement.
AGCCTTGGAATCAAAAGCTCCATTTCCCTTCTTCTTAGGACAATTGCTAGCGAATTGTCCAAGATCACCACAGTTAAAGCACCAGACCTTGGAGAGGTCCTTATTTTTCTTCCCCTGTTGTTTCTTTTCCCTTGATTCAAGGGCTACATCCTCTTCCTCCTCTTTGAATTCGGCCTTTCCTGCTTCCTCTACTGATATTTTTCCGCTTGGTGATCCTCCTGATCTCCTCTTGGCGGAGGATAACCCACATGTCAGCCCAAGATGGTAACACTACCCTTCACAGAATGCTTTGGGCAAACGTTTCCCAATATTCCGAGACTGTATTCAGAGTATTCCTCACTAAGAGCCCCTCATCTGAAGTAGCAAAAATGCCAACCAATTGATCTCGGATGGCTTGAATCCTGAAGAGGAATGGATCTATCTCTTCATCCTTCATCATTTGGAACAACCGCATCTGGTTCTCCATAAGCATTCTTCTCTGGACGGATCCTCCTTGGTACATTGTGTCCAAGGCTACCCACATGTCATTCGCTGTTGTATTTCCAGCAATATGAGGAATCACGTGGTCCTTGACTCCATCTATGATCAAACACTTAGTCCGCGTTTGATTTTGTTCATACTTCTTCAGAGGATCTACATCAATTGGTACAACAAGAACATTCTTTGCATGATCTTTGAGACCATACTCATCCATAAATGAAAGGATTCTGGCCCTCCAAATACCATAGTTGGACATGTTGTCCAATCTATCTTTATCCCTCAGTCAATATCGAGCCATCTTTCTCAAATCTGACAGAAACAATACTTCTTATCCCTCTGGATCTAGGTTTCATGGTGACTATAAACCCTCTAGTAACTGCTTCTGTTGAAAACTGATTTCCCTCATGGAAATCTTTCACCCAAACACAATTGGGCAGTACTCTCTAATTCTCCTGATTGAAACTCCAATCTGTTTAGCTCAGATCTGCTGAGTATCTGTCTTCCTCCCGCATTTGTTGTCTTAGCTAGACACAATTCTGCACCTGTAGAATCTCTACCTGATCTAGGTGGATCGAACAGGTCCAAGTACAAGTGGGTTAAGTACAAAGGCTAAAAAATCTAAGTGTCGAGAATGTGGCAAACTTAGAGTTAAGTTGAAGATTTCATCTTTATGATTCGAATGACGCAGACAACACTTGATTCCAAGTCTGTATGAAGGAGTTAGAAGCTGTCAAAATTTGAGGGTTGACTTGGTGGTGTGGCAGCTTAAGGAGGAAACAATTTTTCAGAAACTCGGCCACCTGATTCTGGACAACTCTGGCCAGATTCCAAGCGAAATTGTGGGTCCCTTAATTTGACTCCTATGGTAAATTTTCTAAAGATTTAAAAAGGATGTCGGGTTGTTTAAATTGAAATAAAAAATATATATAGAAAAATCTATGGCGGGCCTTGACCTCCGCCCTACCCATCAGACCACATAGAAAATATAACACTAATATTATATTAGGAGCTGATGACTATGACCCCGCCGGACCCCTCGACCATCTTACGAATCCCATGCTATATATGGGTGGCGGGGGTTGTAAAACCCACCACCAACCCACTCCATTTCCATGATTACAATGGAGCCAACGAGGATCATGGGGCAGGCTGCTCAATGCGGTCCCGAACCCCCCTCCAATGTACTATTTGCATTAATATGCATGCGGCGGGATTTTAAAAATGACAATGCATGGTTTTAAAAACAAAATCAGACTTATAAAGGAAGGGACGGGGTTTGACCACCCGACCCCCTCCCTCCAATTATAGATCATAACCGATTTAGCCAACAGAATCCTTATGGAGTCCACCCACCTTCTAATATTTAAACTCTGCATTTCATAAGTGTGCCTAGGTATGCCAAGAGTGGGCACGAAGTATGAGACAGGCGAAACCATGAGCGTTGTACAGGAGGGTGCAGAACCATGATCTGAGCCATTTTCCAGAGGGTCCATATTATCACTTTGTCAAATTCAGTCAAATTTTATATGGATTCTACACTTCTCGGTGCCACGAATCCAATAGTGTTGTCCATTTATTCATCACAGGTCTCCATTTTTCGAGCACTTTCAGCTATGGGGGTATAAGGGTGTCATTTTGCATTTAATACTTGTACTTTCATTTTTTTCCACTTAATGAAAGAGGGCCTCCCCACTAATTGAGCAGGGCCTGGAGACGTAGTCCCTCCTGGACGAACTCCAATATCAATTCTATATCTTCTCGCATGATGTTAATTGCTTCTCTCTTCTTATGTTTATGCCTTTAAAGTTTCTTTTTTAAGCTACAATTTTTACATGTAATTCTTTAACACATCTCAAGAAAACTATTTTGGATCAAGTGGTATCAGAGAAGGTGTTTGTAGATGTGAGTTACATGTTTGTATGCTAACTAGAAACAGGCTACGAAGAGGCGAAGGGACACTAAATTCTTTTGATCCCGAAGCAGGATGTGCACATCGAAGAAGAAACATGAATGAAGATGTTAGACATGAGGAGGAGCTAAACTTCCACAAAACATTCTACACCATGGAAGATCGGGTGGAGAAGTTGTTATCTAGACTTGAGAAACTGGAGAAAGCAGGGGATAATTCTTCAGAAGGACAAGGTTCAACACATGGAGATGGTGGAGGAGATCCACCTCCTTCTCCTCCCGCGAGTGAAATTTCTTCCTCCTCTTCTCACCATCATCATAGGAATTCAGGAAATGCATCTAATAAATTTTTATTTTTATTTATTTTTAAGTTAGATGTCAAATTTGATCTTCCCATGTATCATGGTGAAAGTAATGCAAAAAAAACTTAACAACTGGGTTAGGCAGATTGAATTCTACTACACGATTCAGTGGATCGAGGAGGATGAGGCAAAGATCCAGATGGCCTCTCTTCAGCTAAATGACACCACTCTTGTCTGGTGGGAGAGAAAATTGCAAGGTAGCGAAAATGTGGATAACCTTCTCTCCTCATGGTCAAATTTTGTTTCTGCATTGAGAAACCAATTTTACCCTTTGGGTTATAAGAAAAAGGAATTAATGGAATGAAATCACCTAAGGCAAAGTAGAGGTCAAAATGTACGGGAATTCAATGAAGAATTTAGAAATCAAGCATTGAATTTGGGCATTCCATTATATTCACCAGAGATGGTAACCAAGTATATTGGTTATCTGCATAATTACATAAGACATTCATTATTGTTGTTTGAGCCTCCTAACATCGATGAGGCCAGTGTGAAGGCCATGCACATAGAAGGCAGGGGAACACATGAACAAAGTGACCACCCAAAAATGACTGCCGCAACCAAAATAAGGGGAGAAAAGCCCTCTTGCACACATTGTGAGAAAGAGGGACATGACGAAGAAAATTACTGGAAGCTGCACCCTGAGTTGAGACCTGAGAGAAAAGATAAAAAGGGGAAGCAGAAGACTGCCACCACCATACAACAAAACTCAGATTTTGAATCTGAGGAAGATGAAAAGGTCACAACTGCAGGATTTGCGCGAGGTAGACCTATTGACCTGGGGTCCGATTTCGACAATGAAATGAAGCTTGCGACCTTTGGGATCGCAACAGAAGGACCCATAGACTTGGGTTTCGATTCAGGCGATGAAACAAAAATATCAACAGATATTGCATGGAATATGAAAGGGACACTTACTGCGGCAGAGTTCCAAGAACTTGAAGAGATTAACTAAAGCATCCAAGTAGAAAATACTGAGCCAAGAAGGCTCCTATAGGAAGAAACGGAAGAAAAATAAAGGTTACTATGCTAGTTAAGCTAAGGGTGAGGCCTTGGAAAACTTGCGACATAACCAACCCGAGGTAAAAAGAAACCCTTCATTTTCATGTAATTTTCATAATGATGAATTCACTGCTTTTGAAAAACATACTACAGGGATCGAGTCCAAACTGCTGAAGAATATGGGTATCAAGGAAAGGGCCTCAACATCAATGACTAAGGCATCTTAAACCTCGTCGAAGTTGAGGAATTTCCGCGTCATGCTGGACTCGGATACACCAGGAAGGATGTGGGATAAAGCTCCAAAACAACCAGCGACCCACCAACAACTGATGATGAAAGTACCTCCTCGCACATCAGCGACAATGAGGGATTCATGGGCACTTATCAGAGGCACATGAGGAGGAGGCGTTCCAAGGTGATAGAGAAGGTATGGAGGAGGAAGAATAATCACAACTAGAGTGAACCCCAGAAACTTGCATGTTAAACACATCAGGACCAAAGAGCATCCATACAGAGTCCAGTTCTCAAAGTTATTCCACAGGGGGATGACCCATTTACCTTATTGAGTAAAAGATGGTTCTTTTAGGGGTCTTAGTGTGATGGCCACTTTTGTAAATCATACATTTCAAGTAAATGTAAATGTGATGGTGTGTTTCCCATCACTTCAAAACACAATGATGATGTTTTGGCATTTCCTTACGAGTAGTTGAGGTATTGATTGTTTTTTATGTAATCCTTGGCCAATGAGTGTGTGCTATAAACTCTTGGCAAGGAGGGGTTGTTGATTCATGTGTGGTGTCCATGATTTCAAATGATGTACCAGTTTTGCGTCCAGGAGATTGAAAGTGTGGTTTTGAGTGTGTTAATGCTTTTGGGGGACCAAAAGCTCTTCAGTGGGGAGGAACGATCCTGGTGGATCGAACAGGTCCAAGTACAAGTAGCTTAAGTACAAAGGCTCAAAATAAAAGTGTCGGGAATGTGGAAAACTTAGTGTCAAGTTGAATATCTCGTCTTTCTGATTCCAACGGCGTAGACAACACTCAATTTCAAGTCCGTATGAAGGAGTTAGGAGCAGTCAAAGTTTGAGGGTTGACTTGGTGATGTGGCAGCTTAAGGAGGCAACAATTTTGCAAAAACTCAGCCATCGGATTACGGCCAACTCCGGCCGGATTCCAAGTGAAATTGTGGGCCTCTTAATTTGGCTAAATTTCTAAATATTTAAAAAGGACATGTTGTTTAAATTCAAATAAAAAAATATAAAAAAGGTAGGGCGGGCCATGACCCCCGCCCTACCCATCGGACCACATAAAAAGTATAGAAATAATATTATATTAGGGGTTGGCGACCATAATCCCGCCGGACCCCTCGGCCACCTTACGAATTCCATGCTATATATGGGTGGCGGGGGTTGTAAAACCCACTGTGAACCCACTCCATTTCCACGACTACAACGGGGAAACGAGCCTCACAATGCAACACCCCCCCCCCCTCAACATACTATTTGAATTAAAATGCATGTGGTAGGATTTTAAAAATGACAATGCACGGTTTTAAAAATAAAATCCGACTTATAAATGAGGGGGCGGGGTTTGACCACCCGACCCCCTCCCTCCAATTATGGATTATAACCGATTCAGCCAACGGACTCCTTGGGGAGTACGCCTAGCTTCTGATATTTAAAATTTGCATTTCATAAGTGCGCCCAAGCAGATCAGGAGCGGGCATGAAGTACGAGATAGGCAGAACCATGAGTGTTGTATAGGAGGGTGTCAGAACCATGATCTAAGCCATTTTCCAGAAGGTCCAGATTTTCACTTTGTCAGATCGGGCAAATTTTATATGGATTTTGGACCTCTCGGTGCCACGAATCCAACAATTTTGTCCATTTATTCATCAAATTTCTCCAATTTTTGGGCACTTTCAGCTATAGAGGTATAATGGTGTAATTTTGCATTTATTCTTGTACTTTTAGTTTTTGCCACTTAATGAAAGAGGGCCTCCACACTAACTGAGTAGGGCCCAGAGACGTAGTCCCTCCTGGACGAACTCTGATATCAATTCTGTGTCTTCTTGCATGATGTTAATTTCTTCTCTCTTCTTATGTTTATGCCTTTAAATTTTCTTGTTTAAGTTGCAATTTTTACATGTAATTCTTTAACACATCTCAAGCAAAAGATTTTGGATCAAGTGGTATCAAAACAGGTGTTTGTAAATGTGAATTACCTGCTGCTACTTTTTCTGCCACCCTACAGAAAAATATTTCTTCAGCTGATTGCTGGAGATTCGGCTTGATCTGCTATCGCTCTGATACCATGTGAAAAATCTACTGCAGTATCATGGTTTATTTCTCCTACTTGATTTAAATTATTACAAGTTATTTCCAGAAATTAGATTCATAGAATATCGAAATAAACACAACTTCAGTCTACACATGCAGATCCTTTACTGAATAATATGATCATCCAACAAAGTGACACATGGATTTTTGGACAAAAGTCCCTGGAAAAACGCAAAATTGGAAAACCAGTGCAACAGATATGAGGGTTATTTTATTAAGTCGATTCCGAGTACAGTAAATATAGGTTCCAGATCTGGAAAACCTAACAGAGAATAAAATAAATTAAATATGCAGCTAACCTGATGTTCTAGTGCCAAATATCTGACAGATCCACACCCTCAAATTAGATTTACAAGACTCAGCCCGGATCTGGCCCTGAAAGCCCTCAGTGTTGCCCCTAAAGCCCCAACGTCAACCTTGCTGGCCTCATAATGCCACTCCGCTGCCTAGAGAGGGACTCCGTAACCCCTGGAAGGGTGAAACAACCTTACGCTGCCCCTGGAGACCCTCTACATAACTTTTGAATCCCCCTTGGTGCCTCTGTGCTGTCCTGCATAGCGGTTGTGCAACACCTGCATAGTTGCTGCTTTGCTTCTCTGCGCTATCCTTGTTGCTGCTCCTCTGCCTCTTACCGAATCTTGGATCTGGGATTAGATAATCCCCTTAGCTAATACTACCCCTCGCTGCAGGAAATTCCTCGAGAAATTCTTAGCAAACCCGCCCTAAAATTCCAGATTTATTCCTTAGCTCTACAACTGTGTGTCTTTCCAACTAACCCTCAAGCCTTTCTCTTATACTTTTTCATTGAACCCTTCAATGAACGAGATTAAAACACTCATTAACGACTGAGATGAAAAGAATGCTTGATCCATACCTTTTAGAACATTTCAACACATGTGTTAATTAATTCACTTTAATTAGTTAATTTTCCTAAGTTTAGACTTTAAAATAATTAATTATTTGAATAACTTGAACAACAACTGAAATTTCTCAAAACATTTTATGGGTTTTGGAGATCAAGTGTGTCCTAGCCACTCCACAAAATTTCAAGGCTAGAGCACACCTGATGCTATACCAACTATACAAAATATCAACTGTTATGAGGCTCCAACTGCACTCGTAAGGCCTCTTGCATGTGGTTGTGACCAAAATTTCTCAGTTCTGTGTATGTGATCATGAGATTTGTGTCATTTTTCAGGGATCTCCTAAATGCCATTGCCTAGAAATTCTCAAAACTCTCTAGAATCATGTCTAAGATGATAACACATCTAAACAATGAATGTTAAGGCTATAATTTACTCAAACATCCATTTCTCATGATAAACATTTAATAAAACATGTAGTAAACATAGAATCTATAGGTCATGAATGCATATCTGATCATAAACTTATGAAATTCATTAGAGAATCATCAAGAAGGTCCAATTCCCTCTCAAGCTAGCTACAAAAACAATTGTTAGCCCATGCGTTCATCAATTATTCAATAAATTATCAAATCATGAAAAAATCCATAGTAAGATCACATTATATAACCAAGCTTATAAACAACATATAACCAAAATAGAAACTGTTAGCACTTAAATTGTTAATGGTGTAATTTCCATTGTGTCACTGTTTTTAAATTTTTATTGTGTCTTAGTCCATGTCCAAAGTTTGAGTCATTTCCAATAAAAGTTAAAAAGGGTCGCAACATCAAGGTAATTTTAAGTGAATAGGTGTCATAGTGTTTTAGAGTCCTAAAATAAGTTAAAATATATGTTTTGGCTTATGTTAGTGTTGAAGGCTAGTCGATGTTTGGGTAATAAAATTGCAGTCATCTAGTCTGGAATAATAGCTACCTTTGTTGCAAATTCATTGTCAAAAGAGTAATATAGTAAAGGGAAACTATTTCTCATAAATAGAAGTCATATATTCCACACAGTGAAAAGCGTAACTATTTCACCGAGATTTTGGTTATCTCAAAAAAGAGGATACAGGTAAACAGGTAGTCAATTTTCGAAGTAGGCAAATTAAGGCTTCGTGGCAACCAAAGTTCTTTAAAATCAAAGCGCAGCCGAAAGAAATCAAATTAACCAACAGAATGGGAGATCCGGAGAAGAAAAGTAGACAATATTTAAAGGAAGCTGGCCAGAAAATAGACCAAGAAATGAAGTAATAGAGAAGAACCGCGGACAAAAGGAATGGAAAACCATGATCTAATCGCAGATCTAAAGGGGAGCAGACCGACAGTTGAGATTAAAGCGCACATGAAGCGACTTCACAAAGTGCAGTTTTTGAAGTTTATCGTTAATTCAAATCACATGGTATGTTAAGTAATCTGTGATGCGATGAGGCGAAGAGCAAGCAAGGAAGACCGTCAGATTTGGGCGCAGATCAACGATGGAGATTAAAGCGCATAAGGAGCGATTTTGAGCGATTTTGCAAATCGCAGTTTTTAAAGTTTACTGTTAAGGCGTCTGCATGGTATGTTAATTGATTTGTGATGTGATGAAATGAGGGACACGTGTCGGCGTAACGCACTAGCGCGATTTCGCAAATCGCATAGTTTACGGTTTAGCCATTATCAGTGTAAAATTAAAATTGTGGGTGACCGATTTGCGATGCCTTCAGATTGGTCACTAGGTTGTAGGGCCCTAGAACCACAATTTCACATGAATGCATATTGTTTGGGAACAATTGAGGTTTTGTTTAAAAGTTTCGATAAAATGATCGTTGTTGATTGCACATGTATGTATGTCTATAAAACTTCCGATGCATGATCTGCGACCAGTCCCATTTCTCTGCCATATCACCTCTGCTCCCATCGCACATCGCTCTTTGCCATTTTGAACATTTAACTCCTGCATTTCACAATAAAAATTCTGATGCCCAATCTGTGATCGGTCCCACTTATTCGCCACGCCACCACCCCCCTTGCTTATCATTTATTCTGCTCCATTCTCCTCTATCAATTTAACCTGTTTCAAAGGATTTTCTTTATAATTTCTCATAAAATGAAACTATGTCATTCTATCCAAAATTTTCGATTTTTCTGCCATGACAAAGGGTTTTCACCAAAAAGATAAAGGAACAATGAAACAACGACATAATTTCTCTCAAACATTTTTATACCACTACTCTCAGTACCAACACGTTTTTACCAGACACCGAGCAACATTAAAGGAACAACCACACACCATTTTCACTATTGTTTGCACTTTTTATGGAGTTGGTTGCACTAGAATGGAAGAGGATTCTTCCCATAAAAATGCCACATCATACAAACCACTTCAAACTATTATGCTTAATGTTGTTATTTTCATTATGTCATAACACTCCATATTAAAGTTTTAGATAAGCCTCACCTCTTGCATGAGGTTGTAATGGCTGTTGAAACAGATTTATCTTTTTCTGTGGAAGAGGACTATATCATATTTTGTATATATATGCCAAATTGATATGAATTCAAGGTTGGTTGGTGGTTATTGAATTTTGACTTATATGAACTATAATTTTTTTATGAATGAAATGGAATGATACTACTAAGGACTTATTATCAAACTGTTGTTTTTGTCAATTTCTACTAAATTAGTAGATTTATGTTTTACAGACCTACTGATTCTCCTCTCATCTTTCAATTTCCTCTCATCATAGACTACAAACTTGCACCTTGCTACCACATCAAGTTACAATACCCTCTTTAGTAGAACTGTGGATCTAACCGAAATCTCTCTTCAGTGAATCCGAGTTTATACCATCTTCCAATCCCATAAAACAAAACATAAAAATTGTCTTAGAGTTTCAGATGTGTGTGTTCAGGTGCTTGCTGTAGTCTAAGTGTTGATACCAGCGCCAAAATCTTTTAGTGCGTCTGTCGGGAGCCGAAGGCCTTGTAACGAAGTATTCTCCCGAGTCTATTGTTATGAATTGCTGATAATCAGTTCCTGATGGTGAACAAGAATTGGTGACCTGAAGAAGAGTACAATTTTTTTCACCTGGGGACTCCACGATGAGGAAGAGGGGTTTCAAGACCTCCTTCTACAAGGAGGAATCAGAGATCTCCAAGTCTGACTCCAGTTGCTGACCCAAAGAAAATTATCAAAGACGCTAAAGGAAAACAGAGATTAGTTGAAGCCACATCTCAGTCAGTGAAGAAGGTACACAAAAAGTACGTTCCAAATCAGAAGGCACCTCTGTCTACTTTAGAATCTAAAGATATTTTAGTTTCAAAAGATTATGCTGAAAAATCTCAAGTTGAAGCTGCTACTCTAGAAAATAAATTGGATATTGTTAACCTAGGCTGAGCTGAAGGTTTTTCTTACTCATCACCTAGTAAATATGAAATAAGTATTGTTCTAGTTAAATAAGGAGAAACTTAATTTTCAAGTGTTTAAAAGAAGTTAGAAGCTTTTTTGCTGACTAAAGGTGAATTAGAACAAGTATTGGCTATTGCGCCTTTTATTGATAGGGATATTTTGACTGAAGAAGACTTCACGACTATTTTAAATTTCCTTCAGACTCATCTTGAATACCAATCTCTTGTCACCCCTCAGCAAGAATATTTTCCTTTCTCTTCAAATCTAGATGTTGGGGCATCTTCTTCTCATCCACTTGAAAAGAATATACCCGAAGGTCTTACCTTAACTTATCTGATTTCCTTGCTCAACAAAATAAAGTTGAATTAACTCCATCCCCTCAAGAGACAACTTTAGATTCTGATTCTTCTACTGAAGCGGAAGTCAAAACATCCTCTGTTCATCTTTTTGAAAACTCGCTCTTCTCAATTCCAAAGCCTAAAAAATCAGCTCAAGACCCCCAATTTTCTACTGTCTCAAATCAGAATCAGGATTCACCAATTGTACTTCCTATTTCTCAAATATCTACATTAGTGGTACATCATCAAAATATGGCCCAGCCTGCCCTTACAAGGATGTAGCAGACAGTGGCTGCGAGATATGCACCACTTGTTCTCCCTCAACCCTTGAATCCACTTCCCCAAGGAGATTACTTGAAATATATTCCAAAATACATTGGGGAGGGAGAAGTAGTTTCTGCTAAAGAACATTTAGTGGCTTTCTATAGTTATGTTGAAAATCAAAATATTGAACATGAAGATGTCTAGACAAGACGCTTTGTTTAGAGCTTGGATGGTGAAGCTTGAAAATGGTTTATAATTTTGGCTCCAAATTCAATTACAGGAATTGATGAATTAGAAGAGATATTTTTAAAGCATTGGGGGTGATAGGAAATATTATATCTATTAAATTATTGAATTTGGAACTTTGAAGAAAAAATCAGATGAGTCTTTAGCTAATTTTACTAAGAGGTTTAATAATATTTATTAGAAAATTCCTGAAGAAATTAAACCCACTGAAACCACAACTATGATAAATTTTGCAAATGCTTTATATTCTAAGTTTTCTTTATGGTTGAGGGCTGAAAAAGCACAACCATTGACAACTATGCAAGAGGTTGCAATTGGAGTTCAGTATAATCTCATGGCTTCTAATAAATTAAAAATGGAGGAAGAAAAGGCAGTAAAAGACAAAAAGAAGATGAAAGAAGAAAATCCTTCTTCTTCTCCAAGTTGCTTTCAAGGTATGAAAAGATCGATCGAGCCAATCAAAATGAAGCTAATAGAAATCAGGGTCCCTTCAGGAGGCCTTTTTAGCCTAAAAAAATCTTACAACGCCCAAGGAGGAATACTGATGATCAAAATGTTCAACCTCCTTTGAATAATTTTGCTGAAGAAGAAAAACAAGGAAATGAGGAAGAAAATGAATAAATAAACCATGTGTGAGAAACTTCACAGTCAACATGTTTGACATTGCAGGAATATGAAGATAGATCAAGAATTTGTTTGTTTTTAGATGATATGAATGCTCAAATTTATGTATAGAATGATCAGAAACAAGAATTTCAAAACAAAAATTACCCTTTGAGGTCAAAAGGTCCTGTTCAACAGCCTTAACAAAAATCAGATTCAGATAAACAAGATGCTAAACAAAAGGCCAAGGTAAATGAGGCTCCTTAACCTCAAAATTCTGCCCCAATTTCTAAATTATTTTAGAAAATAAGGAATTAGTTCCAATTTATTTCAGTTTCAAATCTGAATTGAATAAAATCAAAATTCTAATTCCACTCCTGGAATTATTAAAAAATATAGCATATAAAGAGTCTTTTAAGAGTCTATTGTAGCCTTCTCTTGCTCCTGATTCAGTCACCCTTGAGGATGAGCATCCCACTATTTATCTAGGTTTTCATGTCCAAGACCAAAATGATGATAACTCACCGCCTTTCTACCTATCACTTAACATACATGACAAATTGTTGCATAATTTTATGTTAGATTCTAGAGCTTCCCATAATCTTATGCCAAAGAAAGTGATGGATGAATTGGGATTATAGATCACCAAGAAATATCATGACCTTTACACCTTTGACTCCAAAAAATTCAAGTGCCTTGGAGTGATCAAGGATTTGGTTGTTTCCCTTACCCAACTGCCTATGAAAAGCTTAGTGATGGACATTGTAGTTGTCGACATTCCTTCTAGATTTGGGATGTTCCTTTCCAGATCTTGGTCTAAGAAATTGGGAAGTACCCTTCAGATGGACATGTCATATGCTACCATCCCAGTATTTGGAGGAGAATTCAGAAGGCTGCATAGGGAAACTTAAATGTCCTACATCATTAGTGATCAGTATAATCCATCAAACCATCCCATATATGCTGAAGAAAAGGAATTAGGGTCATCAATTCTACACCTTGCTGCTAATGATAATGATTTCCAGCCTAAATTAAGTGAAAAACTGAACTTTTAAGGTGAAAATGCGCAACATTCAGAAGGAGGACAGATCTGGAAATTGTACTTTGATAAAGCTTCTTCAAGAGAAGGATCGGGAGCCGGTGTAGTCCTCATTTCTCCTACTAAGCAGACGGTAACCATATCATACAAACTTCAATTTGCTACCACTAACAACACTGTTGAGTATGAAGCACTTGTGCTGGGTATGAAGGCAACGAAATATTTGGGAGCAGAAGAAATAATTACCTTTGGTGATTCAGAGTTGGTGATTAAGCAGGTGAGAAATAATTACCAAATGAAAAATTCCAAATTGAAGAATTATAGGAATGAAGTCTAGGATTTGATTGAACATTACTTTTCAGAATTTAATATAAATTTTGTCACTAGAGAAGAAAATCAAATTACTAATTCACTAGCTATTGCTGCTAGTAATTTAAAAGTTCCTCTAGATGTCAAGGTAGACTATGATGTTCAAATAAAAAACAGACCTTCAATTCCTGATAACATAAAACACTGGCAAGTATTTGAGGATGACAGGGAGATTAAAAAAATTTAGAGTGGCGAAAATATTGCGGACATGAATTGATGATGAGCAGGAAATTGTTGAAAACCAAAATAGCAGCCCTTTTAAGAAAACCATGGCTGGGAAGAACATTATAGATCTGAAAACTAACTTTATTCCTAAGAGTTTGGTTCCTTTAGAAAGGATGTTTGATAATAATGATGTTTTTCTCAAGCCTAAAAGTAAGGTTGATGGAGAGAGTGCAATATAATGTAACATTGGTACAGAAGATCAGCCAAGATTAGTCAAAGTGTCAAAATTCCTTCCTCTGAAACTAGAACAAAATATATCAAACTGTCGAAGGAATTTGCTGATATTTTTGCATGGTCTTATAATGAGTTGAAAACTTATGATAAGAGCATAATGGAGCACAAGATCCATTTGAAAACATATGTAAAGCCTGTAGCACAACAAATCAGACACATTAATCCTATGCTACTCCCAATCATTGAGAAAGAAATAAAAAAATTGTGGGAAGCAAAGATTATTCTGCCTTTGAGATTTTCTAACTGGGTAGCTAATAGAGTCCCAGTCCGGAAAAAGAATGGATAAATAAGGATTTGTCTTGATTTTCGCAAGCTGAATCGGTGCTCCTTTAAATATAACTATCCACTTCCCAAGATGGATTATATCTTGTAGAAGGTTGTAGGATCCAAAAGACTGTAAATTATTGATGGCTTTTCAGGCTATAATCAGATTTCAGTTGACAGGAAAGATAAAGAAAAGACAACATTTACCACACCCTGGGGCACATTCATGTACAACAAAATGCCATTTGGTCTGATGAATGCAGGAACAAACTTTCAAAGGGAAATGGATATTGCCTTTGCGGAAGAAAAAGGATAGATTTGTGGTCACATATTTGGATGACATCACAGTATATTCAAAATCTGATGAAGTCCACTTGAAACATCTGAAACAAGTTTTTGACAAATGCAGAAAGTTTGGTTTGTCCTTAAACCCAGAAAAGTCATATTTTGTTGTCTAAGAAGGTAAATTATTGGGACATATTGTAATATAAAGTGGCATCTGTATTGATCCGCGAAGAGTAGAAGTTATTCAGAAGATTGGTTTGCCAAGAAATAAGAAGGAATTGCAGTCATTTTTAGGGAAAATAAATTTTCTGAGGCTTTGTGTTCCTTACTTTGCAGAGTTGATCAAACATATAAATGTTTTGCTGGAAAAAGATGTAGAATTTAAGTGGCGAGATGAAGCTAAAGATTATTTTTCAGCAATTAAATCCTCTTTGAGTGAAGCACCAGTTTTGATTAGTCTTGATTTTGAAAAGGATTTTCTGATTTTTTCATATGCTTCAGAAGAAACAATTGCAATTGTCTTACTACAAAAAAAAAAGGAGGGTTTGGAGCAGCCAATTTCATTTTTTAGTCATGCTTTAGGGGATGTTGAATTAAAGTACAACTTGACTGAAAAATAAGCATATGCACTAATTGAGGCTTTGAAGTATTTTCAAGTTTATTTGCTGCATTCAAAAATAATTTATGTTGTGCCTGATATCACTGTTAAAGATGTATTGCTACAGTTAGATACAAATGGAAGGAGAGGACGATGGTTGTCCAAGATTCTAGAATTTTATGTTGAGATCAAACCAACTAAATTGATAAAGGGTCAGTGCTTGGCTCACTTGATGGCTGAATCTAAATGCAAAGCTTTAAATTTGAATGTAGAGACAGCTGAAGGAGAAGATGGAGAAGGTATTGCTAATTATCCTGAAATATTTAATTCAGATTGGTACAATGATATAGTTTACTTCTCGTTAAATTTCAATTGTCCACCTGAAATGGAGAAGTCTAAAAGGAGAGCTTTTAAACTGAGAGCTATGAAGTATTGCATTTTGGAAGACCATATTTACTGGAAAGATCCTGTTGGATTCTTGTTAAGATGTGTAGATGAAGCAAAATCCCAGGAGATTATGACAGAGATACATGCAGGAGTATGTGGAGGGAATTTATGTTGGAGAGCCACTACAAATAAAATCTTAAGAGCTGGCTATTATTGGCCAACTATTTTATTTGATGTCTTTGCAAAAGTCAGGAGTTGCGTCGAATGTCAGAGAATTGCTGGTAAACAGAAATTGCTACCATTACCTCCCATTCCTATTTCAGCAGATGTTCCTTTTCAACAGTGGGGGCTAGAATTCATTGGTGAAATTCACTCACCTTCATCAGGACAACATAGACGGATTCTTACAGCTATAGATTATTTCACTAAATGGATTGAAGCTGTACCAACCAGAAATTCTACTGATATGGTAATTATTAAATTTCCGTTGGAAAATATTATGTCAAGATTTGGTTGTCCACAGAAATTAGTAACTGATAATGCAATGGCCTTTAAGTTCACCAAGATGTACAAATTTTGTCAGCAATATGGAATTGAATTGACTCATTCCATGCCTTATTACCCTCAAGGTAATGGGTTGGCTGAGTCATCCAATTAAAATTTGGTAAGGATTATTAAGAAAATGTTGCCTGAAAATAAGAGGAATTGGGACACTCAGCTAATACATACTCTATGGGAAGATAGAGTAAGTAGTGAAAAATCAGTTGGAATGTCTCTGTTTCAGCTTATATATGGTATAGAAGCTATAATTCCTTTGCAATTAGCTCTTCCTGTGATGAAGTTCCTACAAGATGAATTTTATCATGAAAACCCAGTCCAAAGGGGAATGATAAAGTTAATAGTGGCACACCAAATCAGAGAATAATTGCTTGAAAAAGTTTAGAAGTATCAGGCTAAAGTCAAATCTATTTTTTATAAAAGATAAAATCAGTAGTTGTTTCAGGGAAATGATTTGGTGATGCATTGGGATGCTAGGAGAGAAGACCATGGAAATCATGGTAAGTTTGACAATCTATGGTTTGGGCCATTTAAAATTGTTGAAGTTATGGAGAAAATACTTTTCTGCTCAAACATCTAGATGACGAGCAGCTAACTGGAGGCCTAGTCAACGGTCATTTTATTAAAAGGTTCTTTATTTAGTAAGGCATTTAAGTCACTCCATTGTAAATATCCGATGTGATGGGTCAATAAACTCCATACACAATGGTACTTATGTCTATATATATGGTCAGACTTGAGTCCAGTATGTCAATGGTCAATCCTAGTCTATTTTCAGGAAGCATTCTATGTTTCAAGAGTTTTTGAGGCACTAATTCTACAGTTCTTGAAGCCTGACAAGGAGGACTTCATCCCCAATAGGAGCCACTGTTAGCACTAAAAATGTTAATGGTGTAATTTCCATTGTGTTGATGTTTCCAAATTTTTATTGTGTCTTAGTCCATGTCCAAAGTTTGAGTCATTTCTAATAAAAGTTAAAAAGAGTCCCAACATCAACGTCGTTTTAAGTGAATAGGTGTCATAGTGTTTTAGAGTCCTAAAATAAGTTAAAATATCTATTTTGGCTTATGTTAGTGTTGAAGGTTAGTCAATGTTTGGGTAATAAAATTGCAGTCATCTAGTCTGGAATAATAGCTACCTTTGTTGCAAATTCATTGTCAAAACAATAATACAATAAAGGGCAGCTATTTCTTAGAAATAGAAGTCATATATTCTACACAGTGAAAAGTGCAGTTATTTCATTGAGATTTTGGTTATCTTATAAAAGAGGCTATAGGTAAACAGGTAATCAATTTTCAAAGTAGGAAAATTAAGGCTTTGTGGCAACCAGAGTTCTTTAAAATTAAAGCACAACGGGAAGAAATAAGTTTAACTAACAGAGTGGGAGATCCGGAGAAGAGCAACAGACAATATTTAAAGGAAGTTGGCCGAGAAAAATACTAAGAAATGAAGCAATAGAGAAGAACCGCATACAAAAGGAATGGAGGGCCATGATCTAATCGAAAATCCAAAGGGGAGAAGATCAACATTTGAGATTAAAGCGCACATGAAGCAACTTTGCAAAGTGCAGTTTTTAAAGTTTGTCATTAAGTCAAATTGCATGGTATGTTATGTGATTTGCGATGCGATGAGGCGAAGAGAAAGCAAGGAAGACCGTCAGATCTGGGCGTAGATCATCGGTGAAGATTAAAGCGCACATGGAGTGATTTTGCAAATCATAGTTTTAAAAGTTTACCGTTAAGGCGATCAGATGGTATGTTAATTGATTTGCGATGCGATGAAGTGAGGGACACGTGTCGGCATAACGCACCAGCACGATTTCACAAATCACAGAGTTTATGGTTTAGTCGTTATCTGTATAAAGTTAAAATTGTGGGCAACTAATTTGTGATGCCTTTCGATTGGTCACCAAGTTGTGGGGCCCTAGAACCACAATTCCGCATGAATGCATATTGTTTGGGAGAAATTTCGGTTTTGTTTAAAAGTTTCGATAAAATGATCGTTGTTGTTTGCATGCATATGTATGTCTATAAAACTTCCGATGCATGATCTGTGGCCCGTCCCATTTCTCTGCCACGTCACCTCTGCTCCCATCGCACATCATACTTCACCATTTTCAACATTTAACTCCCGCATTTCATAAAAATTCTGATGCATGATCTGTGATCGGTCCCACTTCTCGCCACGCCACCACCCCCCTCACTTATCATTTATTCTGCTCCATGTCCCCTCTATCAATTAAACCTATTTCAAAGGATTTTATTTGTAATTTCTCATAAAATGAAACTCTGTCATTCTATCCAAAATTTTCGAGTTTTCCACAATTACAAAGTGTTTTCAACCAAAAAGATAAAGGAACAGCGGAACAACGCGATAATTTCTCTCAAACAGTTTTCTACCACTACTCTCAATATCAACACATTTTTACCAGACACCGAGTAGCCTTCAAGGAACAACGACAACATTTTCACTGTTGTTTTCACTTTTTAAGGAGTTAGCTGCACTAGAACGGAAGAGGAGTCGTCCCATAAAACTGCTACATCATACAAACCACTTCAAACTGTTAGCCTTAATGTTGTTATTTTCACTATGTCATAGCACTCCGTATTAAAGTTTTAGATAAGCCTCACCTCTTGCATAAGGTTGTAATGGCTGTTGAAATATATTTACCTTTTTCTATGGAAGATGACAATATCATATTTTGTATATATATGCCAAACTGATATGAAATCAGGGTTGGTTGGTGGTTATTGAATTTCGACTTACATGAACTGTAATTTTTTTGTGAATGAAATGGAATGATACTACTGAGGACTTATTATCAATTTGTTGTGTGTATTGTGTACTCTATTTGAGTTTCCATATCTCCTTTCTTCCAGTTCCAGTTTGCAAATCATCATATTGTTGTGTTTTTATTAGTCTCTTAAGCATGTTATGTGTTTTACCAGTTTTTGCTAGTCTCACAAGTGAGAATTCCTGATAAAATATATGTTATAATTGTAGAAGAGCATCACTCATGATAGTTATTCTTCATGATATTTCAGTGAGAATCTTTTCAGACTAGAAATAGCTTTCTCTCAATGGAATATTTTCAAACTGCTATTTTTGTCAATTTCTACTAAATCAGTAGATTTTTGTTTTACAGAACTACTGATTATCCTCTCATCTTTCAATTTCCTCTCATCATAAACTACAAACTTCCACCTTGCTACCACATCAAGTTACAATACCCTCTTTAGTAGAACCGTGGATTTGATCAAAAT